>CM046035.1:74416118-74983618 GCA_025215565.1 Flaveria ramosissima
TAAAGTAATTGTATTTGTAATTCAATATATTCCAAAGTATTTAAAATTCAAGGAAAATTAAAATCTATAAAGAGAATTTAAAGTCCAAATGTATTTTTAGTAACAAAACACTAATAAAGAAATTGGAATTTATCAGCCATTGCAAACCGTCACCACCTCAATTCCATCAAATTCCATAATAGTTAATAAAATAGTTCAAAAATGACTCTTATTAAACTTCATAACAAGTTTAACATGCATAAAATCTCTATTTGAAAAGAGTTTTATTTTAATTTTTTGCTTTGACCTTTTCATTCCATAAAATATACTCCCAACATGGACGAGGACCTTAAGGCCGGCACCCACTCTCAGACCTCAGTAGGATCGGAGGCTGAACTCAAAACACGGGTGGAAGCGCTCAATACATGGGTAACCGCCCTCGAACACGAGCAAAAGTGCTCAAAATAGAGGCGACCTGCCTCATAACGTGAACACTATGTGGGATGTCGAACCAACATATATATTAATATGTGAACTTACCTTATACATACTAAGAATAGTATGAGCGAAAGTAGGGTTCTGTGTTCAGAGATTCAAATTAACTGAGCTTATACTAAAATGCTTTAAATGCAAGTATACTTATTACGAAAACAAAGTAATGAGCGAATTTTAATAAGAAAAACTAAAACTAGAAAAACTAAATGCTTTAAAATTTTCCAGTACGCTGACACGGCCGTGTTAGAACTACAAATGGAACCTTATGAGGCCGTGTTGAGGTTCTATAAAAAAAGTTGGGGTTTTTTTATTAGGAAAAACTATAAAAGCTAATAAATAGTGAAGAAAAATCAAATTAAATAAAATAGATTCAACACAAGACTTATTTCTTTACTTGATACGGATTACGATCATTAATAATTATGACGCAATGATCATTCATGTAAACGATTTGTATCGACACTAGACGTCACGCCGTTCGACACTAGCGTCACGTCGTTCGACACTAGCGTCACGCCATTCATACATCCACTCTATCTAATGTCTAACCGAGCCAACCTGCTACTCTAAACTCATGTCGTTCGAATCTTAGCGTGCTAGTTTGGTGATAAAAGTATCGATTGTAATTAAACACACACATTATTTGAAATGTTTAACTAGATTGAATGATTCCATAATGATTTTGAGTTAATAGACAAAGATAAAATATTATTTGTTTCATGTATCAAAAATCAAAACTTGATTAGAGTTTTAAAACTTAAAAAGCTTTATTGAAAAAATTAATAAGTTGATCGGGTTTTTTAACAATTTAATATATACCGGAATAGATGTAGGTTTAAAATAAAAAATCATACAAACAAACCATTCAAATAAACAATCACATAATCGTTTCACATATATTACGAACCAATATAAAAGCGAACACATGTGTCAAAACCTAAAATTAGTTAACCGAACATAATGAATAAATCAATCAAAACAAAAATAATTAAAAACTTATGAATCCAAAAGGAATCAATTCATTATAATTCAAAATAAATAAAAAAAATACGTTTGTAAATGCATGATGTGAAGTATAACAGTGATAAATGATGTCTAAAAATTATTACTAACATATTTGTGACATGAACCACAAAAAGGACAAGCATTAGAAAACATATGGCGTTTCCGCCCATGTTTGGACACGTGACTAAAAGTCATCGGATACCAATACAGACCGTCGAACTCAAGCATCCATGTTTAGGGGGCTTTGTAGAATGAACAAATAAATAGAAAATTTTAAAGTTAAACTTTTACGAAATGAATATATTGAAAAATTTCCCTCAACTTTAATGGGATAAAATACTTATATTTTTGGCAAGTTGAATTTTAATAATTTAAACTATAATCTATTAGTTGGTATTAGTCCATACTACCATTTTGACCAATAATAATCCTAACTTTCGTTTTTGTTGCCAAAAGCAATCCTAGTAGCATAATTATTTATTAATTTACACTCGATTTCCCTTACAATGATGATTGTGAATGAAATTGAAAAACAAACACCGAAATAGAATAAAAATCGAGTGAAAATCCATGAATATTTTGCCACTAGGATTGTCATTGGCAACAAAAACAAAAGTTATGATTATTATTGACCAAAATGATAGTATGGACTATTACTGGCCGATAAATCATAGTTTGAATTATTAAAATTCAATTTGTCTAACTTTTTTTTATTCTTACATTATAAATTGTTCATGCTTAGAGATCTGTTGATACATAAGATAATTTTAGTTTTCTTTTGACAAATGTATTGATGCAAACAGATCTAAAATGAAAGGGGGCAAAATCATGGGGCCATCCTCACATGACAAGAACGACGGAGTTTGTTGTGTGTGGTAAGACAAATGTTTGAGGAAACGTATTCTTTGGATACTCTGAAGCTTGTTATGAGATAATAATATAATACGAAGAACAAGAATAAAAAAAATATTAAACCCAAGAATAATTAATTCTTCTTTAACAATAACTATTTTCCCTAACCATCTATTATTTTTATAGAAGACAATCATTAATACTACTAGATCATTACATTATTATTATTTGTCTTTTAATTTTTAGTAAACATAATATTTGTAGTAAAAAGGTGGAGTGATTATTGATTAAGAGCATAATCTCCTAAAATGATTATGATTAATTTAAAACCGCTAAAATGATTTTGAGCTTCACATGTGTATTTTTATTGTTTCTAAAGGGGAAAATATTTTAATCGTTGTGTCAAATATGTCAGGTCATCTAGTTAGATACGTCACGTAAATGTGTTAAATATTTTTTTGTCATTCGTATTTTACGTTTTAGCATTCCGTATTAATTTTTGTAATTATTTTTTATTTGTTATGTAAATTTGTTGTCATTTTTATCATTGTATTTTACATATTAGAAGCACACAATTATGTTATTTCACCAATGTGTCATGAAAACAAAATGGTATTTAGGAATACACAATAACAAGTAAAAAAACACAATAACATATTCATCATTGTGTTTGCGTTTCATATCATTTTTATATTGTTTTGTTTTTATTTTTAGTGTATTAGATAAATTTAGTTTGTTATCATTGTGTTTTTAGAATTCATCATTAAAAAAATGATTTTCATTATTTATCTTTTAAGAAACTAATTTTTAGAAAAACACAATCACAAACATAAAATGCATAGTGACGAGCATGAAAAACATAATGAAGAGCATTAATCTAATAAGCTGAAATCAAATTTTTTTTAGTTTCGTATATAACGATATTATAACTCGTTTTAAAAACAAAAAACTTTCATTTTAAGGTGTAATTTTTTATCAAAAAATATTGTATATAAAAGTTATCCGCACGTTTAAAAAAGTAAACAAAAATAGTTACGACTAAAATACCTTTAACTATTTTTTCTCTATAATTTTATTTGAAGCAACATTAGTTATATTCCAGTGAATGGTGAATTCAAGAGAGGCCGTTGTCCGTTGACCAACAATTTATTAGTCATAATAATATGTTTTGTTAAAACATTATTAAGTAGAACTCGATGAAAAAAAAACTAGTCAACGAAAAAGAGTACATAATTATAGAACATGCTTTGAGATAGGGTTGGGTTATACAAACACCCATTTATGTTATTGAGACATCCTATTGTTTCTATCTCTCTCCATGTATTTATATGTATGTATAAAAATATATACAGAGGATAAAATATATTAGATGTATCAATAACATACCCCTTAGGATATCGTCTCACTAGAATCTTAGCCAGAAAACGAAATGCCACAAAAGCACGGTTAGAGGAAAATAGTGCAATAATAATTTTCTCCTCGCATCAGTTTTGTATGGTCAATAAAATATCCTCAATACTTGAATAAATCTATTCGTTTTACATAGATTCTAATGTCTCATCGTAGGACATAAGCAAGATCTCCCTATAAATATAATGTAAATTATAATAACTATTTCATACAAATGTTTGATTCTAATATATTTATCGTAATATAAAGACTGCAAAATATTAATTATATAGCAAATTATACATAACTAATTTCTTATAAAAAAATATTTGTATTATCACATCTAATAATTTATATCTAAAAAATAATTAATATGATGATCACATAAATGTATCAAAAACCCACCAAAAAGTGAAAAAGGTGATTGAAAATTGTGTACGTGTTTTACTCGAGGGGACTAGGTGAGATTTTGTTTCAAGGTTGTCACCTAACATTTAATATCATTCCAACAAGAAAAATAAATCAACCTAAATATGATAACAAGGTAAATAGCCTTTAAATAATATATAAAGTGAATTGGCTTTTTTGTCGTATCTTTTAATTACATTTATCTGTTCTATTGATTTTTTTTTTGGCACTCTAAAGTTTTAAAAAATTATCATTTCCATCCAAAAACATTAACTTTATTAATTTAAAATAGTACTTTCGGTTTCTACTCAAATACTAAAGATAATCAGGTGGACCAGTGGAACTTCAATGATCCTTTAGTCATTCGAAAAAAAAAATAAGTAGGCTTATTTGTTCATGAATGTATCATTAAATTCTAAATTTAACAAGATGACTCTTGTTACACTTTTTTTTTTCGGTGGTCGTTCAATTTTCCTTCAAATTGATTAAACCAAAATACTAACAGGATTATATATTGATTTTCGCTTCAATTTTAGAGAGAAACTGAAATAAACAATCTGTTTTCGTTTTAGAAACTCAATTGGGTTAAATTTAGGAACTTGAATTACATGTATTGGGTTATGGATTTTCCTATATACAACCAATTAATCATTTAGCTCGTTACAAAATCAAGAAAACCAAACTGCGAACTAGAAATCTGAACCAACGAACATACATATTCAGGATTTTTCGCCTTCAAAAAGAAATTAAACTGAATTAGAATTCGGTTTCCGGTTTAGTTCTACCAATCATGAATTATGTTTGGTCTGGTTTGTTTTAGCCAAAATTAATATTCAAATGTGATAATAAATATCTTTTTAAATTTTTTTCTCTCACGCACTAAATGTGATTATTTTTTATACATAAATATTATTGTAGTTTGCTATTTAAAACTGGTTATATATTTTATGCTTATATTAAACAATATGTATCTATATCTTAAGAGAGTCTCAACTAAAACGAGAGAGATTGGTGAACCAGTTCACCTTTTCAAAATTTGTAAAAGCATATAATTTTTTTTTACTGTATCTTTATTTTTTATAATATGGATGCTAGCTTTAAGGTTTTCGTTAGCTACACGCATATAAAAAGTAGTAAATTAGGAATGTTTTTGTTTCTTTATTGTTTGTTTTCTTTGAAACATCCAAAAAATGTATTACTAAAAAGTTAGACTGGTTAACAAAATATTGACTAAAGTAACCTAACAAACAAGACAAATCCGACCATCAATCAACACGAACAAAATAAAGCACTTCAATGGCAATGAGAGCTTGCCACGTGTTGAAATATAATTATCCGTTATTTTGTAAAATGAAGTTTGAAATGATTGCGGTTAACGTTAACTTTACATAATAATAAACAAGTACTTGACATTGGTCAAGAACAATGTTTTCAGGGACAGAAAATAAACAACTATAGACTTGTCTTTCGCTTTCGCTACAAGTCCAAGTACGACTTTCCAATTGCTAAGAAATTTGGATATGGAGCAATGACCATCCTGGCACTCTTACAGTTAAATCATTTTGCTCCTTGAGTGCCAGCCTTCATCATGTAATACTTGGACTTTCGGTTGGAATAAGTGGTTGGCAACGAAAGTGAACGTGTTTGGTTGGAGGGCTGAAATGGATCAGATACCGACTATAGTAGCTAGCCTTTCACAAACGAAGGATAACTCTCCGGTTCTTAACTATCTTTTATGTGGTGAATCTGAAGAATCAGCAAAACACTTATTCATCTCTTGTTACATAACAATGATACTAAGGCAAAACATTGTGTTTGGTGTGGTCTCCCCTTAGTTTTCACTTTCTCTACACACGATCCGGAAATTCATTAACACATCAACTATAATTTACCCAAAACAAAAATGGTCCAATCGATTATTCTAACTTCATACTGGATATTATGGAAGGCTAGAAACAAACTTTGTGTCAACAGACAGACATCCGCCCCTGAACTAATTGAAGAAATCAAAATGACGAGTTTCCTTTGTATAAAGAATATGCTATTTCTCTAATTCTAACTTTTTTAACAACAACAATGAATTATATCAATAAATCAAACCAACAGAAAGCTGGTGAAAATCACCAACCAACCACGAGCACAACAAAACACACCAACAACAAAAAAAGACGATCAAATGGAAATGGATAAAAGAACACTTAGGTAGCGTTTGGTACGTATGAATAAGAGGCGAAATGAAATGAATCATCGAGGGTGAATGAAAAAATACATGTTTGGTTCGTAAAAGTAATGGAATGAACCATTACATAGTTGATTCAATTCCCTCAAATTCATTTCATCCACCCGCTTCTTTTCTTTTTTTCATTCCATACATTCTTCCATTATTAGTCACCAACACAACCCACTCACCCACCACAACAACCAACCACCGGCCACCGCCGCCGCAACCAACCACCGACCACCACCGCCGCAACCAACCACCGACCACCGCCGCCGCCAACTACCGGAAACCACCACCGACGCCACCGGAAACCACACCGGCCACCACCACCACTAGCTGTCATCACCATAGCTACTTTTACATTTCATTCTTTCGTTTTTTCATGCCTAACAAATAACACAAAGTAATGATTCTTTCCATTCCTAAAAGGTAACCAAACATAACTATGGAATGTAATGATTCATTTCATTCTTCCATCCATTTCATTCCTCATTCATTACATTCTTTCGTCCATTCAATCACCCCATACCAAAGAGACCCTTAGGTACAACTATCAACGTTAACATTAGGGAACCAAACTATAAAAAACTAACAACGTTAAATAGTTTTGTAAACATAGAATTCGGTTGATCGCGTGACAACTCAACTATTTCTAGCAAACCTAGTTGTCTGAACACACTGTTGCAATGGATTAGATGCACAATTACAAACACCAGCTAATTCAGTGACTAATGTATGTAGATTTTGACATACTCTTATAATAATTTTGACACACCAAAACATAACTTGTACGCTCAACATTACAACAATAAATCAAACATGCAAAGTTTTACGCACAAGGAATGTTCTTGATGCACTAGTACAAACCTATGTGTTGCAAATCATATAGATTCGTGGTGCTGCAATTTTTTCTGGTAAGTCGTAACATAACTGTAGGAATGTTAATTTTTATGATAAAATATAACTTTATCATTATATTAAAAAGATAAAAAAACTTAATGCAAGTACCTTAAAAGTAATTTCATGTTAAGTAATTAATTGGTTGCAAAACCATTATTGATATTGTAATTGGTTCTTTTTCTTGTCTAGCATCTTGGTAAATTATAAAATGTGTTCGGTTAAATAAAACTTAAAGAAATATTACATTAGTTAAACACTTTGCAGGACCGTTTAAGGGCTTAAGCACAATTACAACACAACAACACAATGAGAAGATTAACTAAGCTCTAATCAAACAGTGAACTGGGTAACCAAAGGTGAAACTAAGAACACAAGTAAAGCAAGAGACAGAACAAGAGAATATGGGTTTCAAGGAGGCAGTATATTGCTTTCTCAAGTTCTTTTACAAGTGTTACAAAGCATAAAGAAAAGATACAAGAACTTGAAATACTTATACTACAACCTACAGCCGGCTATACTGTGAAAGCCAGCTGGATATAATTGACTAGACACTAACAAAATCAATTGTAGGATCAAAAGGCATATCTGCCTTTTGACCTTGTGACTATGACATGCCATAGCTCACATCCTTATATAATACAAAAAGGATAAAATACATAAAGTGGAAAGTTGAAGACTCAAGACCTCAATGTACAGTTACCAAAAGCAAGGCCCTTTTCACCAACTCATGTAAGTTGGTGACTTTACAGAGATGCAGCGGAAAAGGTGCTTTATGGAACAGTACATCAGATAAAGCATGTGTACTAAAAGTCTTCGGAAGAAATCTGTCTTCATAGGTTGAAGCTTCGGAAGACTTTGTCTCTGAAGCTTCGGAAGACTTCATGTTTGGCTTCGGAAGATATTGGTCTTGGCTTCGGAAGATTTTACACTTAGAGTATTTTCTAATGCTTTGTGTAAAACTTCCGAAACATTCTTCACTTCAGTACTTAGTGCATGTTGCTGAGACACTTAGGCTGTTTTGGGTTGCATCAGACTTCAGGAATCCTTACAAACTCCCCCTAGGCTGATGCTACCAAAACACTTGGAAGATCTTCAAATGTTGGTAGTCTTCAGTACAATCAGGACCATTCCTTTCTTCATGAGATGGTCAGGATCATCAAGACTTTCATAGTATCTTCTCATCTCAAAGAGATCATGCAGAGGTAAGTTGATTATGTCTTGCCATGAGTAGACATTCTCAACACCTTGATCTCTGATAACAGTCCATCTCTCTGGATTGGTAGAGTAAGTCCAGGACAAGATGGGTGTCTCACTAGTTAGAGGAGCCACTTGAATAGGAGTTGATTGGGCTGCCTCATCATGCACTTCCTCAGGTTGATCTGATTCAGCCTGAGGTGCAGAGGTAGATGACTTTGGCTTCTTCTTCTTAGTCTTTGGTTTAGAAGCCATCCTCTTCTTCCTCTTGGATGTCTTTAACTGAGAAGACTGGTCTGCAGCACCATGTTGATCATCAGTGTCTTTCTCAGTTGGGTGTTCCTCCCTCACAGGTTCAGAAGGAGAGGGAGTTTGACCCTGCCTAGGATCAGAAGATGAAGCTTGCTGAGGCTCAGCTGGAGGTGCTGGTTGAGGTGTCTCTGGTTGTTCAAACTTGACCTCCACTTCAGGTGGGACTTGACTTGGAAGAGAGTGCAAGTCAATGAGTTCTCCACTTTTAATCTTCTGCTTGATCACCCTAATATGCTCATCCATAGTGGATAGAGACATGGGGCCAAGTCTCCTTCCGAGAATCCATACAGCTTCAAGAAGCTCACCATTCTTTGTCTGTCAGCAGACTTCTTTGCATTCTTTTGAATGATGGCCCTTGACTTTGCAGCTTCTTCCCTTAGTTTCCTTTTAGTTGTCTTTCTTTCCTTGACTAACTCAAGCTCAAGTTGCTTTAGATACTCGAACTCAATGAAGTCATAGGACAAAGGGAGAAGTGCATCTGCCTGATAGAAGCCTGTGGCACTCAGGTAGTTGATCATCTTGATCCTATCTTCCTCTTTATCTACCTGAGGTTCTTGTGGAGCCACATCTTCCTGTGCAGGACTTTCTTGAACTGGTGAGAGAGTAGGAGCATGCTTGTAAAGTCTTTTCTGTCTCTTCTCCTCTTTGAGTTGGAGAAGTATCATTGCATCCTCTTTCTCCTTCAACTCTCTTGACACTTCTCTGTCAGCCAGTTCATTTAGTCTTCTAAGGGGAGGGAGATGATCTCATCAATGTCATAGTTCCTGGTCTGTAAGTAGGTAATCCTGACTGCCCTTAACTCATCATCTTGAGTATTTGGTCTGGGAGCAGCCCTGATTGCAGCTTGCATGAAGCTAGATGACCCAGTGGAACTTTCTCCCCTTAGTCTCCTTTTCCTCTCTCTCTCTTCCTCCTCAATTTCCTCAGGAGTCATTATCCTTTTCCCTTTGTCACCAACAGACCTTTGTGACTCAGGGTGGATTGAAGCTTGGCCTTCATTGCTTGGAGTAGCTTCCATGCTCTGGCCAGAGAGAGGCTGAGAAACACCTTCACCAGCAGGTGTCTCAGATGGAGTTTGGACCTCAGCAGCAGTTGTTGATGATGAGACAGGGGTCTCAGGTTCTGTCACTGGGCCTTCAGTCAAGGTTTCCCCTATGAAACTAATCTTAGGGTCCACCTCAACATCCAGTTGACCGATGACATTGCCTGATTGCCTAAGTCTCCTTCTTAGAGAGAACTCTGCAAGGATCCTGTCTTGGATTCTTTGAGCCAGCCTGTCAGCTTGTCTTGAATTGCTTGGATTGACAAGTGGCAAGTTGACTAAATCCAGTCTTTCATAAAAGCTCAGGCTTTGGAATTGAAAAACTTCTTGTTGGCCTTGAACTCTTTGAAGTATGAGGGCTCTCCTGTCATCATCATACCTCCACCTTATGATGTGATTGCCAGTTCCTAGTGGTGGAGATGAGACAGCCCTTGGTATACCTTCCTCAAAGAGACTCCTGATGAGAGAGTCTATAGAGTCCACATTAATGTGAACTTGAGGAAGTTGCTGAGAATGCACAACAGCAAGTGAGGATGGTGAGTCCTCTATGTCCATTCTCTCTGAAGAACTCCCAGGTTCTGTGGTTGTAACAACTTTCTCCCCCTTTTTGGTAGCATCACCCACTTGCATAGGTGAGCTGGAGGATAAGTCAATCACTTCCACAGGTTCTTGTGTTCCTGGTTGAGCTCTCCTTAAAGGTCTCCCAGCTAGTTTTTCCTGCAGATATGAAATCTGGAGTTGCTGATCATTGACCCTGTTTTGCAGGGTAGTCACCTGAGATTCCAAGTGACTAACCTTAGAGACTAAGTAGGTGCATGTTTTTGACAGTTTTTGCACCTTTAGTCTCAAATTCCCCTCATCTTCATCAGAAGATTCATTGGGGGATGAGATGATTGGACCAAAGTCCTCTCTCTCACCACCAGCTTGAGTTTCTTGGCTGCTGGTTTTCCTCTGCTCACTGGCAGCCTCAGTTGAGATGCCAATGGGCTGAGTTGCCATGGTTGAGGTCTTAATGATGTAATCACTTTCAAAAGTGAGAGCCTCTTCCATATGGACATCCTGAACAGGTTCAGAAGTGTCCACCTCAGTAATAGGTGACTGATGGGGATAGACTGAGGAGAGTCAGAGGTACTCATCTCTCTTTGAGTAGGGGAGGAGAAGAGAGACTCATGGTACTCACTGAATCCTAAGTCTTCATCAGTGTAAAAGGATAGGTTGGGAATTGGTTGGTTGAGATCCAAAGGCTGGGGATGGTAGCTGTCCCCTGAAGGTTGTTCACTTGAGTGTTGAGACTCAGAGTGAAGGCTTAAGGTTGTTGGGCTATTGAGCTCATCAGGGTGAGCTTGAGGAACCTCAGCCCTGATAGGTGAAGTAATGGGAGTGGTTTGCTCCTCAGGAGAAGTGGGAGCTCTAGTGTCCACTTCTTCCTGTAAGGTTGAGTATTTGGGGGCCTGCACAGACTCAATAGCCTGAGCAGGGGTTCGTTTGGATTTTCTTTGGTAGGTGAGGGTAATTTCTGGTCTTTTTAATGGTAAGACAAAAGAGGTGTGGGTTCAACACTAGCTTGTGTTGCTAGGTTGTCACCTTGAGCAATGAGCTCTAACATTTTTGGGACTAGGGCTGTTTCTACCCCAGAGAAGCCTACAGTTGGCTTCTTCATTATTTTAAAGATGCCGGGCTTCATCTGTCCCAATTTAAGAATATTACCTGTTTCCCTCAACTGTGAGCCCAGTTCACAGTTGAGAATGTGTTGAACATATCTAGGAAACATGTAATACTCTAAGGAGTCTAAGTTTGCAAGTAAATTAGTATAGACAAATTGTGAATACCTGAACTTGACCCCCTGAACCATTCCATGAACTATAAAGGAGAGATCCTCAGGAATCTGGTCCCATCCACCATGCTTGTTTGACAAGCTGTGGATAACCACATGGAGCAGGAATTTCCATTGGGATGAGACCTTCCCTTTCCTAAAGGTCTTTACAGAGAAATCTCCCTCATAGCCCATCTGCTCAAAAGAATGATTAACAGCTTCTTTTGGGAAGGACACCTCACCTTCTTCATCATCCAGCTGTAGATGTTGGTTAATGATGGCCGGAGTGATGAAGATTGTCCTCCCTTGCACTGTGGCAGACAGTGCCTTCTCCCCATCCATAATGACCTCTTGGCAGGTCTTCCAGAATTCAAGCAAGTGATCCTCATATAGAGTAGGATCAATGGTCAGGGAGGTGAAATAATTTGACAGAGTCAAGAATTGGCAAATCTCTGAGAAACTTGCATCTTTCTCAGAGCTTAACAGAGCAACTTGATTATGTTGCCTGTGTAGTTGCATGGAGAAATCAGGGTTGTTTCTGCGGTTAAGGTTGGCCATTTCAGAAGCTTAAGGGTGAAGAAAGGTAGAAAGCAAAGGCGGTTTAGAGAATTAGGTTAGAGAAACAGTAGAATTGAGGAAGATAGTGGGAAAGAGGGGGAACCGTTGGGTATTTATATGAAAAGGGATTTGAACCAAAGTTAATGAAAGAGGATAAACTTTGAAATCCGAAAGTCGGTCCCACCTCTGAAAAGGTAGTTTACTTTTGCTCAAAAAGTAGTTTTCTTGGAATTCGAAAAGCTTCCGAAGTTTATTTGTCTTCGGAAGTTTTGATTTAAAAAGCTTCCGAAGCTAAAATGGCTTCGGAAGATTTTCCTGAGAGTCTTGATAATTTATGCTTCGGAAGAGAAATAAACCCTTGAATGCTTTGTATGAAAATAAACAAAGCTTCCGAAGGTTAATTTTGCTTCGGAAGGAAAAGGTTCTTGAAAATAAATAAGTGTCTGAGATAAGAATTTTAAGCTTCGGAAGATGAATTTGACTTCTTCCGAAGGTAAAATCTCTTAGACAGTTATTTATTTTGAAGACATGTTTTTCTTCCGAAGATAAAATTTTATCTTCCGAAGTATCAAAAAATTTTCAAGAATCTAAGGAAAGTCTTCAAAAAGAATTTTACATCCAAAGAAAACATGAGCTTATGAAAGTGATGAACTAGACAACTTAGGACACACATATTTTAAGAAGAAATAATTAGAATTAGTTTTAATAAAAAGTCTACTCAAAGTTAATCATCCCAATAGCTGATATCAGATACTTAAATCTCTGTTCATCAAAAGCTTTTGTGAACAGATCAGCATATTGTTCATCTGTATGAACTTTGACTAGTTTAATTAATCCTTTTTCATAGTTATCCCTTATTAAATGATACCTGATGTTGATGTGTTTGGTCCTTGAGTGCTGCACAGGGTTCTCAGTGATAGAGATAGCACTATTGTTGTCTATGTGGATAGGAGTCTCTTTGAAGTTAAATCCATAGTCCAGCATCTGATTTTGAATCCAAAGCACTTGAGCACAGCAGCTTGCAGCAGCAATGTATTCAGCCTCAGCAGTTGATGCAGACACACAGGATTGTTTCTTGCATTGCCATGAGACCACCCTTCCACCAAGGAATTGACATCCCCCAGATGTAGACTTTGCAGTCATATTGCAACCACCATAATCACTATCTGTATAGGCATACAGATTGAAATTGGATTCTTTGGATACCATAGACCAAGTGTTGAAGCACCTTTGAGGTATCTTAAAATCCTTTTCACAGTGATTAAGTGAGACATCTTAGGGTTGGCTTGATATCTTGCACAAATACATGTAGCAAACATGATATCAGGCCTGCTAGCTGTAAGATACATAAGAGACCCAATCATAGCCCTGTATAAGTGTTCATCTACACACTCCCCCTCAAGATCTGGACCAAGGGAGTGGTTTCTGGCTATGGGTGTCTTAGCAATCTTACAATCAGTCATATTGAACCTCTTGAGTATGTCTTGAACATACTTTGACTGACTTATGAAGATGCCATCTTCAACCTGCTTCACTTGAATTCCCAGAAAGAAATTGAGTTCTCCCATTGAACTCATCTCAAATCTGTCTTTCATCAGCTTCTCAAAGTCTTTGCAGAGCTTTGGATTAGTTGAACCAAAGATGATGTCATCAACATATACTTGAACCAGCAATAAGTCATTTCCCTGTCCTTTGATGAAGAGAGTTCCATCTATAGTACCTCTTCTGTATCCATGCTTACAAAGATACTCAGATAGTGTCTCATACCACTTCCTGGGTGCCTGATGCAGCCCATAAAGAGCTTTGTCAAGCTTGCAGACATAATCAGGATGATCAGGGTCTACAAAACCAGGTGGCTGTTTGACATAAACCTCCTCATCAATCACTCCATATAAGAAAGCACACTTTACATCAAGTTGGTAGACCTTGAAGTTCTTGGATGCAGCAAATGCCAGGAATATCCTAACAGCTTCTAGTCTTGCTACAAGAGCAAAGACATCAGTGTAGTCAATCCCTTCTTCTTGTGTGTATCCTTGAACAACTAGTCTTGCCTTGTTCTTGATGATGATTCCCCTATCATCCTTCTTGTTTCTAAAAACCCATTTGGTTCCAATGGTAGTCTTCCCATGAGGAAGAGGACAAAGGTTCCAAACTTTCTGCCTTTTGAATTGAAGCAGCTCTTGTTGCATAGCTTCAACCCAACTTCCATCCTTTAGAGCTTCATCAACTTTCTTAGGCTCTATCTGAGATAAGAAACAAGAGTGAAGACAAACATTTGCTTCATGGGTTTGTCCTCTTGTTCTTACCCCTGTGACAACATCTCCAATGATGTTTGTGGTGGGGTGAGACTTGTGGATCCTTAGCTGAGGGATCACAGCAAGTTGTTGAGAAAGATCTAAATTTGAGAAATTTAAATCTGGTCTTGAAGATTCACCCTCCACATTATCACACTTATCAAGATTAACTTGATCCAATGAGTGTGAGACATCATTGATGTTGTCATCTATGGTATGGTTATTAGCATCAAGAAATTCCTGATCACTATCACCATCACCATTGTTGTCTTCTACAAGTGAGGTGTCTTTATCTGGTTGAGAGGCCTCTGAGCTGGAATTTGAAGGCATGCCAGATGTATCAGCTGAATTTGTCATTGTTGTGCTGATAGAAACCTCATTTGCTGAAGTAGTTCCAACTGGAGCTGAAGATGTATGAGTTGAAGGTCTTCCTAGCTCAAATCTTGGATCAGGATCGCCTGTATATAGATTTTCTGCAGATCCTGAAACATGCTCACAAGATTTGTTAAAACAGTTGGTAACTAAATCAAGATCAAACAGCCAATCCGGACCAGAACCAGCCACACAAGGAGTGTGCTCATTGAAAGTCACATTGGCTGACTCCTCAACAATTCTAGTTCTGAGATTGTATACTCTATAAGCTTTAGCTTGAGAAGAGTATCCAATGAAATGTCCATCATCTGATTTCTCAGCAAACTTGGCAATTTGATCTTTGGTATTCAAGATGGTGCAGGGATGTAACATCCGCCATTTTTCCAAGTTAAAACTCAATCTTTAAGTTCTATTATAAAAATTATAGTAATAATTTTAATGGACCGAATACATTAAATTTGCAATTTATATTGTGAATTATACATTTGTTAATCATCTAAATAATGTGAATAATTATTTTACAACAAATAACTAAATGGAAAAGACTTATCAATACTTATAAAGTTATAAAAAGAATTTTAATAAACTTATAAAGTTTTATTAGTAATTATGAATTTTTAAATACCGAAAATAAATAATCAAATTATAAAGTTTACAAGTTTTATAAAAGTTATAAAGAATAACAAATAAATAATTTGATTGATTATTCAAATTGGTTTTATAAAGTCTATAAATATTTTATAAAAAAAGTTATTAAAATTAGAGTCTTCAAGAATTTGAATTTTAAATTATAAATATTCTTTTATTTATTTAAATTATTTAATTTTATATTTATTTCAAATTCCAATCATAACCCCCTTTTAAAAGACTTATAAATCACCATTAACACCATTCATAACCTCCTCCTAACCTCAAGTATAAAAGCAAGGCTTAGGCCTCACTTTTCATTTGCTCATTCTCTAAAAATCTCTCACACAAACCTTTCATCATCCTTTGGTTATAATCAATTTCAAGAATTTTCTTTTACAAATAGTTTCAAGAACCTTCTAATACTAAGGTAATCTTATATTGCTTTTATATTATACATTTCTATATTGTTTAATCATCCTAACATCCAACTAATCTCATAACTTTATGTTTTTACTTTTATTCTTTCTTCTACTAAATCTCTTTTAATTTTAATCATTATCATTTGATCATTAACCTTCTAACATTCACTAATCTTATAACAATCACTAACATTCCTAAATCAAGCTAACAACACACTAACATAAACAAAGAATCCCGTTTGCTAATGGACGGCTATGCCGCCGCATTCGGTTATTCCACAAGATTATTTTTCTAAATGATGGCTATGCCAAAGACTTAGAATATTTTTATAACTCAAATAAAGACTAATATATCATATATCAATATAATAAATTTACACTAACCCGTTTCATGCTTTAACGATTTTAAAAGTGCACATAAGTGTCCTACTACAATTCTGGCAGAATATAATCTGACTTCAACCAACCATAACTTGATTATAACAAACTAAATTTGAGTAAAATCAGACTCCAATATTGAGTTCCTTGAATTACCTTTTCAATGACAGTTTATACGTCTTCAAACTCAATCGGACGACTCAACAATAGCCTTCACAAGATAAGTGCGCATTTCAGCACCTTCTGTCTTGTGTTGCTTGTTTGACCTATTTACGTATCTTTTCATAAAAATGTTTCTGAATGAAAGTTGTTCGGGAGACTTTGAACTAGTCAAATATAAATTTTTATAATTTTATGAAACCGTTTGCTATTTTAAAAACCTGTTCAAACACGTACCAAACATTCTGTCCAGAATCTAAAATTGGTACAATAATTGTTTAACAATCTACCTTTTGTTTATTGGCATTCCTAAGCGTCATAACTTCTTGTAATGTATTCCAAACTCAAGTTATTGTTTCTTTTTATCATTTAGGACATCACCTTTCACTCTTGAACATCCAAGCTTTCTTATGTACTCTACAACCATCACTATTATTGTGAGTTTTCCATGTGAGTTTTCCTTGTCCCCTTTTTACTTTATTTCACACTATTTTGGGGTGAAACATGATACTTATACATCGTACACTTGTAAACGTTTGAGACTTGTAAACACATGCAATTCATCTTATTATTTTGTCATGGTTATTTGTGTGTTGTAAGTGTTTATATGAGATACATAGTTTGTTTACAATCATTAACTATTGCTAGCCTGGCGACGTCTTAGATCTTTGGGCCTGACAAGCCTATTTGGTGCTAAAGTCGAGGTATTGCCGACTCCTAGGGGCCGTACGCTTGTGCACTAGGGAACCAAATACACTTAGCCAATCTTTTATACTTGTAATCAAGTCGAGGTTTGGTTGTAACGATATGTGTTCTATAACCTTACTAGCTTATAACCTATGACATGAATTGCTACTTGTAACCTTTTCATATTATGTATGAAAACCTTGGAAACTCACCAACTATTTATAGTTGACCTTTTATTTTTATCATGTTTCAGGAAAACCCCAAGTTTTGAAGTGAACTTATGTTGCTGGCATATTCTAGGACTTGGATCTAGTTAATAAACAAAAAGATTATGTTTTTTATTTCATGTTGAAACTTATTTCATTATTGAGACTTATGCTTGTAATGTAATTTTGAAACTTATGAATAATATATTTGCAATTTAATAATAGCGTTATGTGGCTGTGAACAATCTTAACCCTCACACCTCGACGATTCCGCCGTCAAGGTTGGGGTGTGACAAGGGACATCCAAATGACTTGAGAAAACCAATGAAAGGTTTTCTCTTGTGCCAAAGTTCATAAGGAGTCTTACCATGTGTCTTAACTACTAAAACTCTGTTTTGCACATAGCAAGCAGTGTTGACTGCCTCTGCCCAGAAGGTGATAGGCAGTTTAGAGTCAGACAACATAGTTCTTGCAGCTTCAATAAGTGTCCTGTTTCTCCTCTCAGCAACTCCATTTTGCTGAGGAGTCCTGGGAGCACTATATTGTCTTGTAATACCCTTTTCATCACAAAATGCATCAAGGATTTGGTTCTTGAATTCAGTTCCCTGATCACATCTTATGGTTTTGACCTTGTGATCACATTGATTCTCAACTTTTAAGATGAAATTCTTCAGAATCTCAGGGGTTTCATCCTTAGATCTAAGGAAGAAGACCCAAGTGAATCTTGTAAAATCATCTGTGATCACCAGACAGTAAGAGGTCCTTCCTAAACTCATTACACTGGTGGGGCCAAAGAGATCCATATGTAACAAGTGTAGGGGAGTAGTGATGGAGTTCTTTTCCTTAGGCTTGTGAGATACCTTGTGTTGCTTCCCTTTCAGGCATGCAACACAATGATCATCACTAGTAAACTCTTTCTTTGGCATTCCAGTTACCAGATCATGTTTAATTAATTTATTCATGTTCTTAAAGTTTACATGGCACATTCTTTTATGCCATAGGAAAGACTCATCACTATTTGCTTTAGATAGAAAGCATGAAACTTCTCCTGAGGGAGATGTTTCTTGCAAATCCATCTTGTACATGTTCCCTTTCCTGGGGGCTCTGAGCAGGATATGCTCATGAGGAATGACCACACCAGGTTTGAGAACAATGCACTCATGCTCAGTAAAGAGCATGTTATGACTCTGATCACAAAATTGGGATACACTCAGAAGATTGTACCCAAGCTCCTTAACAAAGTTTACCTTCTCAATGCTGAGCTTACCATTTGTGACCTTGCCCCTTCCAGAAATGTAACCACCTTCATCTCCTCCAAAAGCAACTGGTCCTCCATCAATTCTCTCAAAATTATGGAGTAGAGACCTATTGCCTGTCATGTGCCTGGAACAGCCACTGTCAATTATCCAGACATTCCTGTTGGTCTTGAGCTGTTCCTGCACAGAGAAAATGATTAGTTACATTTGGAAACCCAAGCCTTACTTGTCTTGGGCTCATTAATAGTAATAGAAGGTAATGCAACAGTAATAGATCCTATGGTTGTACTATGGGGATCTTCAGCTGTTGTTGATGGAGAAACCTCAGTCATTTGGTCTTTCTTAGACTTCCACACCACCTTTGGAGTCTTGGACTTGACCTTCAAAACCTTAGAAGCTTTTGAAACTTCACAAGTTTTGATGACTGATCCTTCGGAAGAATCTACAGTCACTGCAGCAGACTTCAGTGCTTCGGAAGAACTCCTTTCTTCCGAGACCAACTTTGCTTCCGAAGGTAATTTTCCATTTACCTTCTTCTTTGATTTGGAGCTTCCGAAGGAAACAGACTTTCCTTCCGAAGCTTGAGACTTCTTGAGACTCTTTGAAGTCTTTGTTTTAGTCATGTGGACAGTACTTTTAGGATTGTATGGGCAATCCTTAGCAATGTGAGAAGTACTTTCACACATAACACACAACATTTTCTTCTTCAAAGAAGTCTCCCTTTGAGAACAAGACTGGCTTTGATCACATCCCTTCTCCACCTTCATCTTGGTAGATGCTGAGACAGTTCCTTTGGGCTTTGAACTGTTCTTGGAGTTTGATGGTCCAGACTGTGCAGCAGTGGTACACATCAGCTCAGTCTTCTTCTTGGCACTGAGATGATTTGAACAAGAACCATGACTCTTAGCTGAGGAGTCTTGATTGATGTCTTCAGTCCTTACTACTTTGAAACCTGCAGAGATAAAAACTTGTTTCTGCTTAGCATCAAAGGTAGCCTTGATTTCTTGAGCCTTCTTTGCCTTCCTTTTGCTCTTTCTGATCAAGTTCTTTCTTTTGGACTTGGTCATCACAGTTGATTTCTTCTCCTCAGAAGGATAGTGGCCCTTGGAAGAATCCTCTTTTTCACTCTTCTCAGAGGAATTCTTCACTATCACTTCTTCATCATCCTCACTTACAGGATCTATGAGAGGAAGCTTATCTTCACAAGTTCCACACCTAGGAGATCTTACAGACAAGATTGTGTGTGGAGGAGCTATCTCATTTGATCCCAGTCCCTGTCTATTTTGATAACAAACCTTGTTGTGTAGGGATGAGGATATCATGTTCTTGAAGGTCTCTTATTCAAGAACACTCTTCTCTGCCTTGGCTTTGCTGATCACAAGCTCAGCCTGGCACTCAGTTAACTTAGTGATGAGATCTTGGATCTGAGTTCTGAAATCTGTATGTTCATGTTTTAGTACTGAAATGGTTTTCTCCAAGTCCTCTATCTTTAACTTGTAATCATTTTCAGACTTTCTAAAATCAGATTTTAATATATTTAATGACTCAAGATCAGATCTCATCTCTAGGTTATAGGACCTGTATCTATTTACTTTAGCAATGCATTCAGGGGAGCAAAGATGTTCTAATACCTTGGCTTCATCATGGTCAGCCATCAGTGCTTGGTTTGGAGAAGCATCCTCCACCTGAAAACTCCAGTCAAAGCCTCCTTCTTCAACAGCAACAGCAGCATGTTGCTTTGTCTTCTCAGCCTGAGGAGCTTTGTCAGTAAAGTTTGGTCTGGGTTGTGTTTGGCCCCCATTTGCTTTAGGTGCCTTACACTCCCTGGCAAAGTGACCCATAAGGTTACAGTTGTAACACTTAACTTTGCTTTTATCCAGCCCAAACTTACTACTGGTAGCATTGCTTGAAATCTTCTTCCTGTCCTCTTGTAGAACTTCTTGGCTCTGTGAGTGAGGAGAGCCATCTGCTGAACTATCTCCATGTATTCCAGGTCATCTGGATGGATACAGTCCAGGTCTTCAAGAGTGAAGAGATAATTCCCACAGCTTTCATCTGCAGACACAAAGGCTTGAGAAGAACTTGTCTCTTGGAATGGGCTTCCTTGAGTAAAGTTCTCCCTTGGTGTCTCTGGGAAGGTGATGAAAGGACCCTTTTGTGAGTTGTCAGGGTAGCATAAGAGATGATGCTGGGGTTCTATGCTGTCCCTTTCAACCACATGAAGGGCTGAACCCATTTGATTGTTGGAGTTGCCAGATGAACCTTGCATGTTCATCTCCATCTGGTATCCACTGAGAATCCCATACAACTCTGTAAGAGTAAGTCTTAAGGTTCTCAGTCCTCTTGATCACCACACAATAGTGTGTCCATTGCCTAGGAAGTGAGGACATGAACTTCCTTACAATGTCCCTGTTCTCAAGAGGAACTCCTCCATCCACTAGGGTATCCACAATCTCAACATACCTGAAGTATTGTTGGGTCATGGTCTCACCTGCTTTGAAGGTGAAATTTTCAAACTGCTGCTTCAGAAGATCTTTCTTGTTCTCCTTGGCTTCAGAGGAGCCTTCATACATCAGCTTCAGTGCATCCCACAGTTGTTTGGCTGTCTTGCACTTCTTAAAACCTCTGTATACAGAGTTTGGGAGAGCAGTCTGAAGAGCAGTCATGGCCTTCCTGTCAATCTCTACTCTTTTTCTATCTTCATCTGAGTAGTTGGCCACATCTTTAGGAATCATACCAGCACCAGTAGCAGAGGGGGTGCTGGGTATGAAAGGTCCATTCTCAACAGATTCCCACATTCTTGAATCAAGAGACCTGATGAAGCCTTCCATCCTCATGCACCAGGTGTCAAAATCATCAAGAGTGATCAGTGGGGATTTGTTCATGGTTCCAGTCTCCATATCAGTCTTTGAGATGGAAGCCATTTGACGAGTTTAGCTTTTGTGTGTGTGAGGGATCTTAAGATGGTTAGATCTTATATCAAGAGCCTGGAAAGCTCTGATACCAATTGCAGGATCGTTTAAGGGCTTAAGCACAATTACAACACAACAACACAATGAGAAGATTAACTAAGCTCTAATCAAACAGTGAACTGGGTAACCAAAGGTGAAACTAAGAACACAAGTAAAGCAAGAGACAGAACAAGAGAATATGGGTTTCAAGGAGGCAGTATATTGCTTTCTCAAGTTCTTTTACAAGTGTTACAAAGCATAAAGAAAAGATACAAGAACTTGAAATACTTATACTACAACCTACAGCCGGCTATACTGTGAAAACCAGCTGGATACAATTGACTAGACACTAACAAAATCAATTGTAGGATCAAAAGG
Organism: Flaveria ramosissima; assembly: GCA_025215565.1. Taxonomy (NCBI): domain Eukaryota; kingdom Viridiplantae; phylum Streptophyta; class Magnoliopsida; order Asterales; family Asteraceae; genus Flaveria; species Flaveria ramosissima. The sequence goes on from CM046035.1 coordinate 74,438,017, forward strand.
CATATCTGCCTTTTGACCTTGTGACTATGACATGCCATAGCTCACATCCTTATATAATACAAAAAGGATAAAATACATAAAGTGGAAAGTTGAAGACTCAAGACCTCAATGTACAGTTACCAAAAGCAAGGCCCTTTTCACCAACTCATGTAAGTTGGTGACTTTACAGAGATGCAGCGGAAAAGGTGCTTTATGGAACAGTACATCAGATAAAGCATGTGTACTAAAAGTCTTCGGAAGAAATCTGTCTTCATAGGTTGAAGCTTCGGAAGACTTTGTCTCTGAAGCTTCGGAAGACTTCATGTTTGGCTTCGGAAGATATTGGTCTTGGCTTCGGAAGATTTTACACTTAGAGTATTTTCTAATGCTTTGTGTAAAACTTCCGAAACATTCTTCACTTCAGTACTTAGTGCATGTTGCTGAGACACTTAGGCTGTTTTGGGTTGCATCAGACTTCAGGAATCCTTACACACTTCAATTATAGAGATAAAAATAAAAACTTTATTGTGAATGCTCTTATATATATACAAACTGATATATATTTGCATCTCACTTAAGCCATATGCTCATATATGAAGATATTCTAAACAAAATTGACACTTGATAAAATAAAATAAGATTAAATTAGTATCGTAATTTGCTTATGCATGTTATATTACATCATTGATTTGTTCCCCGGTAGGGGTGTAATAAATATTAATAATAAACATATAAAGCTTGAATTTGTAAGGTTATTCACAAGTTAAATTCAAGCTTCAGACATAAAGCTTGACTTGAAATCTTTTAAGTCGAGAGAGATTATCTTAAACTCGACTCAACTTATTTATACCCCAGTTCTCCAGGCATATGTCAATAATGGAAAGTGGTGGTTCTGAAAACAACCCGTAAGTGATCTGGTTTGAAATCCATTTGTTTGCGGCCTCAGAGTAGTGTACACCATCCCAACTTACGACCTTTGTCGGGTCGTTGCATGACCCTGCAAAGATTTCACTACCATTTACCTTCCCTTGATTTCCACAGTATATGTCATTGTCTTGATCATGATACCCACAACATATTGTGAACCGTTCCTTGAATCCTATTCAAATAGTAAATATCAAGTAGCCGGAGTATTTGTAATAAAAAACGCTAACAACAGCTATAAAGTTATGGTCATAACTAACTTGCGGTTAATAATTGTTTATTTCTAAAAAATAACTGCAAGTTGATTGGTAACCATAGCATTTCATGCTATGGTTAGCACCTCTCTATAATGAATATCATATCAACAACACAAGACAACACGAACCACAAGTATTAAGTTGATGTGACAAACCTAGGTTCTTGGCGTCACTAATTAGTTGATACTTCGCCGAGTACATGTCAACATATATCAGTGTGGCTTTCGGGAGATCTGATCTCAGTTGGACAACTTTGGCTCTAAGTTTCTCGTTGAACTCATTTGCTATACGATTTTGGCCATCAACGCAACCAATCTCATCAATGAAACCCGTGGGCGGGTTAACAATTTTTGTATGTGTAACAGGCAAGCACCCTATCGGCCCGGTGTTATGTATCCAAAATGCTCGTGCCCCTTTTCCGTACAATTGCTATACATTTATGATTTAACCAAGTGTTAATACACATTTGTTTCAAATTAATTAAAATTTATCCTATTCCTAGTTATAAGTCCACATCGCGCTACATGTTTCCGCACACACACATATATAGTAAGAGATGTATGTATTTTTATAAATAAATAAAAATATATAATTTGAATTCGGACATCCGAACTGAAATGACTTGAAAATCACAAATTCGAATTTGATTCTAAAACTGAGTTTGTAATTCGATTCAAATGCTAACCCGATTCGAAAACTCACAAATTGAATTCAATATCTTAATTCGAATTTAATTGGTTCGGTTTGATGTTTAGTATTTTCAAGACTGATTCTAATACTGAAAAGCCCTTTTCTATCTTTAAAGTTTATGTGTTGACATAATGATTAATAAAGTTGTTAGTTGGTTAGTGCGCATTGTTTTTATTAAAACTTATGAAAAACTAATTACTTAGGATGTACTTACTTCTAATTAAAGGTTGTTTTACTTCAACAATCAACATAGAACTAGCGTAAAACTTACTCGAATAGAAGCAGCAAATTGATCGATAATGTCAGGAATCGCAGCTCGGCTAGCTTCAACGCCCATTGTCCTAAACACGTACGCAAGATCGTTTTGGCCTATATCGATTGTGTATAGAGCTTTTACGAAATCATCTGGTCTAGGTAGAGTATTTCTTTGAGATTCATCCTTGGCTAACGAAAGCAATTCATAAATATTAGCAATCGATATCAAACATGAATACCACTTGTTTAACATAATTTACCTTGATTATAAAGATAAGTCGTTCTATCTTTAAACTGATTGAACTGCTCAACCTGAATGTCGAGTGAAAACGGGCTAACATCATTCGCAAACCATGATTCGTTCACGCGCCTGATGGTTGCACCACCCGTTGCAAAGTTCGCCCCGTGTGTGTAATTGGCTTTGATTGAGTCCAAATATGCACTCAAGTACGGCAACCCAAGTTTCTCAGCTGGTCACAAATTGTAACACGATAAATGTTCATCGCACTACTAGAAAAGAAGAAAATTCCTACGAAAATTTCTTACTAGTAACTACTAATCGTTAGAAAAACAAACAAAGTTCCTAAAAAACTGTAATTGTCATATTTTGCGGGAAAAGCTAAACCCTAAATTCATTGGAAAAACTTCATAAGATACTTCTAGGGACAATTTTTCCAACAAAATATTTCTTTTCAGAAACAATTTTTCCGACGAGTTTCTGACTAAATCATTATTACAAAAATATCAGTTTTCTAGTAGCGATAAAAAAAAGTAGGATGATATGTTTGCCATTTGATTCGATATTTGTGTATACCGATGAAGTCTATGATGAGGCGCCCATCGCTGGCTCTTCCGACGGGTCTTTTAAAGAAGGTTTCTCCCGAAGGCGGCCCGGGGGGATAGAATGCTGCCGCTATGCCACCAGTGTCGGAGTTTGAATCACCAAAATTGTATATTGCTGGTATGTCACATGCCGGAGAAGGTGGCGGAAACGGCTGACCGGTGACTACTCCGGCGACTAGCAAGAGGAGTATAATAGGTGCCATGATGAATACAAAGATTCAAAGCAACTCCGGTGGTCCTTTTATGTGTGTACATAGGCTGCACCATATCGGTCACTTTGCTTAAATGTTACCTTAACCCCTGTACTCTCACCAACCAATTTTAATATTGTTAATATTTCAACCATAAAGAGATAGATACAAATGTGTCATGTGATGTGAGAGTATTTTTGAATGTTAATATCATAGAAAGAAAGGCTGACATATTTTTTTTTTTGGTTTCATACGAGCCAATGTTGATATACTATTATGAAATAAGATAAAATAATGATTTGTTATCTCTTAAACGAGTGAAAGTTTAATCAAGTAATATTCTAAATGTGCAAAATATCGACGTCGATAATATTTAATTATATATAAATTTGTGTATTAATAATGAGTCTATTTGCCAAAAGAATTTGATGAAGTAGTTTTCACGTTCATAATGAGTCTATTTGCCATCCAAGTAAAATAATAATAATAATAATAATCATGTGCATACTCTTTACATATGTAACATGTGTGCTATACCTTTATTGGTGATTTCACTAATACTTGTATATCACAAGAAAAAAAAACATGGAAATTAATATATAAAAATTAGTTGAGCGACTTTATCATGAAGAATAAAAACTGCTGGTTTTCTGTAATGTTAGCCTTGATTTTATTACTTTTTTAATTGATATGAATAAATATGCTTCATGATGTTACATTTATACATGTAAACAGTAAAATATCCGCTTTTCTTTGCTTCCACGATACACACATTAACAGATGACATCACGCTGGCGTATATCGAGTCAACCCACTATTGCTCAGCCCACTATAGTTGGGGGTTCATTAGGCCCAGGATCAGAACACCAAATTTTAAATTTTTATATTTTAAATAATATATATGTGTTATCTTAATCAACACATTTATTTGTTTTCGCTTGGGAAGAAACCCATAATTAAAAAAACCATCAGACTCAACCTTAAACATTTTTTTTGTCAAATTGAGACTTGAACTCAATACCAATCATTCGAAGCACCTAACATTCACAAGAGCCATTCTTTTTTTAGTTTCTTTTTAAAACTAGTTGGCTAGTAATAGGTTATTTATCTTTATGAAACGATTCATCTATGTAGTAATTAAGAGCATAGAAGACTCGACCTAGCTTAGTGCTATTTCTTTAACAGGGTATGTTATAGATACACCCTATTGATTTCATCCTTTCTATCTCTCTCTATGATGTATAGAGAGATAGATACATAACAAAAAAAGATGTTTGTAATAACACAAATCTTTTTTAACCCAACAATATAAATTAAAAGGTTATCCGTAGCACACTTGCATGACTAAAAGTCAAGTTGCTATTATATATACTACAAAAACTAAATTAACGGCGACAAATTTTACATTTCTACCCATAAATAGAAAACTTAATTTGTTTAAGATTTCAAATATATATTTTAATCTGTCACATTTAAAAAAATTTTAAGACTACAATCATAACATGTGTTTTTTTAAATGTTTTTATATAAATTTTTTGCTGAACCGATCTGCATTTTATAAGGTACAATAAGTTAATGCATAATTGTACAAGTAGTCATGCCACCTTAAGCATTGGAACAACAAAATTTAATCCATGCAACCGTTTTTCCTCTCTATCAAATAAAAGTGTTCTTCATATGAAGAATCCCAATGATGAAAATCAATGGTTTTAAAATGAATTCGTAATCTTCATAAGGCTAAACCTACATGAATTATAAAAAAGATCGAAGAACAACCGGATTTAGAACCAAGATCGTTGATTAATGGATATATTGGTGCGATTTTTGTTAGTATTTGATTGTGATTTCAAAGTTCACGTTCAATTTGTTTTGACACAATAATCTTTTCGGTACATGTTAGTGTTCGGTTTTTGTTCGAATTATTACTAGTATTGGAATTCTTTTGATACAGATGTGATAGATATCGTTTGTCTGGATGCGATTTTATCTGTACGATCTTTGTAATACAAATGTGTGTGTGTGTTTTTATTATGGACGATTGTGTTTTGATTCTAAGATTTTTGTTTTCAAGGGTTGATGGTGCCTGTTGATACTCAAAAGCGGTTATTCGTTGATCTCTGATGCGTTTATTCGTTGATCTTTAGAACACCCATGAAATGACGGATTATAAAACAAGGTGATGAAGAATGCGTTATTATAGATAAATGACACAAATTAACGTTACACGTTCTTTGAAAATTTCTGTTTCTGAACTTGAATCAAATGTATCGTGATTTGTTTATGCGTTTGCTTATTTATATGAATTGAAAAGATGAAATTGGTGTTTAAGATGAAGTTATTGTCTACTATAAAAATGTTGATGATGCAATCAAAAAAGTTAAGGCATGAGGAATAAAAGTGTTTGTTTCGGTATGCCACATCAGATGTATGTATTCTTTTATAATAATAATGAAATTGTAAGATGTTGGATCTTAACTGAAGCATCATAGATTACTTTTCAAATGGATGATACTGAAAACCAGTAGCATATCACAAATTAACTACAATTCCAGTTGAATATTTTTGCACATTGACCATATTTCTAGAACGTTTTGTTGTAATGGATACAATTACATATATACACAACTTTAGATACGTTTAATGATAATCATTTTTACTTATGTTTTAAAGAGATGACATTCTGTTATGTTTTATCATATTTTTGGTTAATTCGATTATGTAGTTCTTTTCCTTTTTACATTTAAACGATGATGATGCAGTTGGAAACAGAAAGATAGATAATTGAGTCTGTTGATTCAATGATAATACCCGGAACAATTCTTCTAACTATCGTTGATTCACAAAGAATACCAATAATCAGGGTTTACACTAACACACACTGTGATAGAGAGAAAAACAGATTTTTTTTCAGAAACTTCAATAATATGTATCTATATCTTAAGAGAGTCTCAACTAAAACGAGAGAGATTGGTGAACGAGTTCACCTTTTCAAAATTTGTAAAAGCAAAATTTAATTTTTTTTACTGTATCTTTTTTTTATAATATGGATGCTAGCTTTAAGGTTTTCGTTAGCTACACGCATATAAAAAGTAGTAAATTAGGAATGTTTTTGTTTCTTTATTGTTTGTTTTATTTGAAACATCCAAAAAATGTATTACTAAAAAGTTAGACTGGTTAACAAAATACTGACTAAAATAACCTAACAAACAAGACAAATCCGACCATCAATCAACACGAACAAAATAAAGCACTTCAATGGCTTCAAGAGCTTGCCACGTGTTGAAATATAATCATCCATTATTTTGTAAAATGAAGTTGGATTTGATAGATTGCGGTTAGCGTTAACTTTACATAGTAATAAGCAAGTACTTAATATTGGTCAAGAACATTGTTTTTAACGACAAAAAATAAGCAACTATCGACTTGTCTTTCGCTATAAGCCCAAATACAACTTTCCAATTGCTAAGAATTATGGATATGGAGCAATGACCATCTTGGCACTTTTACAGTTAAATCAATTTGTCCTTGAGTGCTAGCCTTCATCATGTAATACTTGGACTTTCGGTTGGAATAAGTGGTTGGCAACGAAAGTGAACGTGTTTGGTTGGAGGGTTGAAATGGATCAGATACCGACTATACTAGCTAGCCTTGCACAAACGAAGGATGCCTCTCCGGTTCTTAACTATCTTTTATGTGGTGAATCTGAAGAATCAGCAAAACACTTATTCATCTCTTGTTACATAACAATGATATATACTAAGGCAAAACATTGTGTTTGGTGTGGTCTCCCCTTAGTTTTCACTTTCTCTACACACGATCCGGAAATTCATTAACACCTCAACTATAATTCCCCCAAAACAAAATGGTCCAATCGATTATTCTAACTTCATATTGGATATTATGGAAGGCTAGAAACAAACTTCGTGCCAACAAACAGACATCCGTCCCGAGACTACTTGAAGAAATCAAGGTGACGAGTTTCCTTTGTATAAAGAACCGGACAATATTTCATTCCTTGGAGGGGTCACATTGGTACAATTTTAAGTTCCATAACCTTGTGCAAAAGATATTTTAATCGCGTTTTTGGTGTATATAATTCATCTCCGGGTCCTTGCTAGAAGTGTTTATATTTAACTATGAATAAGATTAACAGATGTTAAAAAAAATCAAGTATCATATGTGTCTCATTAAAATCACTTAAAATATTTTTTCCTTTAAATATATACACTTAACTTTCATTAGATGTTTCAGTCTTTTATTATAATTTTAAATTCGTTAATTTTATGAAAATCATTTTTACTTATGTTTTAAAGAGATGACATTCTGTTATGTTTTATCATATTTTTGGTTAATTCGATTATGTAGTTCTTTTCCTTTTTACATTTAAACGATGATGATGCAGTTGGAAACAGAAAGATAGATAATTGAGTCTGTTGTTTCAATGATAATACCCGGAACAATTCTTCTAACTATCGTTGATTCACAAAGAATACCAATAATCAGGGTTTACACTAACACATACTGTGATAGAGAGAAAAACAGATTTTTTTCAGAAACTTCAATAATAATTCACCCATTTCTTACAAGCATATAAAGAAAGGAAACCAAAGTCGAATGGGCCATAAAACATAAACGAGCAAAAAACTAGGCCAAATGTAAAGTCCAACAAAATGTAAAAATAAGACAAAAATTTAAATAACTCAAAAAATAAGCAGTTTTTGGGCCGAAACGGTGACCCAAACCACCTACGGCTGCTTGTGAAAACGGGCTCCTCGGTCCAACGGTCGTTTTGTCTGGTCACAGGTCCAAAACGAAGACTTCTAGCCCAAGTTATGGCCGTTTCAGTGAAGCCCCTTTTGATAACCGATCTTGGGCCTCCAAAAAGGTTAAAGCTTGCTCATCCACAATTGGGCCCACATCAAATGAATAAAAAATAAATTCTAAAATGCATAATTGTTTTATTATTATAGTAGATCATATCATAGTCCAAAATTTTATATGTATTGTAAGCATATTAATGTAGGATTTAGTGACGTAATCAATTAATGTACGTGTTTTGTTCATACAAAAATTATATGATCACATGAACGATGCCAAAATTACAGTGTTTTAAAAATTACATTATGTCTCATTAATTTATGTACAAGGAAGTATGTACTAGAGTTCCTCTAGCCATGCATTTAGTTAGGTACACGACTACACATAAATATGTATTGTAATTTCTCGAGCCATGTATGTGTAGATGTACGTTTCCATGGTGCACATTAGTCTATATATTGTATCATATATGTATCAATCTAAATCTATTTCATTCTAATACAACATTAGAAGCTGAATTCAATATGAAACTCTTACATATAGATTGGAGCACATGTAATACATTATCTTAGGGTATGTGTTTGGACTTAAAGTATGATAAAGTTGAGCTTTACTCCTAAATGGTTATTTTAATAATTAAATATGTTGGCGGAAGACTAAGAAAGCTGCATTTGCGAGTATGGGTTCTAGCCAATTCAAGAATTTAGACTTCTCTATCATATACTTGTTATAATATATAGGACATAGGAGTTGTGGTATCCTAGACTTATATGTATATTATCTTCATGTATGTAAATGATAGAAATGACTCAGTCTACGTAACACCTTTGTATTTAAATACTTGAAATGTGTAGTGTCCTAAGATGAAAATTTAATATTCAAGACATTTTTCTTTATGTCCGAGTTTTGTATATGTTTTACACTATTTAAGTGAATAAGGACACATCTCTAGACAACAGTTTTAAGGACCTGTAATTGTATTGATACATCAAATTTAAACCCATTTACAATGAGTTTAATAACTATATATTAAACACATAGACGCTTGGATGCATGATTCAAGTGAGGAAGGGACACTTTAGATTGCTCATTAAAATTGGCCGTATGTTTATTATTTTTAGACAAAAGTCATATAACAATATATTGTTCACCAATGTGTTATTTACTCGATTATTACAATTTATAATTTCATATTTATCAAACATCGCAAAAGATTGATAACTACTTTAACATTCAAATACATGTTTTTACGCATATGCTAATCAATTGGATTTCAGCAACTCACCATTTCACAATAATAAGTTACCTTTTTTTATTTCCTTTCAACATCAAATCAAGTTCATATTCCTGCAGTTTCTATTTGTAAATTCTTAGACTTCAAATGCTAATTGATCAACTCTTTATTTGAATAGAACAAACCCTAATTTTGATCCCCTTTTGATTCGTAAGTGACTCAAGTTTCTTCTAGTTATTTATTTATTAACTGCTGTAATTTAAAATTTATAGGCTTTATGATAAACATGAGTTTCATTGAAAACCCTAATTCATATAGTTTGTTATTTGATGCTTTGTTTGGACATATCTTAAATCTGATTGATTACAGTACTATTGAATGGAATTAGAGTATCCAAACAAACAAAAGATATGGTCGTGATTATCATCTTTTTTATCGTGGTTAGTGATATGTACGCGTGAAATGAGATCTTTTATCAGGGAGCTAGCTATTCATTGGATTAGCAAAATCTATTTATAATAATCCATGTGTGCTTATTTCTAATCAGTTGGTCCTATTGGTTGGATTCTTATTGTCATCAAAGAAAGAAAAATAAAAAATTTAGTTGGCTATGCACTTCTGTATTAATTATATGATGGTTCTTGGCTTACAATAAGCCACTATTCTTAATCTGATGGCCAAAATAAAAAAGAAAATGGAAAAGTTTCTTATAGAGGCCTAAAAATCAAACATATGCAGTTTTGTTTTTTTATCGGACTCAGTATTGTTTTAGTGTCAATAATTTCTCCCATCTATGATTTTCTTTGCTTTCTACGTAGTAGGAATGAAGGGTATAATTCTTATCTTTGTATTCCAAATATTAGTTAATTGATTTGATTGCTTATACTTCAAATCTATTATGAAGCAATAACTTTTATCTGACTATTCATGAGTGCAATTAGTAATTTTGTTTTTTGAATAATTAGTTTGCATGTTTCTTATTTCAATGAACACTAAGCATGTAAGCAATTATAAGAGATGTTTATGATTGCTTATTTAAACAAGTTATCTATATGTTTCATTTTCAAAAGCACTTTTGAGTGTTTGGATGAAGGAAAATGTTTGTGCTCATCTTCTTATAATGTAGTGGAATAAACAGTTTGAGATTTGCATATTTCAAACTTCATTCTTCTATGGTTTCAAGTTTACACATAAGTGGTTTAAATAAGCAATCACAAATGATAAATAAACTCAAACACCCCCTATAAAAGTAATTTACTTATTACCTACGTATAATATATTTCTATATTGATTTGTATATATGTTATAAAGAGAACGCATGCGTAAGGAGCACGGATCTACTCTAGCAAAAGGCTCACACTAAACAACAGCTAGAACTTTTAAACGTGTTACCCAACCCATATATCCATCTTATCACCTCTACAATTTGTGATTTAGATGCATATCATGTTCATGCTGTTAGCTAAGGGGTTCGTTAGGAGTTACATACTAACAGAAATCTTGCAAGATGATCATGCTCCCAATCTGAAAATTAACTCCATCAAAGTTTCATACAGAAACAACTACAATCTTATGAAATAGTTGATGATTAAAATGTATGATTATGTGAATTGGAAACAAACTTGAGTTATTGTAAGCTTATGTCATAGATGGGATTTACCACAATTGCTTTATCTAACATGCTAGCTGCAGCATCCATTTTACATTGTATATTAATTAACTTGTAATCAAGTAATCTGTTAATAACATTGCCTTGTAATATTGACATAATAAACTGTACCTGCACTGTGTAGACTACTTAACGGTTGTTTGACGATTGAGAAAAAATGGGTTTGAATAACAACTTGAATTTAGATCGTATATTAACATGTCACATACACAATTCAAGGAGCATAATAAAAGGAGATATTGAATCACTTATTCCTGAAACCACATTTGCATTAACTTCACAATTTAAACAAAAAAATCAAGGAAAATAAGAGGCAAAAACAACAACACTGACAACATTTCTTTGGGCTAATTTTTTTGTATACTCATAAAGTTCCTCCACACAGTTGTCGAGCTTGCAAGTTTCATCCTTAAGGTGAGAAATTTGTGCACCAATACCATCAATTTAGTGTTGAAATTTTGTAACACCATCATTTTAAGTACTTGTTATAATCAAAAAGTTATCAGGTAAATACTTGTTATAATCAAAAAGTTATCGGAGCTTATCAAGGTATGACAATGATCGGTGCACTCCGAAAAGTTGTTTCTTATGCGATGAACCGCATAATGCTCGGGACCGCCCACAAAAACATAGCAGCTCCTAGCTCTTAATATTTAATAACACACAAGGAAAATCCGTTAAAAATAACAAAATCCTACCCTACAAAGACCAAGGGCCACAAAGGCTTCGATTCGTGAAATTGAAGTAAATGGACAACTTGCAAAAGTGCCAATGGACACCGGAGCAAGTCATACTTTTGTCATAAGAGATGAGGCCAAAAGACTTGGTCTAAGAATCACCACTAGAAATGGACTACTTAAATCCGTCAATGGTTACGCTAAACCAATCAAAGGAATGCCATGTACTGTCAAGACTAAGATTGCGACATGACAAGGCAAACTAGATTTTGTGGTTGCACCATTGGACAACTACAAGATGGTACTGGCGATGGACTTTTTCATGAAAGCAGAGGCCTTTCTTCTAAAGACTTTGTACATGATAAAAGGCTATCAAGTACACACTTCAACAATGGAGCCAGATGATAAACATCAAGGCAAACACTATCCGCCTTGCAACTTGCGAGAACTGGCCAAGGATTGCTCAAGAAACAGGATGAGGATATCGTGGGTTTAGATGGGGGAATGTCACACTCTACCTAAAAAAACAAGCATGTCAAATTCTGAAAGCTTTTAAACACATATAGAGGCGTCTAGGGTTTTTTTGAAAGCCTCTGGAATAACCTTCATATTTATAGACCAAGCTAGCTCTAAAGGAGCATGCTAGAAGAACCATAAAAAAGCTTGATACATTTATAAAATTCTCTATAATGTCTCATGTAAATACAATAAGTTTAGAAGTCTTTATATCAAGAATGATCTAGATGCTAGATAGTAGTATAAATAATTATAGTAGACATCATTTGTAATCAACCAAAAATATTCACAAGTCACACACTTTACATGTACATGCACATTTTTAATCTTCTCTTTTAAGCAATACTAAATGATCTTTGTAATCGAGTTTGTAACATTTACACATAGTAATTTGAGTTGTTACTAATATTGGGTTACATAGGTTGAACTTAAAAGGATTCTAAATGCCGCGCGGGAGGTGGAAAGTTAACTCCACCACAATACTATTATGATTGCAACTTTAGTTGGCAGATTAGAACATAAGTAGAATCAGATATGATAATTAAAAGTAAAACCACGTTAAATCTCTCAATGAAGTTACCTTTTGTGTGCCATATGGTGATTGGTGTTGATCGATTATAAATAAAGTATTGCATGGATCAATAACACACAATTTATCTTTTATAAACAGTTTCATAGGTTTTTCAACTAGCATAGTAATAATGAAAATGTATGTGTCCCATTTTATAAATACAAAACATAAAAATGAATTTCAAAACAATTTGATAAAAAATCTCAAATAACTTGAATATTAATTTAAGAAAATGGGTGGCCAACAGATCTATAATTACAAAAAACAATAAACATCTCAATATTCAATAAGCAATAGTATGTAATGAATAGAATAATCTCAAATAGGATATATACTCGCATTGAATAAAAAGTTCCGGACAATAAAGCTTTCAATGAAAATAAAATCACTTGAATCCGCCATGGTCATCGGCAATCGAACCGATTATTTGATTTCTTGAGCAGAAAGCCGATAAAAACCCATCAAAAACCCAAAAAAAATGCAGAACTGACTGAACACAAACAAATCATTAGGTCGAGAAAACAAGTTGAGATCAGATCAAAAACCGCAAAATCAAAAGACGAACCATCGATCGAACCCCAAGAAAATCTCATCGAACCCCCAAAGAAGATGGATAAAGCTTAAAATGCCTTTGCTTGACCTAAGTGAATAAGTGACATATTGTTTAAGATAATTTCTAATGGATATTTATGACTTTGCATAGTCTCGGTTAAATCTTTCATCAAAACACTTCAATTTGGTGAAAACAAAATGCGTTTTTTAAATAATGAATTAATGAATTGGACACTCTTGTGGTCAAAAAAAGTTTATAATTTAAAAAACTTACACTAGACTAATTTTGTGGCTACTTTACCTCTTATCCTCACATATGTATGTGGCTTGTTTACTATGAGTGATGATAAAGTGTAGCTCTGCCATGAATCTCCATCATTTTTGGTGTTATTAATTACTATATAAACTACCACCATCATCATTGTAAATCATCACTCTGGAAATAAGCTGTTTTTAACTCTAAACTCCATAGAGATTAACACTACTGCACTTTTTGAAATTCACAAATAAACTACTTGTTTGTTTCCTATCTTTCGTAACAACGAAAATGGCACACCAAATGATTGTTCTTGCTATGATCTCCCTCGCCCTCGTTGGCATCGCTTACGCCGCTGCCCCTTATACATCCCCATCCGACGCACCTAGATCAAGCCATACTGCACCACCAAAAGCCACACCAAAAGCTGCACCGAAAGTGACACCAAAAGCCGCGCCCCCATTTAAATCTACGAAAACACCAGCCTCTGCACCAAAGGCACAGAAATCAGCTACCTCTCCCGACCCTTTATCTCCTCCAACGAGAAGTCACCATGCACATTCCCCACCTTCTCCAACATCAGGCTCTACTAACCCCGATACAACTGGTGCACCATCATCTGATGGAGCACCAGCTGACGCACCATCGTCCTCAGGAACCGTCTTGAAGGTTGGCTCTACGACTGCAATCATCATTGCTAGTTACTTGTTATTCTAAATGAAATTGATAGAATTATAAGAAATGAATTGATCAAAGATTAACATAAAGAAAACATACACATATTTGTTTGAATTTGTGTGCATGTTTTTGTCGGATTTGATTTTGGCATTGTTTTTATATGTTAAGATGTACCAAAGGCCCCTTTGTATCATTTAACATCAAATGCCATTTTTGTGAGCTCTTTTTAATATTTCCTCTTGTCTAGTCTTTTTTACTATTATTTCTTATTCATCTTCTTAGTGTTCCTCAGTGTTCCTGTTAATTAAGGTGTAAGTTATGTTTGGTTGGTAGGTTGAAATATCTTAGGTTGTTCAACAAATTAAATATGTGAACTCAAACATGATCAATATATTTTTTTATATTAAAGTTTTAAACCTCAACTCTACATACTAAATATCGAGTAGTATTCACGTTATGCTTCAAAGGTCGACTCGTTTAATGTGTATATGCGTAAATGAGTAATACGTGGTAATTTTTGTAACAATTTAAGCAACCAATACTCCGGCTCAAATGAATTTCTGTTTAATTGGTGTCTATTTGATTGCCTATCCATTATTCAGATTTAACAAACTTGGTTCATTAGAAACTAGTGGATAAATCCGCGTGCTGCGGCGGGGTTGTTGAAAATTTTAAACTTAGTCTTGTCCATTTGTATATTAGCATTCACCCCTCGATTTCAAATAAATTTTGCATCGACAACTCGGTTTTCAAAAATATACATGTCCAAACATTGATATAAATAAGTATATCGTAACGACAACTCCTTAATCTTATAAAAGGCATATTTTAAAGTTATAAGATGAACACAAAAGATAATATTAAAGAGTCGATACCTTAAACCAACTTTGATGGTTTGCATATTGTGTTTCAATGAACTCTGTTTTGAACGAAATTACAACGAAACGTAGATAAAATTTAATACCACTCAATAGGATATTTGAAATTTATAAACATCATACTTAAATTCTTGTAAAAGAAAATTGAATATAAATAATTAAAAAGTTAAAACAAACAAAATCATTCAAAAAAACATTTATTATTGCAATTGCAAGAAAATAAAGGGAGGGGCACAATTCTTAGCAACCATCATGTGTCTCACGTTATAATTAAATGTGCACACTTAAACATACTAAAGTTTTGGTGTGCTAAAATACAAATATAAAAACTCTTGTGGTTAAAAGGATAATATCAACAAAGTTACTGTGGCGTTTATGTTCATCTTTAATGTTCACTAATATAAAGATAAATTGTGCATGAGTTCATGAGGGCAATGAATAAAGT
Source organism: Flaveria ramosissima (assembly GCA_025215565.1). Classification (NCBI taxonomy): domain Eukaryota; kingdom Viridiplantae; phylum Streptophyta; class Magnoliopsida; order Asterales; family Asteraceae; genus Flaveria; species Flaveria ramosissima. The sequence goes on from CM046035.1 coordinate 74,453,450, forward strand.
TGCTTCAAAAAAAGAGTTAATAGAAGTTTTAAAAGAAAATTTGATTTTAAAGAAACTAAAAATCAAACTATAAAACTTTAAACGTTAACACTTCATAAATAATCTTCTTTAGAATTTTAATTGTTTTTTAAGAAAAAAACACCTTAAACTTACACGAGTAAACGATCAACTTGTTTATTAAAAACTTGATCATGTTTTCATGTTGACCCATTTAACATGTTGACCCATTTAATATACAAGTTATAGTATCCAACTAAAAACTTGATCATATTTGTTTTGCGTTCCGAGTAGTACTAAAACTTGTAGCCCTAGTATATATGTTATTACCGTTGAGCACTTTTAAAGTAACTAGTTAACTTTAAAACAACAACCCCAAAAACCGATAGCCAAGAGGGATAGTATGTTGCAAGCCAAGGATATATAGCAACCGACAGCGGTTATGGGTCTTGATGCTAACATCGCTCCGTTAGAACTCAAAAAGGATTACAAGTGATTTCAGAGATACACTCTGAGAGGAAAATAGTGAGACTCATGGGGGAGCAATGAATAGTAAGTGAGCAGGGAAACAAGATACTAACGTTCACTTGAGTTGGTGGGGGTTCAAGCACAAAGGTTATATCTCCTTTCAAATGTTCAGATAGTTACTTGAGGGTTCAACATTAAATAAATCCATATTTCAGATTTTAATCCAAACAACCTTTATTGTTACCTCATTCCTTTAAATAATCATTCCAATTTTAAATTATCAAAATTCATATAATCATATTGACTTTTAATAGCATCTTTTAATCTAGCTCATTATTAATTAGCCTTATAGATTTTTCAATACCGTTATTTTTAATATTAATATATATTAATTAATGATTACAATTTATAAATTGTCACGGATATTTCAAATCGTCTCGTTATAACCAGCAATCTGATATTGACACTTCTGAAAACGTATATTTGACCCTCAATGTTTATAGTTATACTTTATGAAATAATATATATACATTGTTTTCGGTAGGGATGAGCATTTGGTACCTAGTACCGTACCGGTACCGGTACCCAACTGGTACCGAAAATATGTGTAAGGTATTGATACCGGTACTTCATTTTCTTATATTTCGGGATCGGTACTGACGGGTACCGGTACCGGTATTTTACCCAAAAGTCTCGTATAGTCCCACTAGTATCCAAATATGAATAAGTTATTTTGAAATTTGTATTTTGTTTTGTAATACTTTTCACCCCATCTTGTATTCTGTTTTGACTTTTGAGAGTAATTATTATTATTTTTTTAATATCATTCTTTTTAGTTCACTACAATGTCAAGAGACATACTAATGATTATTATGGAAATGAATGGTAGATTAGTGTGTGGACTGAGTTAGCAGAAAATGAAGAAAGTAAAGAAGCTATCATTTTATTTGGATATTTTTTATATATTATTTTTGTTTAATTATTAAAAACTTTTAAAGGTATTGGGTATCAAACATGTATTGGGTAACATGTCAAAAACAGATACTGGGTATCGTAACCAAACGTGCACCATGTAGCAAGCTTAAAAAATAGTGGTGTTGATGTAACGAGTACCAAAGAGGTACCGGGTACCGAAATACCAGTACCGTTACCTGTACCCGTATACCAAATTCGGCACCGGTACCGGTACTCGTTTTTTATAAAATTCGGGACCGGGGTACTTTCGATAATGGTACCGGTTCGGTACAGGTATGGTACCGAGCCCATCCCTAGTTCTCGGTTTGTACACCTCAAATGTGGAAAACATACAAACTTTAGTATAATAACGGTTAATCAAGGTGTGAACGATCTAAAGTATGTAGAATTGTAGACAACTCACCAAAAATAGAAGTGGGCTCGATGATATGTCATGCCACTGCGAACCAGTGGCTACTCTAACCACTATAACTCCTTGTTCGATACTTTCCTCTACCGTATCTCTCTTCTGAACCAACATTGCACCAGGTCGTAACTCCCATTTTACTTCTGCATTGATGGTTGCATTACATCCTTGGAGGCTAACTCTGTCGTTCTTACTATTGTTATTGGCATTGGTATTGCCACATCGTAATCTCGAAAAACTTCTACCCTAACTTCATTCGCCTAAACTTCATGATTACCATGTATGATTTGGTGATGTCTTTCTTTATGTTTATGTTTGTGGAAGGAAAGGTACAGAGTTAGTTGGTAGTTATGCTAGTGTTGAAGTTAGAATGTAGGAAGGACAAAAGTTGGGGTAAAACGTATATATAACAATGAAGGATTGTCTTTATCTTTTTCTTTTTCTTTTTCATTTTTACTGTATATCGATTATCGAGAGGATTAAGCACATGGACCTGGCTGTGGAGGGTTGCTTAATTGGCGGGACCAAACATATTATATATTAAATATTAAATGTAAATATGTTTAGATTGCACCAAAAAAACAATTAAGTTTTTAATTTTTACATGATATTATTAGTATTATTATTGGTTAAAATTAGTATCTTCCTGCTTTAAAAAAACACCTAAAGATACACGTGCAATATCACATTATTCTAATCAAAATTTTCTCACTCTTTTCTCATAATAAATGATTACATTAATTACTAGTAATATTATTTAATTTTTTTATATTAAAATAGTTTTATATAAATTAGAAAAAGGATCTTCTTATTCATGTTATTTGTAAAGAAACAATTTTTTATTTAAATATTTTATAATTGTATTTTTAAGAAGTAAAATATTTATAAATAAAAAATAATTAAAACTGAGAGTTATAATAAGAAGTATTTAAACATATCATTTTTAAATGGTTTACTTTCAAAAAAGATGTTTAATTTTTTCAAACAAAAAAAGTTTATTATCATTTATAGTTTTACTCATACATAATTTCAATCATATGTTATCTTATAATATCGTTTTATAATCAAAAAAAGTTTTATTCTTTTTAATATATTATTTATTTAACCCGTGTAATACACGAGTTTACTAAAGCTAGTTCATAATATAAACATTGTTGTACGAACATTGTTGTTTTAGGCCGTTTGTGTGTGATTCTGATGATGTTATTACCGTTTATAATGTGAGAGACTGGGAGGTCGCATGATAGGTTTATGCATGTTTGCAAATTTTTATGGGTTAAGTTAATTAGAAAGTTACTTTAAAAAAAACTAGTATATATTTAATTATTTATTTTAATACTTAAACTACTCTGTGGATCTATGTAGGCATCATATACGCACAAGACACCTGTAAATTTTTTGTGTATATCATGTTGATACCATTTGTATGTATTATATGCACATATTTAAAGAATGATACATAAAGACAAACTTTCACTTCACTTTTTGTTCTTTTATGATATATCATATATAATGAATTATCATATATAATGAGGGGCGTCTTAACAGCTTAAAAAAATAAGTTAAAGCTTTAGGTCCACTCATTCTAATAGACCACCAAAAAATAAATTTTACTGTATAGCTTATTTTCGATTTAAGCCCAAAATAAACTAAATTAAAAAAACAGAATGAATGAAAGAAAGAAGGAAACCTAGGTCGGCAGGTCGTAGATTTTCAACACAGGCTATTGGTAAATTCCTGATTGGGGGTTGGAGTGGGGGGAGTTGAAAGGAAGAGACGAACAAAGCCAAATGGTTAAGATGAACAACCGCGCACCCATGATTCGCTTATGATTTTGCTTGCCCCAATCGAACCGAGCCACTGAAAACTTTAATTTCTTCACTGGAATCACGAATAAGAACCCCCCCCCCCCAAACGTTCATTTGCTTCTCTAATTTCATCCGGTGGAGTCACGATTTGCTTCTTTGATTTCGTTGCAATTAAGAAGCCTTTAAACTTCGATTACTTCGATTTCATCTGGACATCTAGTGTAGTAACGGACTCACGATTAAGTACTAGGCTAAACGGGTTATCTGATTGATTGATTTTCTCCCTAACTAAGATAAATTGTTTAATTTATTGCTAATTGTTTTTCTTTAATTTTTTGTCCTAGGGACAAGTTGTTAATTGATAATTGTTCTAAATTTGTTTTAGTTTTGTATATGCTTCTTTTTATTTGATTTGCACATTGCTAATTGTTTATTTGTTTTAGCATTTTACTTGTTATAGTTTATTAGAATATAAAATGATTGAATCAATTAGGATTTGCTTTGAATTAACTGATTTAGGAATCATGAATCAACTAGTAATTCTGCATCAGAACATAAGAGTTTTTAAAAATAAAGTTTTAAAAGGCCTCTGATTTTATCTTCGCTTTAGGCCTCTAAAAACGTTGAGACGCCCCTGTATATAATTCATTATATCATATATAATGAATTATTACCAGATGGACCGATGGCCATCTTATTTGTTTTCTTATCACCTACGCATTTATATTCTCATCTCACTTTTCCCTTCTCTATATCCGGTCAGCTCTTCTTCCTCCCTTGCCGTTCTTCTTGAACCCTAAAACATGTATGGTATATTTTTCCTTGCCCTTTGGTCTTGAACCCTAAAACATGTATGGTCAGGGGCGGAGGATTGTGGAGACCGGGGTGGGGGGGGGGGGGGGCTCTTTTTTTGTCGGTAGTGTTAAATTTTAGTCCGTTAGTGTAAATTTTTAATCCGGTAGTGTAAATTTTTATATAAATATCGAGTTCGCGCCCCCTAAAAAAATTAAATTCGCTCCCGCCTCCTTACGGGGATGTTCAAGCTCCGCCAATGTGTATGGTATATGTTTCCAATTGTCCACAGGACCATCTCATGGCCACCATCACATGCATGCATTCCTTTTTACATCCATCGGAACCGTCGCCACCACCACAATTACAATCAAACTACCCATTCATAAAGAAGAACCCTCAATATGATTGTTGTTCCTACTTACCTGATTCTTTTGTCAATACTTACCATCCACCGTTCTCACTGACACAACCATAAACCCTTTGTCACCATCACCGGAAACTAACAACAAAATAAGAATTGTGAAAATATCATAACACATAGCTACCAAAACTCTTAAACGATCGTTTCTTGGGTAATGATTATTATGTTAACAAATAATGATCAAGTTATTAATTTCAATATTATTGTTAATAATTTTTTGTTTTATTAAAATAAATTTGTGTGTTATATATATATATATATATATATATATATATATATATATATATATATATATATATATATTAGAAATAACATTTTCCTTATAATCAATTTTAAAATTCATGACTTCAATACCATTATAGAAAGAATTATTTATATCTTTATGAACAATTAGTTTTTAATTATAATTGTTCTTTGTCATAGTTACGTATCATTGTTACATACTTTTATAAATTTTATCGAATTTGTTCATTAGTTGGTATTTTGTTTATGTTCAACTATTTTGCTTTTATTTGTTTCTATTGTGAAATGACATAATTTTTTAATATTATTATATTACGATGACATTTTTTTTCTAATTTAATTTTTCAACATCATATATATCATATATATACATGTGTCATTTTAAATATTTATCAATTTGTGTAACACATGGGTCACTAACCTAATATAGATATATATAAATTCATTGAATTTGAAGAGATCCTCCTTTGTAGGTATTCAAATTTAGTTTTTGTTTTAAAAATTCTGATAACAAGTACCCCAATCTAAAATTTCTAAACTTTAGAAATTTTTTGCACACCAAAACAATAAACTTTCGCGACCGTGTAAAATTTCTGAATGAACCTTTATATGGCTGGGTAAAACTTTTGTTACATAGGTATTTTAGTAAATTACACGAATCGCCCTTGACGTTTGCTAAAATTTCACATTTTGTCATTAGAATTAAAACTTATATCTTTATTCGTTGTTTTTTTTAAAAAAAAAAAAATAAAGAGACAAGGGACATATGCGATCGATTTTTTCACCATTTGATTGTTTTCCCAAACCCAGAGTGTTTGTTCATGCTTTTTGATGGATCTGATGTAGGTATCAAGTCGGAGAAGGATGTACTCGATGAATCCCAATACGACCTACAACTTGTTTTCTTTTCAATTGGGAAATCGTAGGAGAGAATATCCAAGATGCATTTACTATTAACGCAGAAAAATTGACAGAATCTATGATGGAGAGATGAGACGAAAGAAGAAATTTGCTTGTTTTTAAAGGCATTTAGACAAAAGAATCATTATATCTCCATCATCATCGGCCATCAAAACCCACAAATCGCACCACCCACCGGTAGTGACGACGAAGGTGGGACTACGACCGTATCAACAGGGCAAGGTAGGATGGCGGTGGTGGTGGTTTGCTCTGCAAATGCTTCAAATGTGACGGTGGTAAAATCTCACAATATATTATTACTATTACTATTATCATCGTTATCGTTATCGTTATTGTTATTATTATTTAGGGGTAAAATCATCATTTTATAAACTTTAACTTAAAAAACTAATAAACGTTAGACCGAATGAGTAAAAATGTTTACATTTTTTTAAAACTTAAGACTAAACATGTAATTTAACATATCCATAGATCAACAACCATCCAAACATTTAAAATTTAACATATCCAAACTTCAAATACAAAGTTAACAATGTTTCACGCCAATCATATTCTACTGATTCTCGTTATGCGCATAATCTGGCAGAACGTTTGGAGTTCTTGTAGCGCTATATTGGGATGCATCCTCCATCGTATTGGATTCAAACGATCCATCATGATACTCATGACCTTCATAAAAAGCATAGGAACCATACTCTTGAGGGACAAAATATAACTCTGGGTGATGAAACTTACAACCTGCTCCATAGTCACACCTATAATTACGCATATAGAAAGTGCATAGCGGCTCATCCTGCTTAAGAAAACATAATCAATGTATTGCATTTTAGGTCAAAAAATTCCCCTAGTCTTCGGTCCAATTATATTTAATGTCTATGCATCTAATAGTTAATGTTTTGAGACCTAATACTAAGATGGTATTTCATTAAATATGCCTACAAATGTTCTACTCTGATTTTCTACAAAAAAATAACAATGATAAAAAAAATAAAAACGTATAAGAAATAAATTACCATTCTCATAGGAAGTCCATCAGAGTTGTATTGAAGTGGAGGATTTGGCATTGAGTGATTAAAGTCACAATAACTTCCATACTTGCAAAATCCAGCATGGTAGAACTAGGCAAAAATCATTTGAAACGATCATTATGATGTCATTTTCACCTAAACCTCCCATGTGTATAAGAAGTGTATAAACTTCTTAAGAAACTTTTATGAGACGTGTAATGTGTATAATTATCATTAGCATACGAACAAATTTGCGTTATCAGTTACAACATAAGAGATTAATCAAGATTAACATTATGTATTGAAGCCAACTTTTTTTTTTCACACCAAGAAAAAGAGATTGATAGTATATATAGATACTATCTCGAATACAACACCCTCGATTGATCAAACCAAACACTTATTAACAAACTTAACTACGACTAGGTTTTCTTAATTTGTAGGCACTTTGACTACAATTAGTAGTAGTTTATATTCACTATTAATATTACAAACCAAATTTAAATTTTTTTTACAAGATCCATCCTAACCGCAAAACATGGGCAGCTTAATTAATTAACAAGGAAACCCCCAAACATAAATAAATAAATAAATAAATATTAATACTTGATTTTTGTTGTAATAAACAAAAGCATAACATATGTTAATTATTTTAATCCGAATACCTACAAATTTTGAGTGCTTGTATAACACATTAGATATAATAAAAACTTGAATTAAATGGGGTTAATAAGAAGATTAAGAACCTTGAATTTGCTACCAGCCAGCAAATTCATATGTTCATCAAAATCGCAAATCTAAAGATCGAACCAAACACCCCCATGAATATATAATAGTAGATATCTAAATTAGACTGGGAACCGAACCGGTTGAACCGGGAACCTGACTGGTTGAACTAGTTTTTTTTATTATTTATTTTTTGTAATTTTTACATATATATATATATATTAAAAATAATTATAAATTTATCCGGTTTTTATATATGATCCGACCAGTTGAAGCAGTTCGACCAACAGACCGGTAAAACGTCTGCCTCACTGTCTGGTCCGGTTTTAAAAACATAGTATCTAATTCATCATTATACCTTGCACGGGATATTCTGAGTGTAATTTGCGTACATATTTTCAGTCCTTCGTTCCTGAATAACCTTCACATACATCATGCACTTTTAAACTTTAGACAAAGAATCAAGAGAATCAATTACATAAAAAAGCAATACTCAGATCAACAAAACATACGATTTATAGGTTTTATTTATTAATCAAATTAAAGAGTTTTTATAAAAATCATTTTTCTATGAAAAATCTACCAGTGAACGAAGGTAGACGAAGAGATAAAAGATATACCGAAGAATCTTCCCGAGGGGGGTGATTGAACCTGCAGTTGATGCCAAAACTACACATACCATACTGAACAAAAAAGAAGCAATCTTTCTTCTGTATGGGACTCATGAGTCCAGAATCATCATCTGTGCAATTTTCCATTAATTACTCTTGAAGACTAGAAGGAGAGGAAATTTGTGAAAAACATGAGTTCCTCTAGCTTTTTTTGACGTAAGATATATAGGTGAGTACAAGAGGTGGATTTCAAAATTACTAATCATATTACATCATATTACTTTATATTACATGCATCTTTTAATATCATATTACGTAATAGTAAAATCATTTGTTCAAATACAATACTAAATTTAGGGTATAGTTATATCAAAAAGAGTATCTAATTTAGAAAAGCAAAGGGTTGTTTATTTTACTTAAAATACATCTCTTAGTGGTTCATACAACCTCTTAATATGCAAGATTATCAAATAGTCCCTAAGAAGGATTATATGCTTGATATGTGTCCGTTATTGTTTTAAATTTGAGAGGTATTTTGATTACTCTGTCAAATATGTTAGGTAATTGTGTGTAATATTTCATGTCATTGTGTCAAATATGACAATGTGACAAATATGTTTCATCGTCTGATATATGTATTCATTGTTATGTTTTTACGTTCCAGGTCATTTCGTATTATTTTTGTTATTGTTTTTTATATATTATATTAATTTATTGTTATTTTATCATTTTGTTTTAAATTTAGAAGTACACAATAACGTTATCTCAGAAATATGTTGTTCAAAACACATTATTTTAGAAAAAACAAAATAGTGTTCATAAAAACATAATGACAAATAGAAAAAACACATGAGACGTTGTGTTATTATGTTTCTAAGTTTTATATCATTTTATGTTGTGTTTCTTGTATTAGATGAAGTAGGTGTTATTATATCATGTGTTATATATGGTAGAAGTACATAACAATATCATTTCTAATTATTTTAGAAACACACAAGGTGATTAAAAAAACACAATAACAAACGAAAAGACACACTGAATTGCAATAATGACATAATGACGAACAAAATTCACATGAGTTGAAAAACACAATTCTTTTTTGTTTTTTGTATATAAGGATATTGTACTTGTTTTAAAATAAAAAGACGCTAGTTGTTATCATATACGAATGAAAATACACATTGATTCGGGACCTCATGTTTACAGCATTTCTTCGTGTAAAAAGAATTAAAATTTCATGTGTCTTTTCCAAATCGATTAAGGGTGTTATTAGGATATACATGTTTTGAAAATATTAATATCTGAGGGCGAAATTAATCTGTGGAATATGAGCAGAGACTTGAATCCTATAACATAACTCTTCTAAGATATGAATAATTCATCTCAAAGAGTACATTCTAGTGGTAAGTGATGTATTTTTATAGGTTTTAGTCTTGTAAGGTTCAGAATCCATATGTTGTTGTAAAAAAAAGATATGCACAATTCAATATGTTTCATAAGATAATTCATATTCAACATTAATCAATTATAGGGTTAGTTATGTTCATTAAGAGTTTAAGAGAATCAATTAATGGTCAGTGGTGGTCATACATATATACATAGACACAAGCAACCTAGGTAATTAGGAGTTTAAGAGAATCAATTAATGGGGAATAGTTATTAGTTATATATTGTAACAAACGGGTAATTAAGAGGGGAGCCATTGGTCTATAGTTCTTTATACGATAAAAAGTCTTTAATTTTAATCTTCACATATGTGTGCATGCAAAAATCTTATAAAAATCTTTATGGATCACAAACACAATAAACTTGCTCTTTTCAACACTTGTAGAAAGTTTCCCATAACAACAATTTATGTCTGAACGGACACAATTAGCACAAAACAAACATCATGAAAACACACAACCATATCCATAGATCAACAACCATCCAAGCATTTAAAAGCCAACATATCCAAACTCCAAACATAAACTCGATCAACAAGGTTCACGTCAAGCATATATTACTAGTTGTCGTTATCTGCATAATTTGAAAGAAGGTTTGGCGTTCTTGTAGCGTTTATAGGGATGCATCCTCCATCAGTGGATCCAAACGATACATCATAATACTCATGGCCTTCATCAAAAGCATGAGAACCATACTCTTGTGGGACAAAATACAACTCTGGGTGATGGAACTTGCAACATGCTCCATAGCCACACCTACGATTACGCATATAGAAAGTGCATACCCGCTTACCCTGCTTATGAAATATTGAGTCAAAACATTCCCTAGGTCTTTGGTCCAATTGTATATAATGTCCATGCATCTAATAGTTAGTGTTTTGAGACCTAATACTAAGATGGTATATATATATATGTGTGTGTGTGTGTAATTGCCTTCATTAGATAATATAGACGCTGACAAACGTTCCTCTACGTTGAATCTACCAAAAAAAGTATACGAAATGCATTACCAATCGCATCGGAAGTCCATCAGAGTTGTATTGAAGACGAGGAACTAGCATTGAGTGATTAAAGTCACAATAATTTCCATACTTGCAAAATCCGGCACGGTGAAACTGCGTCAAAAATCATTTGAACGACCATTATGATGTCACTTTTACCCGAACCACGCATGTATATAAACTTCCTTAAGAAGCTTTTTTGGAAATAAATATATGTAAAGTAAGTGATGAAAGTTGTCCATATTGCATCTATTTATAGTAAAAGATGAGGAGACGTGTAATATGAATAACCACCAATAGTTAGCATAATAGATTAATCAAGATCAATACTATCTTATAGACCAAACAAGATAACTCAACTCAAATGATTAGTCTAATAGGTGAGGAAATTCTTTTGGCTTATAAGTCCCACGTTAGTTGTTCATAAATGGGAGTGGGACATTCTTATACCACAAGATTCAATCCATAACATTTGCCCTTGCTTAAGGGCCAACAGCCTTGTTGGTCACGGCTGGCTCCCTCCGGGCCATCACTCTGTGGGCCACCACTTTGAGTTTTGGCTCTGATACAATTGTTATGGACCAAACAAGAAAAATCAACCCAAAAAAGACTATTGGTGAGTAAACCATTTGTCTTATAAACCCCCATAGTTAAGGGTAGACCTAAACTTGAGGAGGGGCCCAACCGCCTACCCTAAAAATAATTCAGTGTTATATATACGTGAAAATCTCAATCGCCCCTATAATATTTTGTGATCGCTCCCCTAAACTTTTGAAAATGAAGAAGCAACAAAATTGTCTCAAACACATTGTCAGATATGGAACTACAATATGTCTAGTGACCCTTCGACAATCTGGCAAACCATAATTTCTCGCTAATTGAGGTCTATAACCGAGATCTTTATTACTTTTGCACGCCCTCAAATAATCAAGTGCTTAGTTGGAAGATAAATAAAAAAATTTATATCAAGATAAATGTTTTTGACAATAAAAATGCTAAATTAAAATTGTTTTCAACATATAAGTGAACAAATGTTATATTTACTAGTCGACATTGTTATCAATCATGTTAAGCATCATCGCTATTAAAGACTATATGATGTTCTTAATAATTTTTCAAAAGTTTCTATTATGACTCCTCAAATGAGAAGTCCTAGCTTTATCACTGCACATTGTCATTTTTATAAGTATGATTGTTTTAAATATCACATATCACCACTTTATGTGTATAATAGCTTCAATAGGGTTCTTGATATATATATATATATATATATATATATATATATATATATATATATATATATATATATATATATATATATATATATATATATATATATATATATACACATTACAAAACCACTTTTTATTTTTAGAAAAAAAATCATTGATTTATATAAATATAAATTACGAATTATTGATTTACACAAATGTAAGTTAAGCCTGATGATATGTAGTTGTAACTTACATTGTTGTAAAATAAATGGATTTTTACATATTTACTCTTCTTAAGACCATAAATTACATATTTATGTAATCAATTACACATTTTCCATTCCTAATACATATATATTACATTTATCGATTTCATTCAAATCAACCTATTAGATAACTATTCTGTTTTGTTTTTACTAAAGGACTTTTACATATTGATGTTTTGTTATTATAATTGTTTAAACTTTGATAATCGTGTTTTGTATTTGGATATATAACTTTGATTTTCGGTAGTTATTTTTTTGAAATGAAGTTTTAAACTTTTATATTTAGAGTTGTAATTTATTATTATTTTTTTATATAAAGACTCGAACTTGAGAAAATATATTATTGATGTTCTTAAAGGGAAATGTGTAAACTAACTTAGTAAAAATACGAGTACAATAATCATTAAATAACTAACTTCAATAAAAAGTATACATATGTAATATATGTAATATATATATATATATATATATATATATATATATATATATATATATATATATATGTGTGTGTGTGTGTGTGTGTGTGTGTGTGTGTGTGTGTGTGTGTGTTTTATAAAGGGAAAATATGTATTTAATATTTTAATTTAAGCAAATATGTAACTAATGAGTTTAAGAAGAGAAAATATGTAAATGCCCCTAAAATAAAAATATAGGTTAATTAATTAATAAGGTGATGTATCAATAACATGTAAATATTAGGAGGTCATGGTTTGACACAGGAGGTTTTTTTCTAGTAATGGGTTTTCTCCAGAGGGGGTTTGGGTGCGGTCTCGGCTAGAAAATGAATATGTGTGTTCGATTAAGATAACACATATCCTTCGAAGTAGTGACGCACATTTACCGTTAAAAAAAATAATAAGAAGATCAATAACCTTGAAATTGCTACTAACAAATTCACAAACTCATAAAAAAATCCAAAACCATAAGAACCAAACACCCCCATGTATATACTTAAACAGATATCTAATTCATCATTTATACCTTGCACGGGATTTTCCGAGTGTAATTTGCGTTCCTATTTTCACTCCTTCCTTCTTGAAGAACCTTCACATACATCACTTTTTAACTTTAGACAAAGAATCAAGCTAGAGAATCAATTATACAAAAAGCAATAATCAGATCATCAAAACATACAACTTATAGGGTTTATTCAAATTAAAGGGTGTATACAAAACATTATTTTATGAAATATCTACCACCTAAAGAAGATGATCATCGAGACGAAGAGGGAAAAGATTATATACCGAAGAATCTTCCCGAGCGGGGTGATTGAACCTGCAGTTGATGCCAAAACTACACGTACCGTACTGAACAAAAAAGAAGCAATCTTTCTTCTGCATGGGAGTGAGTCCAGAATCATCATTTGTGCAATTTTCCATTAATCTAGTTCAGCTATTGAGATGAGCTCTAGCGGTGGTTCGATTAATGGTTATGGATTAATTACTGGTGAAGACTAGAAGAAGAGTAAATGTGTAAAAAACATGAGTTCCTATAGCTTTTGTTGACGTAAGCTAGAGAGGCGAGTATAAGATGTGGATTCAATATTACAAAAATAATATTACATCTCATTATATCATTCAATACTATATTACATAACACTAACATATTTGGTTGAATACCATTTAGAATTATATTACATTCTAAGAGAAAATTCAGAAAATAAATATATTTTCACCTCGAACAAGCATCTTTATTTTTTTATAGATTTTTTAGATTATGAGATTGAAAAAAATAAAGAAATGTTGTATAATCTTGATACGTAAAAACATAATTGATGAGGATATATGGTATTTTAAGTTTATAACGACTCATTTTGGTAGCTTAGATTAAATACCTTTAATTTGTTGAAATAATTTTTTTATAAACCGAAATTGTTTTAATTAATTTTTAATAAACCAAATTAACCACGTCGTTTTTCTATTACGTTTGTTAATTGATGTTTTAAATTACGTGATTTATATTTTTAGTTTCATCTACTTGTCACACAAAAAATTTGTAATTGTCTTTAAACTCTAAATAATAATTTAAGATTCTCTATCCAATAAACTACACAACTTACACCATGCAAGATTGAACATTTGACCTATATGTGTAATATCCTTAGTTTGAGCAGTGATTTGTAAGCAAACAGAAATCTGGAGGCAACGCCTTTGGTAACGGGATCCAAGGCGCAAAGTCCCTAGCTAGAATCGAGCTGTGAAAAGGGGAGTGGCGGACGGCCACCCGATATCTTAGTGGTCTACTAAGGAATTCTAGTCGAAAGAATTAGATCAGAGTCAGTAGTGGGCGCTACCATTACCTATAATGGTCTATGAAGGGCCCGATTAAGCAACCTATGAAAAGCTGCTATGTGTCCGATGACTAATCTTTGAGCCTCGACACGTGTCTGATGAACCATAACGGACCGCCCCCAAGTTCAGTAATGGTTAGGGCAGCTGAGATGGACAAGGCAATTGCAGAGGTTAGTGGTGGACCATCACTTGGACCCCACAACGATTCGTGACGAAGCTAAAGTCTAGCCTATAAATGAGGGTTCGAACCTTAACCATTTTTCTCACATTCAAACAAAGTTTTCACTTTCAAAGCGTCATTTTAAGCATCTTGCGGGCCTCTAATTAACGATCCGGTATCGTCTAGCAAGTACGTTCTAGGTTCAATTTGGTTGTTTAAATTTGATTTTGGAATGTGGTGTGGATGTCATAACTAGGTTAGACAGTAGATACTGTATGTCTAGGTTATGCATAGCCTGATTAACTATGATTAAACTGTGACTAGTCATCCAAAGCTAACATTAGCAATGATTATCTATTCCTCAATCCTATACCTAGTCACGTAACTGTGCACATCTCGATCTTCAATAGGCACGTAGTTCTAATACTCTCGTAAACTAGATCCGGACTATTAAATTTAGGTGAGTTAACATGATTGTTTTATTATACAACATACTTGTCTGGTCAAACTAGTCATAACAAGAATGCCATAATATGTCATATGTTGATAGGATATGTATGGATCCGTATATACTTAATGGGATGTGTGATGTAACATCCCATATTTTGTTAACTTAAAAGGTTAACTTCGTTAAGTTTTAAAAGGACCTTTTATGTCATTTTGAAACCTTGAGGACCTATTATGGTTGATAATTAATAACAATGGCATTAAAAGGGTTGTAATGTTGTTTAAACACTTAAAGTGATTTTAATCTTAAAAATGATAATTATTATTATTACAACAATAATAATAACAATTATAATAATGACACTAATAATAATAATATTAGTGATAATAATAACAATAATAGTCATAACAACAAGATTAATAAAAAATAATTATAATGAGTGTTAATCTTTGAAAATAATACAAATTTCTATTATCTTAAAACTTGAAATTAATAAGTTATACATAAAATGATAACATTTAAAATTTCAGGGTTTAATTTGTAATTTAATTTTAAAACTAAAACAAAACATTAAAACCCAGTTGACAACTTTGAAAACCACAGGGACCAAAGGTGTATTTTATCAAACCCAACCCCCCACCCTTTCTCTCTCCCCGTATTTCCGGCTGCCGGCCGGCCAACTCCGGCGCGGCGCCGGCAACCTTTAAAACCACCTGAAACCATCACATTTTCAACCCAAATCGATCCAAATCGTTCTTGTAACCGTCTCGAACATGAATGTGATCTTGATTTCGTTTAATCGTCGGTTACAAGTACCAATCGACTAAATAACCGAAGCCTCTTAAATCCATAGCCGTTTGGCCATTTAACACTCATAATAATCAAATTAACTTCATCTAATCGATCGAATATCAATTCCTAAACTGGTGGAACACGCAATTTCATCTAAGAAACACACAAATCTCTCATTCGTATAGCAATTCTGTTGCGAAACCATCGTTGATCGAACAGTATCATCTGGGTCTTTAAAATCAAAATTAACAGAGGGCTTTCACTTATCTACGTCTTTGGGAGCTTCCTGTTAAACGAATTGACATATCAATTACAATTGCACCGTGAACCGTCTTCGGTTAGGTCGCACCTGTTCTTCGTTCTGTTCTACCTTCAATCCAACATCAACCGGGTAAATAAATACAATTACATATGCGTAATTACATGGGGAATCAAAGCCCCATGTTCATTCATGTAAACATCACCTATTTGATCTTCAATTTTGGGTTTGAATTGTTCTAGGGTTCATAGGAATTTGGGGGTGTGCTTGGGTTATGTTTTTAAGATTTCAAAACCGGGTGATACCGCGGCTGTATGCCTTGGTTCACCGGTTAAGACACTACATTCTAACTTGGAGGTCCCGGGTTCGAACCCCGGGCACCCCCATATTTTTTTTAAAATGGCTTTTTAAGCCTAAAATGAACTTTGGAAAATTTTTAATAATATAGAAAATATATTTTATAACCTTTAAATATATTTTAAGTTGTTAAATAGTTTTTAGTAATATTTTAAAATACTAAACAATTAAAAACCTTTGTAATAAAACATTTTAAAGGTTATTTTTGAATTATTAACATAGATTTTATATAATTAACAAAATAGTAATGAACCGAACTTTCCTTAGATTTTATCGTTTAAATCACGATATTTTAAATGGAGTTTTATTTTAAAAGTTATAAATTCTTTTGTGTAATAAAACTTATTATGGTTCAAATTTTATTAAAACATTATAAATCTAAATGAATAAATAATTATTCAAGTAGTTGTTAAAATGACTATTTGAATAATTTATTATTCATCAAATCATTTGAGCATGTTATACCATTTAATGAATTTAATCGTTAACTTTTGTTTAAATTCTTGAAAATTATAAGACAATATAATTTGCTTTATTTTAAGGTTTTAAAAACCTTTATAATAAATCATTTTAATAAGCTTAAAACTTTATAATATGATTTTAATATGTAATATCCTTATCAACTTTTAAATAGTTAATTTTTAAAATTAATTATTTCTTTTCCCATATTATTGGTTTAGTTAATTTAAATCATCTTTATTAAACCTAAATGATTTATTATTTTACTTAACTACTTATTTAAACTTCCAAGTTCTATTGGGAACCCTAGCTCATGTCTAAAAATTGTAATCTTATTATCTTGGAATCTATACGTTTAAACAACTTGTAAAAGAAACCATTTGGAACTTCGTTTAAATTATTATCATCATCATTATAAACATAATTACTCATCAAAACCCTAATTCTTATTTAAACATTAATCAATATATTAACCTTAATCTTCATCTTGTAAATTATATATTTAGGTGCTTGTAATGGACACTTGGGATTTATCTTGTAATCTTTTATATCATCTTGAAATGCTTATTTCCATGTGAGTTTTCCTTGTCCCCTTTTTATAATTTCACACATATTTGGGGTGAAACATGATGCTTATATTACATACACGTTTAAACTTTAGAGACTTGAAATGCACATGCAATTCTACTTAATATTTGGTCATGGTTATTTGTGTTTTGTAAGTGTTTATATGAGATACATAGTTTGTTTACAATCATTAACTATTGCTAGCCTGGCGACGTCTTAGATCTTTGGGCCTGACAAGCCTATTTGGTGCTAAAGTCGAGGTATTGCCGACTCCTAGGGGCCGTACGCTTGTGCACTAGGGAACCAAATACACTTAGCCAATCTTATATACTTGTAATCAAGTCGAGGTTTGGTTGTAACGATATGTGTTCTATAACCTTACTAGCTTATAACCTATGACATGAATTGCTACTTGTAACCTTTTTCATATTATGTATGAAAACCTTGGAAACTCACCAACTATTTATAGTTGACCTTTTATTTTTATCATGTTTTAGGAAAACCCCCAAGTTTGAAGTGAACTTATGTTGCTGGCATATCCTAGGACTTGGACCTAGTTAATAAACAAAATGATTATGTTTGTTATTTCTTGTTGAAACTTATTTCATTATTGAGACTTATGCTTGTAATGTAATTTTGAAACTTATGTATAATATATTTGGATTTAATAATAGTGTTATGTGGCTGTGAACAATCTTAACCCTCACATCTCGACGTTTCCGCCGTCTAGGTTGGGGAGTGACATGTGAAGGAGTGAGGAGTCTAGACGACCAAGGTTTTCGATATCTATGCAATGACCGGAGGGACGTGGTCCATTGTTGGTGGTTGTTATTTTGAAAAGCAATAATTAAACTTCAGCGAGACTTTTGTGTAACTAGATTTCTGGTTTAAGCAAGTCATATCATTTTTTTATGTTTAATATGTTGTCATTTATTTCCTTTAATCATACTCACATTTTTAGTTCTATTGACTTATAACTATCTCTTATTAATTCAGTATTATTGTTGTATTACTTAGATTACTTATGTATACGTAATTTTAAACATATATTATCTTAAAAGTCATTTTACAATTCTTACATCTTAATTATTAATAATATATTTAATTATTTTTTATTCAATATGTGCAATACACTGGTTTCTTACCCATGTTTAAATACAAGGTCGCATTTCATACAAGGGGTTTTCTCATAAGGTGGGTTTTTCTCCTTGATGGTGTCCCTTGGTGAATCAAGCCTAGAACGTCAAAATTAATATGAACGATTGACATCTCGTCTCAGGAAGGCTCACTCGGGTATTAGGGATTGTTTCAAACGTCGTTTAAAAAGAGAAATAATATAAACTGCACATTGTTATTTCACATACAACCTGGTTATTAACATTGAATCACACAATATTACTTCACTCAAAGCATTCATGATTGGTTTTTTAATCCTATCTTTATAATTATCTATTATCTATATATATAATAGATGAAAGTTAGCTACAATATAGTTTTAGAAACTTTTATATTGACCACAAAAACTTTAGTTTTTCAATTAGTCACTTCTCCTTTAGAACCTTCTTATACACAAGTAACCCTTTCATACCACTTTGTTACGTCATTTGGTAATTGAAATAGTTAAATATTATATTAATTAATAAACATTAAGTATTTTTATTGCTCTCACATTTTTTATTATAATTTTTTTAAATATATCTTGTGTTATTCTTCTAATTTTTAAATAATATTTTTTAAATTCAAATATCTTTGTTAACGTTTGTTTGTGTTCGTTCATTTAAAAGTTATGTTAAAGATAACTATACTAAGTATTTATTTATATTTGGTAGATATTACGTAATGTTTGTGATTTTAACTATAAATCAATATATGATGGTTTGTATTTGTTTATTTAGAAATTTCGTTAGTCTATTAATGTTCATGAATATTTATGTGCGTTCACTTGCCTTAATCTGTGTTCGTTTATGTTCGTGAATAATTAATGAATAGATTCATTTCCTTAATGAACGAACACGAATAATAAATCTTATTCGGTAAGCATTCGTGAACAGTTCATGAACAAATTATTTTATTAATGAACGAATACGAACAAGACACTATTCGTGTTCGTTCGGTTCGTTTACAGTCATACCCTCAAATATGGGTTATTATTGAGTTTACATTTAAAATATAAGGGACAAAGATGGAGATGTGGTGATGTGCGAATAATTTTTCTTTTTAATTTCCCCTAGCAATTAGCGCTGAAAACTTGGTGTCTTTCATTTAGATTCAGTTGAGTGACACAATACAAGTTTCAAATTTATAGAAATAATAAATACCAAATGAACTAACTAACACACATAAGACAAATGTACTTGATGTATTATAGTATAGTTTAGGTAAGTACTAAGTAGCAATCCACATGATCGCTCAATTCATGTAGGAATCAAGACACAACTCATGATACATCATGTCTCAACTAACGAGCACAAAGTCATGACCGAAAACACACAAAACCAGTCCCAAGGAAAGAAACCAAACAAAACAAAGACTATAAACCAAACAATCGATTGAGATATCATTGGAACCAAGGAATTAAGATGATGTCCCATTGAAGACATGGAAAGAGCCTCGACGATCAAACCCATGGTTCATGGACCTATGAACAGGGTCGCCAGTTCAACCACCCGACCGCCAAAACTACCAGGTCCATTCCAAAACCATACCAAACCAAACCGGCACTATGTCTGGGACCCGTTTTAAGTGGCTAATTCGGTCTGGTTATAAAGACATTAGTTGTAACTCATCGTTTGCCACACATACCAAGGATAGTGTATTATGTTGACCTTAAACATGAATTATATGTAGAAATAACAAGATTAATACAGATTAAAATCCAAGAAAACAACATAGCAATTTTACAAATCATCTAAAAAACAACCAATTTCAAAACGCCTGAATCGTATATACACAAATCCATGGCAGTCAAACCACCACCACCATTCTTAACCAGAAGAACAAAGTTGTCTCCTTCGTCACCACGAGTATCACAACAACCTAAAAAAGCAACAAAATCCCATTGACGGATTTTCAAAATGCCTGTGCACGCGCATGTGTCTAGCCAGATGCTGAAACCTGGTTTGCGATTAGCTTCTGAGACATGACCACCTGTTCATGACCCTGAGCTGCTAGCTCAAGCCGTTTCCATATGGCGTCTCGTTTTAACTTGGTTTCTTCCTTTTTCAATTCATCTTCTTCGAACTTTTTAGAGCATTCTTCAAAGAGTTGAGAGTCAACATCAGAAAAGATCTTCCTGACATTCAAAGTCAAACTTAGTACCACTTGGTTCCAATGGCTCTTCGTGTTTCTTTCTAACGCTGGAAATATGATCGGTAAGATCACTTTTCGGTTTTGTTTTATTAAGTTGTCTATATGATCATTGTTCCAAAGGAATAATGCTCTCTCAGCCACCTGCATATTCAAGAAACAGATACAATTTATGGGTATTTCACAATGTAAACAGAACCCACATTTATAACTTGTTTGAAGACCAAAAAAGTTGGCTTTTTTATAAAATTTTTTAGCAGAGTTTAGCCATAAACTCTTGTTTAATCCACAAAGTTACTGAACCAATGATACAAAAGATCCATTTCTTGTATTTGATAGTTCCTCGGACACATGAAAATTGGGACGCCTTCTTGCCTAAGATGTTACATGAGAACTACAACATTTCCTTTTTCAGAAAGTTCTAGACTATATATTATCTGCCTGCTCGTTACAGTCGTCGAGGAAAAACCAAAGGTAGTTATTCGAATTCACAAGATCTACCTGGCTATATCAAGTAATGTTCTAAAACTGAATTCAATCCGAACCTTATACGCTTCTTCTACTTATAATAACCTCCCACCCCCACCCCACACGCGAAAACAACAAACAAGATCCCATGAAAACTGAACCCTGTCATTGAGCATCTTATCACTACTTAAATATCATAAATACTCTCCAATGATAGCATATAGCAGAGGAATTTAGCGTAATATAATCAGTGTAATTATATTTATGTGACTATATCAAAACTAGCGTACAAATTACAAAACCTCGTTTACTAAGATGTTGTGGTAAAACCACAACATTTCCTTTATAGGAAATTTTAAGATTAAAACTTAAAATTATCTGCCTATCCCTGATGATCATTACTTATACAATGTTACTAATTCAGGTGTAAAAAATTTTTTAGGCTTCCCATCATATATAAGGGTATTCAAGATATTTGCCAAATAGTCAAACAAATTTCTTAAAGTGTGTTAAGCCTAATAAATTCTTCTAGTCAAACATCATGAACACTCATCAACAATGGCGTAATCCAGAAATCTTGTGTACTAAAATTAGCATAACTTAAGTTAGCTATATGATGGAAAGTATGTAGTCTAACTGAAAAAATTAATGGAATAATGGAAATTTGTCAATTCTTAAACGCTAAAATTAGTAATTATATAGCTTCACTCAGTACTTGAAATTTTCTTTAAAACCAAAGAAAACATCATAACAATTTTCGAGCTAGAAATTGAGGTGGTAATTTTGACCTATTTGCTTATTAATGGTTCAATTTGGTTCGTGTTTTGTCTCAAACAGGTCCAATTTGCAAATAAAATAGCTAATAGGGTATAGATTAAATGGCTATAACATGAAAAACCAGTGGAAATTCGTCGAAAGTATAGGTGCATACAACGTCCTCAATCTTTTAAGATTTTGATTGCAATTTTAATGATACTGTTTTGTAATCATAGTCAACCCATTAATTATTTATAAAGAACTTTAAAAGTGAACAAAAAAGTATTTGCTGGTCAACCCAACCCCCGTAAATTTCGACCTTTTCTAAAAATGGCTCGTTTTCCACTGTTACCCAACCCGTCTAACCCATCCATCTTGCCACCGTAAGCTAAAAATGTCCATATCAACCACACAGATCAAAATGTACACCTTTATCACTACCTAAGGCAGTTTAGCACATGTTTATATAGCAATAACAGTTAAAGTACTTACCTGAAAGTGTGAACTGCTAACGCAACGTGCAATTTGGTGAAATAAAGGCACCATACATCTTTGAAACTCAGGAAGCTGAGTTGCTTCCAAAACTTCTTCAAGCTCACTTAAAAACATAACCTCTTTTGAACTGTTTGTAATCGGCCAATATTTCAACAAACCCCTAATAACAGTATCTGCAAGTTTGCAATCTTTTTCCACAAACTGTGTAATGCAATAAGATATTTGTTGGTGGTACATCGGTATGCATTTCGGCTTATGAAGTGGTATCAAAGCCCTCACAAGAAACAACTTGTGTTCTTCTTTCAATGGTAACGCGAATCCATTAATAATACTTCCCAATATTTCTAATAGTTCAGCAATCCCATTATGTTTTTCAGTTTCAAAAACAAAACGGAAAAATATATTGTTGATTGCTTTTCTGATGAATGGGCGGTGCACCATAAACTTTCCATACATTCTATGAAGAACAAATTTTAAATATTCACGTTCTCGTGGATCCTCTGAGTCAAACAAATCTAACCATTTTAAAACAAACGCGTGATCAATGTAACGTTTAGCGATTTTTGGATCAGTTTCTGGTGACGCTACAAATCTTAGAATGAACTCATAGACTAACTGTAAGTGAGGCCATGCAGGGTCCATAGAAGGTTCTTCTTCTTCACCATCAAGAGTTTCTAGAACTTTGTTATCCCGAGGTTGTGGAGTAAGCCTACGAAAGATATTTACTGACACCATTTTCACAATTTCTTGCATAACTATTTCAGGAAATTTCCCATTTGCAGAAGTGACATAATCAACAAGTTCTACCAACGTTTGTCGTTTGATATCTTTTTCTTTCGGATTCTTTGTGGGGTCAGTGAAGTCAAACACAATGCAACATAAAGTCAACTTCCGAATGAACAAATTCTGTTTCTCGGAATTTGGAACGTCTTTCAAACTAGGCAAGGCCTCGTATGTGTTAGGAAATGTTAAAGTTCCATTCAATTTTGAATTCTGAGATTGAAGAAGCTTCTTGTTGGTGTGATTTTGAACTATTGGGGCATGACCAGATGTGGGATTTGAAGTACTAGATCGAGTAATCGGCACATCATTGTTGATTCTTGAACTAGTTGATGTATGTGAAGATGAATGAGGGCTTCCTCCATCTCGATTATCACTCGACTTATGTGGCTTTTTAGGAAGCCGGTTAAGTATCTGTCTGAACATCACTTAAACCAAAAATTCTAAAACTTTCCTGATAATCAAAAACTAAAACACAAACCCCTGATCACTTCCATAGTGAGATGTTTCTAAATTGGGAATGATATCAATAAATCCCAAAAAAGCACTTGCCCTTCAAACAAGTTCCTTTAAATCACTCCAATTTCTCATAAAAGCAACATAAATCCTACATATAACTTAAAGTTCAATCAATCAAACTTTGATACGATGATACTTCTCCTGCAAGAAATCAACAAATTTTAAGAATTAAAAGGGGCAAGAAAAGCCAAAAATGTTGTACCCATAAATCCAAGGTAGCATATATAATACCGCACAAATTAGTTCACAAGAACAAGATAAATCATACATATAATTTAAAGTTCATTAGATCAAACTATGATACTTCTCCTGCAAGAAATTCAACAAATTTAAGAATCAAAGGGGGCAAAACAACCAAATAATGCTGAATTCATAAAACCACGGTAGCATATATAATACCCACAAATTAGTTTATCAAGAACAAGATAAATCCTACATATAACCTAAAGTTCAATCAACCAAACTTTAATACTTCTCCTGCAAGAAATTCAACAAATCCAAGATTCAAAAGGGGCAAAGAAAACCCAAAAATGCTGAACCTATAAAAGCAAGGTAGCATATACAATACCCACAAATTAGTCCTTAAGAACACAAATCTTTACAGTTTTCCTCTAGAGAAGAAAGGTCAAGCTCAACTTTTAACAACTTCAAATAAGACATGGGGAAGAAAAGGTGTATGCTTTTATCATAACAACCAATCAAACCCTTTCATTTAGATCAAAGCACAACAAGATCTGGTCATATGGGCATGATCTACAAGACCCACGTAGCAATCTTAAACAATATTCGCCCAAAATTAACAGTTAACCAAAAGGGCAAACAGAAGAAGTCAAGATCATCAAAAAAGACGCCCCTTTTTGGCACACAATCCATGAAAAAAGTAGCATTAATCATATAAAGAACATGGGGAAGATAGCATACTTACATGAGGCCAATCTTGAAGCCTGATAAACAAGAAGAACACCAACGAAATCGATTATAGAAATGCAGAAGAATATAAATGATGGATCATTGATAGCATTTGGAAAACGATCTCAATTGATGAGAGAGATGAGAAAAAGAAGAAGAAAGCGATCTTTGGTTCTAATCCGTATGGTTCGCTAAGAATTCAGAAAAGGAATAATATTCTTGAGAATGAATAAAATTGCTGTTAAACCAGTTCTTCTCTCTCCCCTCTCCTTTTAAGTTTTTCTTAAAATTGTTATTGTTATATTTTCATATTAAATTAACATGTGGTGCGCATTTTAAATGGTCCGAAACACCCCATATGAACATAATTTAGCTCAATTTTATGTATTATAAAATTAAAAACATTCAGTTTCAAATCCGGTTATTAATGATTCTAATCTCGTAATTTCAATGATATAGATTTAACAGCAGATTTAAAGAACGTGTGAATTCGCCGTTCTCGAAAAAACTATTTTTTTAGTTTAATCTTAGTAACAAATTACATTAAATTAAAAAAGTAGAAAACTTAGGATCATTATTCTCATCATTATTGAAACTATAATCATGCTTATGCGTGTACCAACTTAGTTGCTACATTTAACAGTATAAACTCAATTGATCCATTCATTCAATAAGTACCTTATGTCCTTCCGAAGTTGTGATGCATTGATATGAAACCACACTAACATTAGTCAATGCTTTAACCGGTTAGTTGCGTCTGAAGTTGAGTTATATCTTTCCCTAGTTCATGCAAGGCTAACCTTCGGGTTTCTGCTTTCAGGCAAGTCGCTAAGTCGTCTTAATCCAGCGACGAAAACTCCTGCGCTAGGAGAAGCGCTCAATCCCGTCGCTTCGTCGCTCAGTCCGTTGCTTCTTCCTTTCCGTTTAGACCAATACCAATTCCAGGTGCATATTCCATTCGTGCATCTGCAGTTTCCTTTTCTTTCTACTTGCTCTGTTCCAGAGCAGTCCTGACTATGATGTAGTATAGGGAATTCTAATAAAACAGAAAGAGGAGAAAGCGCCATAGTGAGAATGATAACCGCTATGTAGCCAAGTCAAAATACTATAAAGAGCACTATACAGATTGCTAACACTTCTTGTTACTTGACTTAATCACAACAAACAAGAAATACTAGGAGTCATATGAAATTTTTCTAACTAAAGCCAAGCTAAGCTAACGGGAGGGAAAGGCCCCGAAGCAAGGCAAAAATCGAACATCGAAGTGAGCATATAAGAAGAAGTGCTCTTAACCCTAACGGGGCCTTTCTTTCGCTTTTCTGTCTCTATCTCTCGACTCTACGATTCGTTCAAAACATAGTTCATCAATACACCATTTTTACCCTCCTTTGGTTCCGCTCCTAAACACGTCAAAAGACATTCTGGCTAGCCCAATGTCAAAGGAGAAGCCCAATTGGAACTACATGTTTGCTAAGAAAAGCCCAATAAGAAAATATTGACAAAGCCCAATACCAAAAGAAGGATCATAGCTTTCGTGGCGAAAAAGAATCCTCTGTGTAAGAACACCCAAAGCGAAATACAAAAAGGGGTTTTCTGAATTGATTAATTCACTGATAATAATTAGATTCTGCAAGTATCGTGAATCGAAGTAGAATTACAACTACTGATCGCATGGACCCTCAATTGGCCAAGGTCTGTTTGTTCTACTCATGATTTCTTCACTGCTACCAAATGGATTTAATTAGGGTTTCCATTGTTCCAATGGTTTGATGTTTTGCATTTGTGATGTTTTTCATGCTTATCATCGATCAGTTAACATGTGTGGAAGTGCTTCTTTTCTCTTG
The DNA here is from genome assembly GCA_025215565.1 of Flaveria ramosissima. NCBI lineage: Eukaryota > Viridiplantae > Streptophyta > Magnoliopsida > Asterales > Asteraceae > Flaveria > Flaveria ramosissima. The sequence goes on from CM046035.1 coordinate 74,480,164, forward strand.
ATCTGATTGATCGAATTGCTCCCTTTCAACATTGATATGATTTTTGAACACTGATTCCTGGAAGTAAGAAACGTAAAACATGAGCATAGTTATCATGACATTTGTGAGATTTACGTTATGAGATGGAGATAAGCTTTTAGAAGTTTGCTCAAAGTCTCAATATTGTTCTCCACTTAGGATCTTTACATGTTGGATGGTAAATTTCTTGAATATTAACTTCCATAAAGATTAAAGTTGGAGTAAAAAAGGGGCGATAAGTATAGTGATTGGTACTAGGAGTTGGATGTTACAAATTGTATCAATCACTCATTTCCTGTTTGAGATAGGGAAGATGAGGGGTTGGATGTTACATGTATCCAAAAATGAATATGTGATCTCACTTAATTAGGAGTTGGTACTAGGAGTTGGATGTTACAAATTGTATCAAACACCGTCAGGGAAGATGAGTAATATGTGCCATTAACTTTTCGTTCCCATGTATCCAAAAATGAATATGTGATCTCTTCGTGACAAAAGCGGATAGTATTGGTTGGTATGAGGGGTTGGATGTTACATGCAAACTGTTGTATAAACCATTCAGCCATGCCATCACTTTCTGGCTTTTTGCTCAAAATACTCATATTAATCAAAACAGAAAAGTGAAATGATTTTACCAATGATCTATTTGAAGCTGACCATATTAAAAATAAACTGGAAGTACATTCATTATCTCTTGCATTTGGCCCTGAAGAAAGTTAAGACGCTAGAAGACCAGGGTTTATATATTTTGTAGCTGTTAATATGCATTTATTTGCTAGATGCACACTTAAATGTGCTGTATTGACGGTAATCTGCCAACTGTAATGGCCAATCAGGAAAAGCTCGCTGCAGCAGAACAAAAATATGGACGAGAAATTCGTGTATTTGAGACAACATCTTCTGAAACGTCAAATGAACCAACCGACAATGGTATGCCCTTGCTTCTGTAAAACTGGAAATATCTAATTAAGTGATAGACACATTGTATGTATCATGTTAAGGTGTAGTGTTTTTATTTTCAGTTGCAGATGAGCCAGATGAGTTTTACGAGTTCACTGCTGAAGATTATTATCGCATTTTGGCTACAAAAAAGGAAGGTGATGATATGTATATGGTAAAAGATGTATTGATGTTGGAATTTGTGCTGTTACTTGACTATTGACAATAATGTGTGCAATTATGTGCAGATAAATTTTTGAAGACAAAGAAAATCCGAGAAGCAGAAGAAGCTGCCCGTAGGTCTAAGATTACCAAGGTAAACTTTGGATAATACGATTTTAAAGTGAATGACATTTTTTTTACTTTATTTCTTGTTTTACAGGCAGTGATTCGTGTTCGTTTCCCAGATAACCACACATTAGAAGCCACATTTCATCCATCTGAGACAATTCAAAGCTTAGTTGATCTTCTCATGAAAGTTTTGGCTCAACCAGACATCCCTTTCTATATATGTGAGCATACCTTACACTCATACATATTTCATACATACCTTTTTGATTCGGGTGATTTTGTCCTTAACGGGTCACATGTGTAACCATTAAAAAATTTAATTAGATCATAGACAAGTTAAACAAGTCAAAGTCAACCAAAGTACTCTGAAAATACATAAAACCTCCTAAATACATTTCATTTCAAGAATTAGATTATCATTGTAACAATATAGATTTCTAATCATATTTAGCACATGAACTGTTTATAGAACTTAAGAAACAGAAAGAAAAGTGGATGTGATTCCCCACCCGATCCGTTCGTGTCGATCCCATTTTGAAAGGACTTTTTACATCTTTTTTGCAGACACCACACCTCCAAAGAAGCATATAAAAGACATGTCTCAAGACTTCTATTCTGCTGGTTTTGCTCCCGGTGCAATAGTTTATTTTGCATATGATCAACCGAAAGGTTTGTTCTTGATTCATTGTCTTCACCAGTTATAACCCTGCAACTTGAACTTATGTTATAGTTTGAAATTTTTATTGATCTTACACATGTGAACACTAATTCTATCTTTTCCAGAATCAAAACCAAACATTTAGAAATGTAATTCCTCCCAAATTATTATAGCATCACAATTTGCTTTTCATATTTACATAATTAAGAAGGGCTAATGTCATAGAATAGCACCGTACTTAGGTTGGTGGTCCGTTTTGGTAATAATACTCATTAATGCACCAGCGTAGTAATTGTACTGTTTTGAAATAAGCTAGTTTGGTAATTTGATCATCAGATGACCGGAGGTGTCTTAGCATTAATTACACAACGTCACATGTCTTTTGTCGGTCCACTAAAGTACAAAACTAACCCATTTCTAAATGGACCAACAAGCAAAGTATGTTGCTATTCTATGAAATTTGCCATTATAACTACCAGAATTGACTATTGAAAGTGCTATTCTATGAAATTTACCCATTCAAAAATACTTGCACTTGTTAATTTTTCTATTTTACTAATGCCCACGAGTCACTGGAGAATGATCTAACACTGGTTGTGTTTTGTTGGAGCCAGGTGATGGTGATGTTGCTAGATCAGATTCATTCCTTAATGAGGATGTCATGTCTTTAAAAGGTCTATCCCTCATAACCGAGCAGGTAAAACCCGAGGTTGACCATGCTACCACCACCGAGCCCGTAGCGGCTGCTGCCCCTGCACAGGCTCAAGAGCGCAAGCCTGCTGCTGATAAAAAGATGGTGAAGCCAAAATGGTTGAAAATGTGACAACTGGTTTGTTATAGAGTCAGTTATGAAATGTTGGTTTGAGACGACTTGTAACCATGTTAATCATGTTTTCTGGCACCTGTAGTTTCCGTGGGCTTCTTGTGAGTAAAGTAGATAGAAGATGTGACTCATATAGTAGTGGAGGGCACAACTTTGTAGAGTGTCAATACATCTACCTGCTGTCTACTCATCATTACGTTCGATGTATTACGTGTGGCATTTGCCTTTTTTTCCACAACCTCCATCTTTTTTTATGATCCCTCTTTAGTACTCTTTATAGTTTTCCATCTCCAACTTCTTTGGGTCTTTATCTACCAAAATGGTAACAAGTAATGAAACACGAGAATACAAACACCATCCGTATGCATTTGTGTTGTCGATTGAATCCACCCAGACCTGCACATTCCCGCCTCTCGTCAGTGTTTGTTACACCAAGGGTTGCCGCCACCAATTCTGTGTTTCTCCTTGGTGTGGATGTGTGTTTGATCCCTAAAGGCAGTGATGCCTTCACCCTGTTTGATTGATGTATGCATTGTGTTATGTATTTTGTTGGCTTCATCTGTATGTGTAATTTGCATATTGTAACGTTAGACCAAGTATTAGATACACATTTCATACTCTGGCATATTTGTAGGTACCTTCCTGTAAGCAACAACTCAGGTTTGAGCTTATAACAATACAAGTCGTGTTGAATCAGATCATACTCTTAATCCAAGCCAGTTAAGCTTGTAATCGGCTCATTTTCAACTCGAGTCAGTGCATATATATATTTTTTAGTTTTAATTATCTTTATATGTTTTTCTACACATCTTAAATCGTAAGTTACAACAATCTCAATTACAAAAGGCTTAAGTATCAATACCAAATACCAAACTACTAATATACAAGATGTAATTAGTTTATGAAATTTATGTTTGGTTTGATTCAAGAAGTTGTCAGTTTACGAAAGTTATGTTTGGTTTTATTCAATATGTGGTTAATTTATGGAAGTTGTGTGTCGCTTGTTTATGGAACTTGTAGTTGCTTTTTTTTTCAAACTTGTAGTTACTAGTTTATGATAGTTGGCCAATTAGTTTAAATGATTAACATTAAAACTGTGCACAAACTATTAATTTGTATTTGGATTATAGTATGTTCTTTCCATGGATTTTGAATGATCAATGTGTAATTTTAATTTTTTATAATTATTTATCAATCAGTACAGTTTTTCAAAAATATAATCAAACAGATACATTTCATATAGCATATTATAAGTTATATGGGTAAAATAGTCGTTTGCACAGTTATTCAAACATTCAACCAGATAGCACTTACCGGTTAAACACTTACTAACTCAGAGTCTCTTACTCACTCAGACTCTTACTGGTCCAGCATTTGTCGGTTTAGAGATTCCCAAACAACCTCATAGTTACATTATTCTTGGATTGTAATTTGAGGGGGTCCAAATTCCTTAAATGCATAACTTTAGAGGTTTTATGTGAAATATGGACATAAGTTGGTTGTCCAGAAAGCCCGCCTAAGCAATCATCATGTTGAGCGAAGCTCTCGGATTCAAACTCAATGCAACTCCGCCTTTCACTGCCAACCTTTGAAGCTTCCTTTATATCATCATCCCCGACTTCCGACCGCACCATCTCCACGACCTTCTTCCTCCTCTTTCTAATCTCTTTGCACTTCACATATACATCAGTAAGCATGGGCAAGATCAAGATCGGAATCAACGGTTCGTTCATTTCATTTTCAATGATCACAACAAGTTTCGATCGACAGTAGAGTTTTGTTCATCTCGGTTTTGTTCCATGCAGGATTCGGAAGAATCGGTCGCTTGGTTGCTCGAGTGGCTCTACAAAGTGATGATGTTGAGCTTGTTGCTGTTAACGATCCTTTCATTACTACCGACTACATGGTGAGTTTCTGTACGAGATAGAACCAACTTGATCGCGCCAATTTGTTTATACATTTTACTTTTTGTCCAGATTTACATGTTCAAATACGATAGTGTTCATGGGCAATATAAGAAGGAAGAGATCAAGGTGAAGGATGACAAGACTCTTCTGTTTGGCGCTAAGCCCGTTAGCGTTTTTGGGATGAAGTAGGCGTTTCTACATCGTTGCAGCTTGTTTGCGTAACATGAAAGTCTAGCATGTTGATGAATGATGATCTTTTTATTGAATAATTGCAGAAACCCGGAGGAAATCCCGTGGGGTGAGGCTGGAGCTGAATTTGTTGTGGAGTCGACGGGTGTTTTTACAGACAAGGACAAAGCTGCTGCTCATTTGAAGGTTATGATTGTTAGATTATTGTTATGGTTAATGTTTTACTTATGATGATGATGTGAAGTTAATATATGTTGATTAACTTAATTGTTGATTTAATTGGTAATTAGGGAGGTGCAAAGAAGGTTGTGATCTCAGCTCCAAGTGCAAATGCTCCCATGTTTGTGATGGGTGTAAATGAAAAAGAATACAAATCTGATATCACCATTGTTTCTAATGCTAGCTGCACAACTAACTGTCTTGCTCCGTTGGCAAAGGTTCGTCACTACTTGCTAATTAACATGTTTGTCGAGTGTAATCTTGGTTTTAAAAAGCACTCCTGAAGCACAAGGAGATAGTAAAAATGACCGAAAGGGCGAAGAAATTATGAATAACATACTTGTTTGATAAATAAAGATGATATGCAAAAAATATGAAAATCTAAACGCCTCGGAGCATCTCATGCTTTATAAAACCAAGAGTGTGGTGATAAGTGTTGGAAGTTTAATGCTCTTGCTTTTTACATACAGGTTATTCATGACAAATTTGGAATTGTTGAAGGCCTTATGACCACAGTTCATTCGATCACAGGTCGGGATATTTCTTATACCCTGTTACTGTTGCATCATACTGAAACTCAGTTAACTTTTTTTTGAATATTATTCAGCAACTCAAAAAACTGTTGATGGTCCATCAATGAAGGATTGGAGAGGTGGAAGAGCTGCTTCTTTTAATATTATTCCCAGCAGCACTGGAGCTGCTAAGGTATGATTTTTAAGTTTTATTTGCAGATATATTATTCCCATGAGTCATTTTTCTTTTTGTTTGAAGGCTGTGGGAAAAGTACTTCCTGCCCTTAATGGGAAACTTACAGGGATGGCATTTCGTGTTCCTACTGTTGACGTATCGGTGGTTGACCTTACTGCTAGACTTGAGAAGCCCGCGTCATATGATGATATCAAGGCTGCTATCAAGTAAGAATTTGATGATTATATGAATGATGTTCAGCTGTTTAAGTATTTGATTGATTCGTATTTTGTTGGGATTATTGTGTTACGTAGGGCTGAGTCAGAGGGAAGTTTGAAGGGAATCCTAGGTTACACCGAGGATGATGTTGTGTCGACGGACTTTGTGGGTGACAGCAGGTCTAGCATATTTGATGCAAAGGCTGGCATTGCTCTCAACGACAATTTTGTTAAAGTTGTCTCATGGTATGATAATGAATGGGGATACAGGTACACTTCTTGAATTTAGATCTGTTTTGTTGTGAATATATTTGGGAATATGTTGATTTTCGGAAATGTGATGCAGTAACCGTGTTGTTGACTTGATCCGTCATATGGCCAAGTCTTGAGCTGCTGATACCGGTGTGACTGGAGGGCAATACTCCAGTTAGAAAAGCAATTGCACGGAGATTGATTCAGCTTCCTAGTTGAGTTGATTGAGAAATAAGCAGAGCTAATTATGTTGGTTCACTCTCTTGTTCACAATTTTGAGTAAATGAGATGCTTTAATTCAGCTTAGGAGGTGCTTGTTGTTCTTATTTCAGCATATTAATTGATAATGACTCGAGAAACGACGTACTTTCTATAGATTCTTCCTAATGGCATTCCTTAATCTCGCTTTAACATATTTCCACTCTCTCATAAAACCAGCAATTAACAGAAAGTAGTAACTGTGTAAATAAGAATCACATATTCAAGTGTTTTTCCATGTTCTTTTTACACTATTATCAATTTAACAAGATTCAAATGTGCACAAGAATCATGATATGTGTCTTTCAAGATTGAACCAACTTGATTCAAGTGGATTTGCTATGCTTTGTGAAGTCATCGTTTGCTAGTAACTATTTGAAATTAGTGTTCTTAGAAGTCAGAAATAGTGGATCGACGTACAAATCCTCAAGTGAACTTGCGTCCCACAAGCACAAAAAAGGGGCATGCGTTGTGGAGGTGTTCGGGATTTACGTACTAAAAAATAAATCTCCATATCTCCATATACAAATAATCAAGTAAACAATTTGAAACTTGTATAGTGGTAAGCAATTGATTCCCTTTTAACAAAGATCTCAAGTTAGAAGTATGCTTCCACTAGTTTACTTTCATAACCTCTTGAAGGTTACCTGATTAGTGTCAGCTAAGGTTATCTTGGATAAAATAACCGAAACACCCACTGATTGTCGGAATGAAAGAACTGGACTTAGAATATATATGAGGAGGAAACACAAACTAGTTCATTATCCATCAACCACTTGGTATATAAAAAATACTCAGATAGAAATTTATGCCAAGTCAGAAAAGTTGCTACAGTTATTCTCTCAAATGCGTAGCTGCATATGTCTTCATATTTCCAACTTGAAAAATAAGCTAGATGTTCAATAGAAGGGATGCGATTGGCTTTGAAGCTAACCAGTCCTGTAAGCATATAAATGAGGCAATAAATGAAAAAGAACAAAATTCAATCAGACAATCAAAAAACTATCACACAAAAAGAATCAGGTTTCACACAATCATATGCTTCTATGTGGCCTATTTGATGGTAAGTTCTTACCTATTGTAATCTTATAGTTGTAATCAACATAAACTCATGTTCCAACTATTATAAAACAAGAAAAATCAATTTAATGGTAAACACTTACCTACTGTAATCTTATAGTTGTAATATCAGATACTCATGCTTCAACTATTAAGAATACAGGAATGATTGTAAATCTTATAGTTGTAGTCAACAGATACTCATGCTTCAACAGTTCAACTATTAAGAATACACGCATGATCAAATGACACACAAATGATGCAATTCATGTACGACTTGAAAGTTGAAAATAAAGTCACTAAGAAACGCAATCAAGGTGATGCAGCCATTGATCAACCAGTCAAAAGTGCCTTCAATCAAGCAATCATAAACAATCACAACAAGATATTTAACTATGTAAAGATACAGAATCAGGTTTCACACAACAATATACTTCTATGTAGCCCATTTTGATAGCATGTAATTACCTATTGTAATCTTCTAGTCGTAAACATCAGATACTCATGCTTCAACTATTAAGAAACCTACGAGAACAGAATTGATTTAGTAATTTACCACTCAAACCTAGTTTTGATTTCAATCCTAAACACTATACAATTTTGGTATATACCATAGAAAACTATGAAATATGAGAACTGGTATGAGTCATAAACAACAAAGACTACAAACATACACCCAATTATCGAAATATACAGTGCAGAACAAATCAAACAAGAGGCATAGTTAATATTAGCTATAGCACAATTTACCTGCTCAACGAGAAGGATTAAGCCCTAGAAGCATCTGGCTCCCACTCCCTGGAATGTAGGTGACATTGTTACTCCTAGCCAAAGTTGTAGAAACCTCCCTTGAAGCTTCAATTCTCCTAAGCTCAATCAACCCCATACCAGCAGCAGCAGTAGCATCAGAAATCAACTTAGCAGACTCACTCTCACCCTCAGCCCTAATAATCGCGGCACGCCGCTCCTGCTCCGCCTTCGCCACCACAAACTTGGACCTCTCAGCCTCCTGCTGCGCCACCTGCTTCTGCTCAACAGCCTTCGAGAACTCCGCACCGTACGACAAGTGCGTGATCGCAACATCATCAAGCACAATGTTAAAATCCTGAGCCCTACGGATCAAACTCTCACGCACCAACGCCGACACCTGCGGCCGCTCAGTGAGAAGCTGATCGGCGTTGAATTGAGCAACAACAGCCTTCAAAACCTCGTTACCGATCGACGGAAGCACCTTCTCGTCGTACTCAAGCCCTAGGGTTTTGAAAATCGAAGGCAATCGGTTGACTTCGGGGCGAGAGAGCACACGTAGGGTTAGGTTAACCATTTGGAGATCCTTTGTGCCGGAGATCGAAGAGAACGTGTGAGGTCGTGTGCGTATGTCGAAGATGTAGGGTGTTTGGAGCCATGGGATGAGGAAGTGAGTACCTTCACCTACGGAATCGTCGAGGACTCCTCGGAAACGGTCGAAGAGGACGGCGCGTTGGCCACCGTCGACGGTGTAGAGGGCGGAGCTGGCGACGGTTGCGGCGGTGCCGATGCCGAAGGCGGCGCGTGCGAGATTGGTGAGGAATGCAACTGCTGCTTGATTGCTTCCCATTTTTCAGGATGAATTTGCAGAGATAATTGGTGGAGACGATGGGTTTAGACTTTAGAGAGATCTAACGAGGGTTTTAGAGGCGTGTTTTGGCTTCTTTTCCAAGGTAAAGATGATAATGGTGAAGCCCAGCTAAAGTCTAGTGTTGCATAAGCCCAGTTAAAAGTATAAAAGCCCAAGTAAAGCCCAAATGCCCAGAGTCCAGATTAAGTTGGTGTTGGGGGCTTGGGGTAGAGGTGCATAAAAACTTTTTTTTTTCAACCGGTTCTGGTTTTAAACCGGTTTGTATTTGTACTGGTTTTAAGCTGTTTTGGTTCCACTTTAGATAGGCGGTTCCAGTTTCAAAACCGGTTTACCTCAATGGAACCTTTGGGGAGCGTTTGGTTGGAAAGAATGGAATGGAATGGAATGGAATTGAGGAACTAGTATAATTTTCAAGTAAAATTATGTTTGAGTGGGTAATAAAATGTAAACCCAAGGGAATGTTTCACCTCAAATTCCTTTGGTTGTGGGATTTCAAAATCCTTCCACCTAGAGAGAGAATTTGAAATCCCACAACCAAGGGAATTTGAGCTGAAACATCCCATTGGGTTTACATTTCATTACTCACTCAAACATAATTTTACTTGAAAATTATACTAGTTTCTCAATTCCATTCCATTCCATTCCATTCTTCCAACCAAACGCTCCCTTGGTGGTTTTGGATTGAATGGATTTGATAGGAAAATTCCAACCAAACGCTCCCTTGGTGGTTTTGGATTGAATGGATTTGATAGGAAAATAGAGAAAAACAATCTATAATATCAATAAATCAATACTGTAATTGGAAATAAACTTATTCAAACATCGTTATATTTGAGTTTTGTAACAATAAAAAAAGATGATTTAAAAATTTATTAATAATTACATTTTCTTTTTACTATCTTCCTCAAATTATCGTTGATAATGGTATGCCTAGATTACGTGGCGAAACCATTGAATCGTTCTATGGTTTTGTTGTATTTTTTTAAGTTTTTCTAATCAATTGTTTTGCTTTAGAACTCCTACTTTTTTTACCATCATACTTGTATGTCTAGTACATATGTTAGCCTGATGAGACCTTGTTTGTATGGCGGTTGGTCGTACAACTCTTGCTTCCTTTCATTTTCATCACTTTCGGTTCAAGACCTTCAACGTCACAACATCATTAAAGTATTGGCTATACATCTTTCTTTCCTTAATATTCTCGTATCACCCTCAATAGAGTTGGCCCGAGGAAGGAGCAGCCACCTAGGGCCTAATCACCCGAGGGGTCAATAATTTATATCTCATATAACTATGTGTATATTTTTAGAAAAATAAACTATAGGATTAACCCATTACATACTTCTAATTAATCAGTTTCATCAAAATATGATTTGGATTAAACCATTTAACCTAAGTTTACATACTTTATAAAACTAAAATTCAATGCGCTTTTTCAATCTATAAGATATAAAAACGTGGTTTATTTTTCTCTTATTAGATTCTATATAGTAATCAAATCGCAGATAACAACTTTAATTATCATCTTACCATAACAAGCAATATGTCTCTTTAAAGGAAAAGTTGTGTTCCATTTTAAATATATGATAATCAATCAAATGATAAAATTACACTATAATGAAGATTGAGATGAGGTTTACTTGTTAGGATGGGGGGATGGGGGCAACATGACATGCCTTTCTTTTTGAGTTTAAGACCATGTGAAAAGTTAGCTTTACAAGTACTATTTCATAGTGGAGGATAAAGACTTTGATAATTTTGAAGAAACTAATTGGGAATGACATTATGACATGAATTATTGTTGTCAAAAGCAAGATATATATGAAAGCTACATCTTCCAAATCAACCACCCATCACCATAATCTTAAATCATAATATTTAATCTTATCTATACTTTAAGTTTAAACAAAGATGTTCAAATATACCTTGTGCTTGTATTTGGAAATATAAAACCTTTACAACAATTTAGATAGAATGTTTAATATACAGTAAATTAGATTATACACTCACGCTTATTCATTGTTTTAAATATGATATATACGATGGTTTTCAACCGATCCTCTCTTTCTCTCTCGCTACACTTACAAGTAGACGAGTGGTTATGCGGCTATTGTACTTCCCAAACTATAAATTGGTTATGTATAGAGCATGCATGTATGTTTTTTGTCCTTAATGTTTTAAATTATAAACTTGAATAGAATGCTTTTATAATCGTAACAAATTAAAACACATATGAAAATACCATATTTTACTTTATAAGGATTTATAAGATTCTTGATATATAATAATTTATTTAGATCTTTTTTGTATACTTTAATATGGAGAGTAATTTTAAAATTAAGAGAATTGAAGCGTGTGTGTTATGACTTGTGAACGTGGTACAAGTAGAATAAAATAGGGGTACTAAAAATAAAGGTGGATATCACATGGTGCTACTTAGGAGTTAGGTCTTTATTTGTGGGCATGGTCCCTCACGGCTTCACTTGTCTCTGCCAAAGATTGTGACCTCTCAAACACCCAAGTGCAGATGTATGTTTAAATGTATCATGTATGTATAGTTTTATATATTAATCATAGGAATAAGCATTTTTTACAGAGCACCTATATGGCGCTAAACCGATTCCGATCTTAAAAAAGGCATTGTTATAGGTGATTTGATTTGTCTTAATTTATGTATCGGTACTATGCGCTATCATTCCTGTAATAATTGAAAATTACTGATTTGGTACCGAGTATTCTATTTTGATATAATTTTTGGGACATTTTGAAATGCTTTGATATTCCAAGTTCAAAAGTAGAGATGCTACTAAGACGTTTTAAATGTTTTTGGTATTATGGTTTCATGATTACGAATGTACGATACAATTGTGGGACGTTTGGGTTTTAGAGGTAAAAGACAAAGGGAAAAAACCAAAGTGGTAAAGCAGCAAAATACCGACATTGATATTTTGAATGCTTTGATATTCCTAGTTCAATATTAGAGATTTTATTTATACAATTTTAAGACATTTTGAATGTTTTTGGTATCGCAAATGTATAATCAATTATGTGACGTTTGGGTTTTAGAGTTAAAAAACAAGGGAAAAAATCAAAGTGGTAAAGCAGCAAAATCCCGGTACCACTACCAAACCAGCATTTCCGGTATAATATTCGGTATGTGTTTTACTTAATTTTCATTTTGCATACTACTTGTGATATATTTTAAAAATTATTATTCAAAAAACTTTAACATACTATTTATGATATATTTGTATACTATTTGTGATATATTTTTAAACAAAACTTCTAAAAACTCTATTTGTGATATATTTTTCAAATTATATAATCTATTGATATATTCGGTTATCAATAGTCTCATATACTATCCAAACCCGTGAAATTTCTTCAACTAATCTCATACCCAACTATACTTAAATACATGTCCTAGCTCCTGAATGTTTTAGGCTTAGATTTCTCTCTGTCTCGGTTTCATTTTTCATGATACAATTGTGATATTTATACAAGGTGATGATGATTTCTTGTCATTTAATCATTAAAGGTGTTGCTTGTTAATCGATTGAGTGTTCTAATCTCACGATAAATATGAGTGTATATTTAATAACAGACTTAAAGACTATCTAAGCTAGTTGTTATAAAAGAAAATAAAAAAGTAACGAATAAATATGTTAGAGAAAAACAACGTTAAGAGGTGGAAGAAGTTTTGAGACTATATAGCATTCTTACACTTGCGATTCTTGAAAACCTCCAGATTCGAATGTTATTCAAAACAACAAATACTCATAAAACTCTTTAGTTTCGATCCTATTGGAGTAATTGTAACGTATAACTATAAGTCAGTTCCTCCGTCCAATCCATATATTCATCTCTATTTCCTCCACATCCAAGACTATGGACAAAACAAAAGACAATTGTAGATTCCTCTTTTGGTATTATCAAACCAACTTACCTCATATTGCAAACTATATAGTCAATCACCGTTGTCCATCTTGAAGTATATTGTGAACCAACGTAAAATGTATATCTCGGTATTGACACACTCATTGTAGTTCCATCATAAACTTGCAAGGAGGAGATTTTGAAATGACGAGGTTTTCGTATAAAGGAGAATGGTTAGGAGAAGGAAATGAAATTTTTGATACTTTTGGAATAATAAATGCTAACATACCTTGGATTATATCTTTTATAAAGTAGGGTATGTGAATGTATAAGAAGAAAGCAAATGTTACCTTGATCTTTTGAGACGAAAAGACCGCTACCAATGAGACTCTTTTTTCGAAAGCCACTTGTTTTAGTATAAACATATATGTAACAAAACACAAATATATTAGTATTAGAAAGGGAAAAGAAGAGGACATAAAAGGTACAATGAATAACCTAAAGAGTAACTAACACCAATTTGATATAAATATTACTACGAGAAATTAAATACAAATCAAACATCTCTTAAACAATCATATCTCATTAAAGACCTAGTATGAGACATAAGTAGATAATTATGTTAGAATGTAATTCAAAGTTTTCCTTTCTTGTATGCATAAAATTTATACTTGTTGATAAAACAAGTTTTTTGTTCTTTTTTGAATAAACGATCATCACAACCCAACGGAATATACGGCCTATATATTCTTGTTTGATGAAAACTTCAATGTGTTGAGAAAAGAATTGAATATATTGCACGTACGTGTACTTGAATCCGGCCAATAATAAACTATATGGCATTTTAAAACGTATAACAAAAGAAAACAAGAAGCAAATCTAGATAATACTTTAATGGTGAATCCTTTTTTGAACGGGAAAATTTTAAATATTTTGTAAGGTTACAGGATAACTATATCGAAAAGGACAAAATACGTGTTTTTTTGTGGCAATTCTTTTAAGTTAATTCCTAATGGATAACACATTTTGTAGAATTATTCAATAAGTTCAAGAATATTATAAAATATACGAGACGGTTTATAATGTTATAATAATAATTATTATTTTTTCTAAAGTTACATTTATTATTGCTTAATAGTTCTTAAGTTTTCCAATATATAAAATCATACACACACACTAGATGAATGCTCTGTGATATGACGATAAACACAACATTTAAAAAAAATAAAAGAAAAAGTTATAGCAATACCATACTTAAAATTAAATAGAATAAAATAATTGTTTGTGTTGTGGGAGTTTTTTGAAAATATAAATGTATGAAAAGGTTATATTCATTTAAAGATCATAAAAGAAGTTTATTTAAAAGTAAAAGATTATAATCAAATAATTGACATGTGTGTAAAGAGTAATTAAGTTAGTTCAATTCATAAAAAACAACTTTTCCCTTGAACTTTTACAAATTTTATAACAAAAACAAGATCATCCTTCTTAAATGTATTATAATATGATATGTTTGTGTACGTACATATATGATGTTCAATAATATTATATAGAGTGATTTTAATTAAAACGTAGTTATACTAATTCTTTGAAATGTCACAAACAAGACATAAACACTCATATTTATTGCTTTAAATTGATAATAAGAAATCTTTAAACATTTATCTTTTTTTCTCACACTATATATGATTATCTTTTTCAAAGTAGTATCTATTTAAATGTGAATAAAAACTTATATATGTTATGTATAAATAAAATTTTGTTCGGGACTTGAAATTTAAAAAAGCTTTCAATATTTATATGAGAAAATAAGCCAAAAAACTCATAAGTTTGTTTGAGACTCTATAACATGATATTAAATAAAGCGCCACAATTTCCTTTCCCTTATTTGAGCCGACTTGAATACATATTACATCATCATATATAGATTAAATCTGATTAGTTGTATCCTTACAAACAATAATGAAAAATCAAAACCATTTATGAGATAAAAAGTTATAAATTAACACCCAAAATTTCTATACGTGTCGTATAGTCTCATTTACGCTGTATAAGGTCGTTTAGCCTTATACGAGGCGAATAACCCCTCTTACAGCCTCCTGAATTTTTTCTCGTAGTTAGTGTTGAAATTTGCTATACGTGTCGTATAGTCCCATATGTGTCATATAGGGGATCGTATAAGACTATATAGGACGTATAAATCTCTGACAATTCCCCTTAATTTTCCCCGCTTTCAGTGTTTTCGACCTTATATGTCGCGTATGAACCCACATGCGACGTATAAAAAGATGTCGATCTATACAAGTGAATGTCTTTATACTGCGACCCTAAAAAATACATGAGTGAAATTTATTTAAAGAAACAAATAACAATCAAAATTCCAAAAATGAACCCAATTCGACGATAACGACAGACCCCAATAACAAATACAAAAACCATAGAAGCTCGCATCTCTTTCTTCAGCTTTTCGTCGACAACTTCGTCTGCAACTATTTTTCACAGGTAATTTCATCTTTAATCATTCATCTTTTACACATCTCAACAATTGAATCTTCCATTGTTGTTCTATTATCGACATACATGCAGTCACAAGCTTTTATCTTTAGTATCAAAATTTGATCTTGTAACTTTTAACTTTTAATCTCCATTGAAGAACTTTTCGAGCTTTGGTATGTAGGGCATCGTTGATTCGTTTCCCTTTCTGGGTTTCACTTTTGCAAGACTCGTGATTACTATTTCTTTATTGTTTGATTCTCTGTCGTGATTAGCATAATCTTTAAAGTTTAATCGGTGTTTAAAATCTTTGTCATGTGATTCTTCTGTTCATCGTTGATTTGGGTGTGTTACTTTTTGATTTGTTTCGACTGTTTGTAATTATGAAATGGGGTTACCTTTATTAGTTGTCATTATGTCTTCAAATGGGCATGCTTCTCTCTCTGTTTACCCTCACATGCTGTCTGTTCTTTCTTCATTAATGGCGATTTAACTCTGTAGGGTCTGTATCAATTTGTATGTGCGTTTTATAGTTCTTTAATGGTCTCATGTAGTCATGTGTTTGACATATTTGATTATTTTAAGAGGCAGTATGTTATAAAAATCATCACTTTTTACAAGACTGAATGTTTAGCTTCTTCATTTCTTCTTGTTCTTTTCGGGGTCGTGTGTCTCTGTGGGTGCAGGAGCGGGATCTTACTGGGTATGTTTGTTTGTTATCTCTTCTTGTTCGTGCAATTGATGAACTTGTAATTATGTGGTTGAATCCCTGCAAAGAAAAAGACACAATTTGTATGAGTATAGTTGTCTGATTTTTAAGTTTGTGCTACCTTTTCAGTTGAATTCTACTGATCCATTCGATGCCGCCGACTTATTTCCCTTTGCGGTGGGAGAGCACCGGAGACCAGTGGTGGTACGCCTCTCCGATTGATTGGGCAGCCGCCAATGGCCACTATGATTTGGTGCGTGAGCTTCTTCGCCTAGACAGTAACCACTTGATCAAACTGTCATCCCTTAGGCGCATACGCCGCCTTGAGGTGGTTTGGGATGATGAAGAACAGTTTGATGATGTGGCCAAGAATCGTTCTTTAGTCGCCAAAAAACTCTTGCACGAAGGTGATGCTAAAAAAGGGAAAAACTCGCTAATTGGCTCTGGTTATGGGGGGTGGCTTCTGTACACTGCAGCCTCAGCTGGTGACTTCCCGTTCGTTCAAGAGTTGCTACACAAGGACCCGCTTTTGGTTTTTGGTGAAGGGGAATATGGTGTGACTGATATATTGTACGCTGCTGCGAGGAGTAAGAACACTGAGGTGTTTAGGTTGATTTATGATCTTGCAATGTCTCCCAGGTTTATGTGTGCTAATGGTGGAGAATTTGAAGAAAATATTGGGGGAATTCCGTCTGCTTATAAGCAGGAAATGAAGAACAGAGCGGTTCATGCGTTGGCGAGAGGTGGTAATTTGAGTATTTTGAAGGAGATGCTTGGTGATTGTTGTGATGATAGGGTTCTGGCTTATAGAGATATTCAGGGGTCAACTATCTTGCACACTGCAGCTGGACGAGGGCAACTCGAGGTGCGTTTTTCCCCTTTTTTATTGAACTTATGGTTACTTTTCTTTTAGTTTAACTGTTTGATGATTTGTGTAGAAAATGATTTATTATTCACATAATGTACATTATATGTATTCTGTAGAAATAATTTATAGGTGTGAGTTTTGAGTTTTGACCCGTTTTCTTATGATATATGAATGGGTCGATTTGGGTTATGTTTTATTTCTTGCAAGTCAAACGGGCAAAACATAAAGTAGTTGAGAAGAAAACTACTCAAAACGGTTGAAAGTCGCTCAGAGTGTTTCTTTAATGCATATAACTTTCTAAAACCTTATATAAGGTAGACCAAAGTTTCATCTTTCACGCGACTTTATACAGTAAAACTTGAAAATTGGGAAGATTTCAAAATCGAAGACACAAATAATGGATATTATTTTTTATAAAATGCAGGTGGTCCAGTATCTGGTTTCTACATATGAAATGATAAACTCAACAGACAAACAAGGCAATACACCTCTACATATAGCAGCTTGCAGAGGCCAAATCTCCGTGGTTGACTTTTTGGTCAAAACGTCGCCTTCTTCTGTACATTCCAAAAACAATGCAGGAGAGACGTTTTTACACACAGCCATCACCGGTTTCCAAACACCAACGTTCAGAAGACTCGACCGCCAGATCGTTCTCATGAAACAGCTGATCCGCTCAAAATCATTCAACATTGAAGAGATCATAAACACTACAAACAATGAAGGAAGAACACCTCTTCATCTAGCTATTCATGGCAACATTGACAGTGATCTGGTGGAACTGATCATGACCGTTCGTTCAATCAACGTTAACAAACGTGATAATGATGGTATGACCCCTCTTGATCTTCTTAAACAACGGCCCGTTTCATCTTCATCAAAGATCCTCATGAGGCAACTCGTTTCAGCTGGCGCAGTCTTTAGCAATGAAGATTATTATTCTGCTAGAAAAGTTCTTGCTAATCATTTGAGAAAAGGGAGTGCGGGTGGAAGCCCGGGAACCACTTTTAGTGTTTCGGATTCTGAAATATTCTTGTACTCTGGAGTCGAGAATTCTCCCAGTACACCAACCTCGACGATGAATGCTGCAGACACACGCAGGAGCCCGAGTCCCAGTATAGAAAACAAGAGTTCCAACAAGAAGAAACATAAAGGTATAAAACGGTTCCTTCGGTGGCCAAAAATGAGAAAAACAAGAGACTCGAGTTCCGTTCCGACAACGGTCAAGACCGAATTCCCGAGTTCTCTGAGACAGAGGTACTCTAAGCCCATGTCACCTCCAAACAACAAAAGAACACTTGCTGCTAGGAGTAATCTTCCTAGCCCAATTGCTAAGAAGAAACTCGCTTCGGGATTGGTGAATGGAGTTATGCAAGCGATGCCACATGTGAACAGGCGGTCACGTTCCAGTTCATTCTCGAGATCATCTGTATCTTCACACAATTCACATACAGGTGTTGATATTGCAAGCGGGTCGGGCTCAAACACCATGTTTGATGATGGTGTTGCTAGTATTTCGACTAAAGAACAAGGCGTTGTGCACAGCAGGAAGTCGGTGAATCAGTACTTCTGTTTTGGTGGGTCAAGGCTACCAGCGGAACCGCATGGTTGTGATGAAATGCAACCGCATGAGATCTACGATCGTTATGTTCTTTCAACGGCTTAAAAAGATTTAGCAGTATGGTTGATCCATAAGGTTGTTTATTTAGCTTTCAGAATGAACTTGGAACTGTGTTTAAATGCAATGTTTTGTTGCATTTGTATTTGCATATGTTAACATCATTATGTGATATAATATCCTTCTCTATTGGATGCTAATTTAGATAAAAGGTTAGAAGCCCATAATCAGATGCGAGTCTGAAACACGCAATGACCCGGTCGGACATGGGCGGCCCTGAGGAGGGGCGAAGTGGGCGACAGCCCAGGGCCCAATTGCCTCAGGGGTCCGAAATTTTAAAAAATTTTCTATATTATATATGTATGTATATATATTTTTAAAAACAGCTATAGGTTATTAAAACCCCAATAGCAATTTAATTATGTTGACCTATTGAAATTTAGATTTCATTAACATTTTAATTAGTTTAGTACACTATCAGTTATTCAATCTAAAATCATTTCAAAAATTTTGGGAGTGTCTCACGATTAACTTAAGTATGTAAATTGATTATTTTGCTACAATGCTTTTGTATATTAGTAAAACAATTATTGCCGTATCATAGATTTTTTTACATACGTGTTATTAACTTAAATTATAGGGGCCTATTTTCTTTTAATCGCCTAGGGCCTAAAAATTTTCGAGGACACTTAGGACCGGCCCTGCAGTCGGATATGGGCTTGACCTAACCAACTCGGTCTAAAGGATATTTAGACCGGTATAATGACCAAGTTCTTTAAGGGCCCGTGCGAAAAAGAAAATTCATATGAATACGAAGAGAGCATGTCTTTTGGGTTGGGTGAGGCGTACGATTACTTGTCTAAACATGGGAGATTAATTGTACCAAAAACATTAACACAAGGGGTCTCGACAATAAATTAATTCAGAATGAATCCATAAATTTGAATTATGATTTATATCTAACAGGTTGGTTTATATCATGTATCGTTATAGAAAAATATATTGATGTAATCATATTACAAAAAGATATTAGAAAAAATAGACAAAAGTTGCTTGAATGGGTCAACACAACGTGACCCATTTTAACACCCTAAGCCCTATACAAACACACTTCTGTCTTTCTATTTCTTCATGGGGTCATATGCGTAAAACAAACAACTAAGCGTGTAACATTGTGGAAAGATCTAAAAGCCCAACACTCTTCCATGCTTGTAAATTTGTATTCTTTTGGGCTCATAATTATTTAGGTCCAGTAAGGACTACTGGGTCCTATGTCCTAATCCAGAAGAACGTCCCCCTTCAGGTACATCTATTTGTTTCAATAACAAATGTACGACACTGATTCGGATAATAGATGTTATTTTAATCGGGTACATCTATTCGTCTTCCGGTCGACACCGCACTCACAATCCCCTTAAAAGATAATTCATTACTGCAACACCCCCCTCCGACTTAACTCTGAACATTTTGCTCAGAGTAAAAATTGAACCCATAATCTCCTCATACTTACATGTCTTGGGTACCTTACATTAATCAGTTGAGTTAATGATCATTAGAATACAGTTACAACTTACCTATGTGTTGTGATATGGAATAAACTAGCAAGTATTCGTACGTGGGATGTCATGAAAAAAAACGTGAATAACAATTGTTTACAAAGTTTATTTAAAACAATATTATATTGAACCATACATAAGCGGTCTCGTGTAATCGAAATATAAAATCAAGATCCACTCAAATATAACATTTTTTAAATATTATAATAAATTAAAATATCAAATTAGCTTTCAAAAACTGCTTAGTTAATAAAAGAATTTGAATACAATTCAATATTTCTTAAAATGGAGCTAAAATTCAGTTAGATAATAAAAGAGTTAAAACATTAAAAATATTTGATCGAAGGCGTGTTAGTGGCCAATGAATAGTGCATGAAGTCAAAGAAGAGAAAAAAAAACTAAACTAGAAAATCAAAAAAGAAAGCAAAGGTTTATAAAAATAGCTCAAAAAACTGTCATCTTTCTATAATTTGCCTTCAAGTTCGTGGATTTAACTCAATTATTTAACAAAGGATATATTGATTTTTTTTATTTATTATAAATAGTTGAGATAGGAAAATAATATTTTTCCTAATAAAAGATTATATTATCTACATTCTACATCTTCTTATTATAATAAAAGGGTAACTAGGGATGCCACATGTCATAAAATAATAACTAGAGATGCCACATGGCAACACTACATTCACTCTTAACAAAATTTTCCCGTTTCTCTCTCCTATTAAATAACTCAATTAATTACTAATTATTATTTAATTTTATTTTTTGATTATAAGCTATTTTTAAAAAGATTAAGAAATAGAACTTTTTATTAATGTTTATTTCTAGAGAAACAAATTTTTATAAAAAGAAAATTTTCTACAACGTACACAGACTTTTTTTTAAAACATAAAATATTTTAAAAATGACATTTTTTTAAATATGTTTTGTCTTGAAACGAAATGTTTGATTTATTTTTTAGTAAAAACAAAGAAAGTATAAAAATAAATTTTAAAAAGTTGATATCATTGTTTTATTACTTATAGTACTTACTCATACATAATTTAAATCACATATTATTTAATAATTAATAAATTTTATTATATTTAATATTTTATTTATTCAACCCGTGTAATACACGGGTTCACTAAAGCTAGTATTCTAATAAAAATGTATCTTGAGATGACACGTGTTAGCATTACAATCATTCTTACCAAATTTTTCTCGCATCTCTCTCCTATTAAATATTTAACTTAAATACTAATAATATTCTTTAACACCTTTTTAGATTTAATAAATTAAGAAAGAAATCTATTTATTGATGTTATTTTTAAATAAACAATTATTTTATGAAATAATAAATTTTTCTAAAGCATAAAATTTTTTAAAAAATACGAAATTTTTAAAAAGTCATTTTTGTAAAACAAAAAATAATTAAATTTTAGAGTTATAATAGGAAAATTTTTAAAAATGATATTTTTATACGGTTTGTTTTAAAACAAAATGTTTATTTTTTTTGAAAAAAATTTAAAAATAAAATTTTAAAAAGTTGATATTACTTTTTTTTATATTAAAATATTATTTTATAATTAATAAATTTTATTAGATTAATATTTTATTTATTCAACCCATATAATACACTGGTTTACTAAAGCTAGTTATTTAATATGTTTTTATAATCCGTTTATTAGGCAACTTATTTATAGAGTCTGACACTTTTAATTCGTACAATACGAGTGTGACGAGCATACTGGCCGGTCAATATTGATGGCACCAAATATGGTATACTAACTGCACCAAAAGAAGTCCATTGTGTTGAAATAATTGTGCAACTGCTGGCCTTTTTGACATTTATTTGCAACTTGTTGCCTTTGAAAATATGTTGCACTCTTCTGCTAGCAACCTCTAGCGGTTTCGAATTGTTAATTTTTTATGTAGGGCCAACAGCATGAGCTAGAGCAGGTTGTGGTTCATATTAATCCAAATTATGTAAACATCAACAAACCATTAGTCGTTATCGATTTTTTTAGTCCACGATTACTCTAGCTTTTTAAGGGCTTCTAATGTTTCGGGTTTGTAGGTTATATTCTCTGTTTTTTATTCATTAGTTATATCTTATTTAGATAACACGTAGAATATATAAAAGTTATTTGATTTAGTTGCAACTTCTGTTAGATGATGGTAGTGACACTAATATTATGTTATTCTAGTTATAAATCAAAGTAGGAGATATTCTTCTGTTCACACCAATAGGCAATATTTGCGTAGTTTTTCCAAAGGATATTAATGATTGAAAGAATTATGTAAGTTATATGAAATTGCATTTCATTTTCTTTATGGACACTAAATTCTAATTTTCTACAATCACACTACAAAAAGTAAATATCACACAAGCTACATACATAAAATCTTAGTATTCTTTAAGTGAATTACAAACACTAGTTTATCGATTCGAACGAGAAAATAAAAGACAAGATGGTTCAACGCTTGACGTTCATAAGCATGCAAATCAAATCGACAAGGCGGCTACTACCTTGTTCGTGACAGGTCGTCCAGTCCATATATTTTAAAACCCTAGTTGTAATAATAATATTAAAAGAAAACTCAAATAGATAATTACAAACTAAATTGTTTACATGTAGTGGTTTTGCTTTGTCATAGCCAGATTCAAGAATGTCGACAAATAGAATTTAAAAAGGTAACGCAAGAGAAAACGAAAAGAATAATCATATAATAATAGTAGAAGTCAAAGTCGTCTATTAAAAGTCAATATTTCAATACTAATAAGATATGAACATCTGTTTTCTTAATCTACTGTTTATTGTAAAATAATCAAAGATTTTGCCTGATGACATTTGGAGTTGTGGAACTTTGACTATTGGGTTTAAAGATACGTTGCACGCCTCATCCCATTACAAGAATATTTTTAGTCAATGGCTCAATACTCTTGCTATTAGATACTTTATTTTTGTTTTATTATATATTCATATTTTTAGGTTTGTTCATAAAAACTTCTTGTCTTATTACTATGTTTTAGTAAGATAATATGTTGTTTTGAGATAGAGTGATAAAACGGGTTGAGTTGGTTGGTAGAATGCGGTTGGTACGTTTAGAGGCGAAGCATCATAGGGGCCGTGGGGGCCGCCCCCCTCCCCCCTAATTTTTTCGTCCGTAGTGTTAAATTTTAGCATGATAGTGTAAATTTTTGGCCCGGTATTGTAAATTTTTATATAAATATCGAGTTCGACCCCCTTAAATAAAATTAATTTCGCCCCCACCCCCCACGAAATAGTTCAAGCTTCGCCACTGGGTACATTGAACTACATACGAACATGAGAATTTTACACAAACTTGAAATCTCATCTGACATATGAACAAGCTTATGACACACACAGTTAATTCTGATAAAAAGTATTAATTTATAATTTAAAATATTAATACTTTGAAATTTCAAATTTACAAACAAAATATTCATATGTATATAACACAATTAAAGTTTAAAACAAATGCTCATTTGTCTTTTAAATTTTTGCATAAAATACTTAATAATTATACAAAGTCACTTTCATTTAAATATTTCTATAATAAATGGGTTTAATCATCGACCTGGCTCATTTTGATAAACGTACTTGCATATTAGATCTGAAACTGACACGAATCCATTTAGAAGAATCCAAACTGGTGAACTTTATTTTAATTTCATGTCATTTAAGAAATTCACACCCTTATTACAAAGGTATTTAAAATTATTGGCTTATAGTGGTTATTTTATTACAAAAAGACTTTAGTTATTTAACATCTATTTGAGTTATCGGGACATTTTGTTCTTCTTTTTTTTCTTTGTCTCTATATAGAAAGAGATGGAGAAAAAAAGTGTGTCCCAACAAACAAGGAGTGTATCTATAACAATTCTTTTAAATAAACTACTTCTGATTAAATTTTATAATAAGTATATAAATAATAGTAAACAAATAAATAATTTAAATATAACACTCCAAAACACCAACTTAATTTTCAGGTTTCTTGTTAAATTTGTTTTTAATCAATTTATATATTGACATTTAAAAAAGAAAAACTAGTGATTGTGTGTGCGCGTTAATATGGCTTAGTTTGAATAAAAATATATTGAAACATAGATAGAATAAAACATGTCGTGGGTGGTATAATGTGGAATTAAAAAAACCGTTGTTGTGAATAAAACGAAGAATTATATTATATTTGATCTGCGAGTACGTCTTGGTCACGCATCATGTGCGCCTGGTTAAAAAAATATAATATCGAAACGTAGATATATTCAAGCACGTCGCAATAGTATAGTTTGAATCTAAAAATAACATTCCATTATAATGTACAAAACAAAAAATATATTATATTTGACCTATAAATTTTGGTATGTCATGTGTACTCAGTTTTGTATACACTGTATACAGGAACGGATATAGAAATAATCATTTTCCAATGGTATACTCTGGGTTAAGAAAAAATTACGTTTTTGTGGAAAATTTTAAAAAAATAGCATATTCAATCCGTCTCAGTTTTAAATAAAATTTATAACGAAACATAGATAAAAATAAATGCGTCAGAATGACATAGTTGGAAATTTTTTAAATTTTTATTGTAAAATTTAAAAAAGAGAAACAAAACATCTTAAAAGTTAATTATAACATATAAATATTTAAAAATAGATAAATAAATCTTTATACATATAAACCGTGAGTTGTACCGAGTCGAACGTGGGTGGTTATTGATTTAACACTATACTTTAATTAAAACCGGATCTACTTTTCTGTTATGTTTTGTTTAATGTTGTATAAAATAAAAAATTAAAAAGTAATCTTTAAACTTCATAAATTTACATTTGTTGCTTGAGCTTGCATATAGTTACTGTTGAATGACAAGCTATATGAGTATACTGTATACCCATATTGATAATTGTTAGTCATATGATAAGTAGAACTAAAAAAGGTCTAAAAAATAATTTCATTGCCATTAGTTTCTATGTAAATGGAACATTGGAACTCATCTGGTTCGTGTTTGCGTGCTTGACCACCTTTTTCGTAACCTTAGAAAAAGACAAACGAATTTGGTAATGGGTTTTAAAGATATTCAAGTTCTTTTCCTCATTTTAATGATTAAATTTATTAGAAAACTATGACTTGTTAATTTTATACTATCTATAGTAATAAATCAAATATCTTGAAGCCAGATGATATATTTCTTATTAATCGTCACCTAAGATCAATTCATGTATTATCACTAGAATGAAATTATGTATGTTAAATCCATATTTACTAAAAATGTTTATACTTATTTGTTGAATTCTTATTTTTTGAAATATAATTGATATGGAAACAGTTGCAAACTTTTTTAAACTTTTTTAATAATAAAATTCCATAATCACATAATATTGTAATTAAGATTTGTTCAAACACTTTGTGTATATGTGATACATTTACTCAAACTTTTGAAAAATTATATTATTTGTTTTATTCAATTATTTATTTAATAAAATTACATTTCACTTGAATTGTTCATTTATATCAATTGACAAGTTGTTCTAAATTTATTATATAATGTTATTGTTAAATGTGAATATATAATTCTTAATACTATTGTAATTATATAATTAATATAAAAAAGTTAAAATCCTACACTATATACTAATATATATATATATATATATATATATAATATTCTAACAAATAATAATTGTTGTTTTTTTATATATTATTGTTTATAACTTAATTATTTTTGTTATATATAATAATTTCATTGATTCGTTGACGTCTTACCTATAAAATATATTAAATTATACATATATAACATTTGTCATATAGTTTTTTTATTTTATGCGTGTGACATACGGTATCTAACC
Organism: Flaveria ramosissima; assembly: GCA_025215565.1. NCBI lineage: Eukaryota > Viridiplantae > Streptophyta > Magnoliopsida > Asterales > Asteraceae > Flaveria > Flaveria ramosissima. The sequence goes on from CM046035.1 coordinate 74,506,274, forward strand.
TAGTGTGTTTATATACATAAGAATTATATATAGGATAGTTATAGTAAAAATTATATTTAATATAAAATGTCTTAACATAATTTTAGAAGCATGTGTTCTTCAATTATTTTAAAGTGTAGTGTATTTTTGTCATTGTGTTAATAACCATAGTTGTCGCCGCCACCACCATGACACCAACCACCACCACCTCCCCACCACTCTGTTCTATTCTTTTGTTTTTCTTGTCTCTCAAAAGCAAAAGGTAATGGCTAATTTTATTTTTATGGGGTAATTAAACAATCTAAACTAAAGGCATATGATCAAAGGGTATATAATTTAGCTTATAAAACGTCCATCAATACTTTATTGCAATAGCGAATATATAAACATATAAAGTTCAATGTACTATTTAGTGGGTTAAACAAATCGTTACAATTTTACTCATATTCTTATATTCACAAAAAGAAATTATCTTGCATGTTGACCATTTATATGGTTAGTGAGTCGTTATTTAATAGCATGCCGATGCAGATAATTGACTATGTTTATGTAATTTGTTTGTTAGGCACGTTAAGTAGGAATCTATTACTGTTGTATTGGTTATTTTGATGCATATATATATTATAACAAATGTATCAAAACTCATTGCACCAATAAATTAAACTTATAAAAAAAAGACACATCATTATAATAATTATTCTTCAAAACACATTACAATAATGCATCAAAACTTATTAAAATATAATTTTTAATAATAAAACAATAATTGTATTTTGCTAAAATTCAAATAAAGAAGTCCATGCATGTACTCCATTCTTGCATTTTATCATTTGACTTTCGAAACAATTCTAAGTTTCTATTTGTAAAATCTAGCAAAGAAAACAAATCTCACTTTTGTTTAAGAGAAGTAGAAAAGCTAGATGTTTTGTCACTTTCTATATAAAAACTCTTCTTATAATTACGTCATATATACACACACTTAAAATGAACGATAAACTATTGCATGTGCGTTGAACAAAAACTTTTCTTTATAACAACACCATCTGGAATTTTTACACCAATGCATCACATCCCATAATATGATATTAAAACCTATAATCATTCGGGTAAAGTTATAGTAAATATGATATTTAATCTAAAAAATCTAAAAATGATTATGTGTTTAACACGTGTCTTTTTATTATTTTAAATACGATGACATTTTGATTATTTTGTCAAATACATTAGCTCATTGTGTTATATACGCTCATTGTGTCAAATATCAGTTCATTTTATCATATATTTTAGATCATATGTTATATTTATATATTAATCATTGTGTCTTACGTTTTGAATCATTTTGTGTTATTTTTTGTCAATGAATCTATAGATTATATGAACTCGTTATGTATAATTGTGTTTTACAATTACAAGTACATAATGATATATTTTCACCAACGTATTTTTGAAAACTCAAGTACAAGATAACATAATGTATTATTTTTATCATTGTTTTTTCTAGATTATATAAACTTGTTGATATATATCATTGTGTTTTATAATTAGAAGTACATAATAATGTTATTTCACCAATATGCAAAACTCATAGTGTTCAAAGTAATACAATGACGATAAAAAAACACAATGCAAAAAGTGTTTTTTGTTATTGTTTTTTAATATATTAGATTAATTAGTTGTTGATTTATTATTATGTTTTACATATTAAAAATACAAAACAATAAATTCAACATAATATATTTTTAGACAGTTTAGTAAAACACAATACTATTCTGAAAAATAATAACTAACAAAAATACACAATTAACTGCGCTAAAAACACAATAATATGATACGAGCTTAAAAACATAAAAACATTATTATCTTTTTATATAACAATATTGTAGTCGGTTAAAGGATAAAAAAACACTCGTTTTATGGTGTAATTTATATAATAATAAAATAATAATATCGTACATAAAAATTATAATGTTAAAAAATAGTGAAAATTGAAAAAAGTCAACAAAAACGGTTATGCTTAAAATGCCCATCTTACAATCGTCTTCCCTAAAATTTGATTTCAACAATTATATAAAAGGATTAATGGTTGAAATTACTTTTTATATCTTTTAATTTTAAGATACTATTTTTGAACCTCTTCACTAATCATTTAACTAGAAAGTATCCCACTTAAAATTAGGATCTCCACTCGAGACTAGGGTTGTTCACGAACCGAGCCAAACCGAGCGGACCTTTGATCTTGCTTGGCTCATTTCCAAACCGAACCGAGTCGATCGGCTTGTTTACAACCGAACGGAAAATCGAAAGATTATTTTTCGAACGTTAATTTTTTGATCGAGCGTCAAGCAATCGCAAACGAGAGACAACTCAACTATCTATTGTGTTATCGGATTTATATTACAATGAGAGATAGTGACAATGTTCGGCCTTAGATTTTAATGACTTAAAAAGCAGTCGTATTTTATAACATAATATTTTCATGAATGACATGTCATTGTGGCTAACAAGGAGACTAAGAGTGTAGTCGCTAAGACGGTGAACATATCGCAGAGTACAATACTTGAGAACAGTAGATGATCAACTAAGAGTAAGAGTGATGTTAACGACTTAGAATTTCATTAATATGTTTATTGTTAAATTTTTAATTAGGTTGATTGATCTAATGTGTATAAATATAATTGTATTTGTATATCATGGGTAAAATCTACTAGAGTGTTATGTTCAAGCCGAACCGAGCCGAGCGGACATTTGCTTGTGCTTAGCTCGTTTACGAACCGATCCGACCCAATCGACTCATTTACAACCGAACAGAAATTCGAACGGGCATTTTTCAAGCAAATTCCGAATGAACGTCAAACGACGAGCGCTTGGAATAAGCCTACTCAAGACGTTTAAAAAAAGCCTCTTTTATCTCATATATTTTATGAAACCTATTAAGTATACACCGTATAAAATAATCCAGATAACAACAAAAAATACAAGATTCACATGGGTTAGAGCTGTAGAGTGGAATAATTAAGAATCTGCCGAGTAGGTTAAGGGGTAAGGTTTTTCTAATTTAGTTTGATTTGTGGGTCGGTAAGTAATCACATGGTTTACATTCGTTGAATATAACATACCATTACGAAGAGATAACACATGATTAAGTTTTATAAAGGAGATGTATTTGTATCAATTTATGTAACGTAGAACATAAAATGTACTTATCACATTTCATATTTTATTATGAAAATCATATCATTCTTCACATTCAATCCGCTTCACACTTGAAGTAGTTTAAACAATTATATATAAAAATAAATCTTTTTCATTAAAACTAATCTAAAAACATTACATAATATAATTAGATTAAATGTTGTAGGGCGTGAAGGCGGGGGCGCGACCCACATGGTTGTCCATCCTGATTGCGAACACTGCAACAGGGTGGCGCGAGCTAATCAGCGTCACATGTCGTAATATTATAAGATAATCCTACAACAAACATGGATAGAACCTCTACACAACACATAGCCTTAAGAAAACCAATTTACATAATAATTATTAAAATTACTAGTGTTGATTGACGGGACCAAGGGTGACTATACGTTCCAAGATGAGATGTATAATAAGGACAATATTACATAATAGTAATTAAGTTTGAAAGTGTATCAATTAATTCGTCATGCATAGTTTACTTAAATTAGATCACTGAACCACTAAATTGAGTTATTATTGAATTTTTTGTGTCAAGAAAAAATGGTGTAGAAAATGTGAGGGTTGGAATTTTTAATATGTATAATTATATTATAAAAAATTTAAAAACATGTTAATTATATAAAAAAACCTAAAATTCACGTTAACACTCCACAACAGCATAATAAAAAAGACTTCTTGATTGAAACAAAAGAAAAACATGCTAAAAATATGTTAAAAGTAATAATTAAAATAAAACATAAAAGTTTAAGGACTTAATTAAAATATTGTTTAAACTTGAATGATTTAAGTTAAACACTTTTAAAACTTGTATAGTAATATAGAAAGTTACTGCTATAATAAAAGAGGCCGAGGTAAGTTGATTGATATAAAAGGACTCATACATCTCTCTTGATGAAGAGGTAGTAACATTTTTTTTCTCTGTTTATGCAAAGGTTGCATACTTGCATGGCGACTTAGTTTGGGTGGTGTGTTTTCCCATGCTACTCTTACCATATCATACTACACATTCACCAATCAAATAATGTTAAATCAATCATACCACACCACACCACACTAATTTAGGAGGGAGACACTAACATCACACCACACTTCACCACAAAACAATTTTTATATATTTCTATAAATACTTCATTAAGATTAAAAACTTATATCAAAATAAATAACATATATGATAAACTAAATTCAAAAAATAGAATAATAATAATTATTATAATAACCCAATTTATTATTTGTCATCCGAAACCATGATATCCATATTCTCCGCAACGTATTCCACAAGATCGAATTTAAGTCTAAAATATGTGTTCTCATCGAGCAACTCCAATATTATTTTCGTTCTCAACTGGATTCATCGGTGGATCTTGAATGTGCATGGCGGAAATAGTGTTGCCGTCATTTTTATAATAATATTGTGTAGTATAATGCACGTGTACTTTGACTTCTCATTTTGTCGATCTATATCGCTCTAGCTGATTGAGCAATTATCTGTCATCTTGTTTTAAAACACCAAAAGCTCGTTCCATGTTTTTTCTTGTAGACTCTTACACCTTTTTTAAATTTCTTTTCTTTGTACTCATCTGGATAAGAATATGACTTCACAAAAGTTGACCAGGTCGGATATTATCAATGCGCGTTAACATCAAACAGACATATCGGGGTGGTTCCATTCAGTTCTCTTGTGAAGATTCGAGATTGATTAAGAATATTAATGTCATTCAATTCTTAGAACCGGCTACACCAAATAAGTATGTCAAATCCACAAATCTTGTGACGCCACGACTTCGAGAATCACCATTGGATCATCTTGATCACCTCGATAATATTGTCCTTGCAAACACATAGGATAATTTCATTATTTTCAATGAGTGTAATCAATGTTACCGAGCATGTCCGGAAGGCCCTATCTATATTGATGTGCATCGTACAATAATTTAACGTCATGGCTAGTGGACCCTCGTAAATATTAGTCACCGAATATATTAATAATTGCGTTGCAAAAATATTCATGACATTTACGAGAAGTACTAGCAGACATAGCTAAATATTCGTCATAGGTGTCGGATAAATTACATGTTACGAGTTGATGTATTGCCAAAGTGCATTATTTTTATTATTGTGAAACGTTCTTTCCACCTTCCATCAAACCCTTTTTAAAACATAGAAATTGGAAAGTTGTTAAGTATATGTTTAATAATGCGTAAAAATAAATCTCGAGATACTCAAAACCTATTTATAAACATATCGTCTGTTTGTATTTTGGGTACTCCACAAAATAATCATTCATAAGAACGTATTAGCCCCAACACGATCACGTTTCAAGATCTTTTTTCTCGAACTTTCAGCTTTATCAACGTATTCGGCAAAAAGACCAAAAAAAATCCTACTCGTCATACTAGGAGCTATCCGAAGAGGATGTAGAGGAAACAAAATAAATATTACGGGATATTTTATTAATTTGTTAGTGAGTAGAGATTTTTTGAATTGGTGTGTAAAAATGTGAGTTATAGGTTAGTATTTAAGTGTTATTTTATTTATTTATTTATTTTTTGCATTTAGCCGCTGAGGGAGGGGGGGGGGGGGGGCGGGGGTAACGGTCGGATTCAAATGATCAAAAAAAGGAGGTGTGGCACGTACGGCGTGTACATGTCGTGTGGTGTGGGTAGAAGGCGGCGTAGAGGACTGGCGACGGTGTTGCCGCCGCATGGCGCCGGCTCCCGCCACGGGCATCTGACATCCCCCCCCCCCCCCCCCCCTAATTTGGTTGTCTTTGCTAGCAAAATATCATTCAACTCGTCAAAGGATCAAATCCTTTGTAGTTTTCTTATTTAGGTGAAACCTTTTAGTAACTACAAAAGAATATACCTTCTAAATTCAAACGATATGATTGTTACTTTTCACCACACATCAAATTCTATTACGCCAAATTAACTCTTGTTATTTCAATAATTTCAAAATCTTATCACATTACGGGTTTAAAATGTGTAACTAAATGTGATTTATAAGGCTAACATTAGATTGATAATCTCATCACGCAACTTAAGCTCCAATGTGAAAAACGAGGATGATATATATAATAATTAACCAATTGATCGAGTTGAGTTTATTATGTAACACTTTCAAGTTAAATGTGAACAACGAGCATTCACGTGCATGCTGACACCTTTTGGTTGAGCATAAATCGGGCTCGTAACAAATGTAACACTTTCATGGATAATTAAATATGGTTTTACTTATTATTTTTAAATTGTAGCTCGAGTGTTATTAGAAATTAGTAGTCAATATTTACTGTATATTTGATGGAAAGTAACGTTAAGTTACATTTATTCTCCTGTCCATACTCATAATTCAACATTTGATAGCTGATAATGTCAAATTGACATATAAGAGGTTGTTGTTGTATAAGAGCATTCACATCTCATTTCTTATTTTAATTATTATAATTATATATTAAAAGTAATATTTTTTCATAGTTTTATCATTACACTTTAAAATATTTAATACAATTACGTGACGTGCTTATTTTTATGTACGTTTAACCTTGGTCAAACATAATTTATTTTTTTATTATTTTCCAAACAATGTAATATTATTCTAAATTCCCAAATATCATGCATGCTTATTGCTACATATTTGTCGCTACAGATTTATTCAAAATTGAGTCTTCACAGATCACGGCAAAAAACCAACTAGTTATACTAAATGTTACTTTTGAAATATCAAGTGAATATATTGGACACCTAACCAAAATATTTAATATCAGATTAAAATATTCGTATCTAGTTTAAATATAAAATATTAAGAGTTGTTACATTAATATACAAATATAATTTTAAGTTACATTGAAATGAAGTAAAAGCAAAAGAACAAAACACATGGAGGACTAAAGTTACAGGGGTTTGCTTCTTTTTTTTCCTATTCGCATAAAACCTAAAATTTTACAAGGATTCTCGAGTGCGGCCTTGTTAACATTAAGTATTATCAGGTTAACAATGATCTACCCAAGATGTATCATAATCATAAAACTAAGATTATGACTCCATCTATTGTTATCATCTATTAGAGATAGCTCGTCACATCATAAATCTCATGATTTAGTTGAATTTATAAAACATCTTAATGTCACCTTTTTGCCTTATTTGTTCAAATATTTCATTTTAGGAATACATATTTATCACCCAACCTAGCGGTTTGGCCACTATTTGTTTATTCTTTAATCATTTAAAGAATAAAAAAATAGCTATATCTTGAAAAAAAAGAGTTCAAATCGTTAAACCGGTTGATCCAGTTGACCACCCAACCCCGCCAGTTTGATTATTTGTTTTCAGAAACTGTAGTAACTGTTCGACTCAACTTTCAAAACCGACAATAGGGCCTGCAAAACTATATATATAAAGCTAAAAAACAACTGGTATTCTATTAAATATCTTGTTAACGCATGCCTTAATAACACGCATTAAGGAGAATTTAATAAACTATAAATCACCATCATAAATGTTAGTTAATGTTAATAAGAATTTTTGACGATATAAACTCTGGTGATTAAATCAAAAGAGAACAACTGTCATGATCGTAACATTGTTTTATAATTAAATATAAAAGTTAATTATAATTATACAATTGTGAGTTTGATCATTGTGATTGGATACTTAGACTTAAGAGAGTTGACCCTATTGCAAAGCACATGTATGATCTAAGTTTTAACGGGTTTCATGGAAACAGCAACCACATTTGACTTTCATGTGTGAACAATGGCTGCACATCTTCCTCTATAAATATACATCATACACACTAACCCGAATCGCAAATCGTGATCCCCTCGATCAGTCGCTTGTTTGCTGATCGTCGGTTTATTGGATCTTTGTGTCGATATGGTTAACGATAGTACCATGGACACACAAAATCATCGAAACAACGACAAGGTATGTCCTCTTGCTTGGTAACCATCATATTTTTGTATAAGTTTACTGTCGATTTACCATATCAATAGGTTGTTATGATCATAATTTAACATGAATAATATGGTTGTCTTTTTCTTGATGTCTTCGTGTGTTTGAGTAATCACACAATACATACAAATATATATATATATATATATATATATATATATATATATATATATATATATATATATATGTGGGTACATATATATCTATTTGTATGTTTGTGTCTAACCTCAAATCTTATGGCTATTTTGGTTTTATATGGACTTGTTATCTATTGGTTTCAATACACATGGGTGTAAACGAGTGAAACCGCTCGCAAGCCAGTCGACACTGGCTTGTTAGAAGGTCAAATCCAGCTAATAAGCTCAGACTCTCTTAAAGGAAACAAGCAAATCTCAAGCCTCTACGCGCGTAAATAACGTGTTTTTTTTAATATTAGAAGAGTTAAAGACATAAGAAAGAAATGGCCCCCACCAGAGTTACACCCCAACAAAAATATATCACACAATAACACATATCTAGTTATTTTTCTGGGAAATCTTTGTTATAATGGGTTCGTAGCAAAGAATGAAAAGAGAGAATGAAAAGTTGGTTGTTTACAGTTTGATTTTGACAGTGATTTTTCAAATCTATCAGAGTAACTGTGTAAAATGTAATTTTTGTAACCCAAAACAAAACTATATAAATAAAAATCAAACCGAATAAAATTGTAGTTACGGTTTGATTTCATGGTTAGGTTAGTTTTGGTACGGGTTAGGTTGATCTGATAGAGACTGTAACATAATAACATATTAATTGATATGTATTGACTTTTAAATAAAAAAGTTTACTTGAAGTAAACAGAGGATAACTTTACACAAAGAACTTTTAGGACTATTAAACATCCTAACATATTATTACTAAATAGCAATGATTTTTGAATTTCTAATGGTGATATAAACAGGTTGACAACAGAACCGATAAGGAGAAAGCCATCGATGCGTGGCTCCCGATTACCTCATCCAGAAACGCAAAATGGTGGTACTCCGCCTTCCACAACGTTACCGCCATGGTCGGGGCTGGTGTTCTCAGTCTCCCGTACGCAATGTCGGAACTTGGATGGTTGGTGTCCCTCTTTTCATCATCACCTTTTCATAATAATGTTTAAAACTCTAATACGCGATACGCGCCAATCTGAACAAAATTTCAGGGGTCCCGGTGTTACAGTTTTAGTAATATCATGGATTGTAACTCTATACACATTATGGCAAATGGTTGAGATGCACGAAATTGTACCTGGGAAAAGATTTGACAGATACCACGAGCTCGGACAGCATGCTTTTGGCGAAAAACTCGGTCTCTACATTGTGGTTCCGCAACAGTTGATCGTAGAAGTTGGTGTGAACATTGTTTATATGGTCACTGGAGGCAAATCATTGAAGAAATGTCATGATGTAATTTGCAAGGATAACTGCAAAGACATCAAACTTACATATTTCATTATGATCTTTGCATCAGTGCATTTTGTTCTGTCGCATCTCCCGAATTTCAACTCCATCTCCGGAGTCTCGTTGGCTGCAGCCGTCATGTCTCTTAGGTACGCCAAACACCCGTTTATCGAATGAGGTCATTTCAAATAATCAATATATTATTATAACAACTTTGTTGCTTGGATAAAATCTGGGTCGGGCCTAGTTGTTGGGTTGGCCTGTGTCCGAGGACAAAAACACCATCCGATGGTCAAGTCAGTCAACTGTATCAATATAAACATATCGAATTTGTATCGTGTGTAGAGTTGTAGGCATGTAAATAAGTACTTCAATACATACCATATTATACTTGATAATCTAATTATGCTTATGTAAAATCATAGTCCTTTTTAAAACGCTTATCCAAACACTATCTAACGCTATTCTCATAATGCAGTTACTCTACTATTGCATGGTCAGCCTCCCTAAAAAAGGGCGTGCAACCAAACGTACAATACGGATACAAGCCCAAGAGTACAGCAGGCACCGTGTTCAACTTCTTTAGTGCACTGGGTGATGTGGCGTTTGCATATGCGGGTCACAACGTGGTGTTGGAAATCCAAGCCACAATACCATCAACCCCTGAAAAGCCGTCAAAGGGTCCTATGTGGAAAGGAGTGATCGTTGCCTATATAGTCGTTGCCTTGTGCTATTTCCCGGTTGCTCTTATCGGATATTGGGTGTTTGGAAATGAGGTTTCAGATAACATACTTATCAGTTTGAACAAGCCTACATGGCTAATTGCCATGGCTAATTTGTTCGTTGTGGTTCACGTTATCGGTAGTTACCAGGTGAGAAATTATTAACTCTAGCAGTGGAGCTTTATATAGTCATGATTAATATTAGCTGAAATGTTATTTTTTTTGCATTGTAGATCTATGCAATGCCAGTCTTTGATATGATTGAAACAGTGTTGGTAAAGAAGTTGAACTTTACCCCTAGTTTCATGCTCCGGTTTATCACGAGGAATTTATATGTTGGTAAGCAAACTATATATTCTTAGACAGTTAGTTAATGATTTGTGTAGAAAAAAAAAAAACGTGTTGGATAACGGGTCAAAACAGGTTTGCCTTGAAATGGGTCATTTTTCCAGTTGTATCATCGCCCCACAAACTCTTTTCTGTCCATTTAAAAAGAGTTACAAAAAACTAATGCATTAACTACAAGATGTAAATCTTCACATAAAACGATTTAGGAGATTCTGTGCATAAAAAACAGACCTTATGTCACTTACAAATCGTTAACGCGGTCCTAATCCACCCATTCACTAATAAACGGGTCAAGACCGCTAGGCAACCTAATAATTTCTTCATTTGGTTGCAGCATTAACTATGTTCATAGCCATTTGCTTCCCTTTCTTCAGTGGACTACTTGGATTTTTTGGAGGATTTGCATTCGCCCCGACAACATACTTCGTAAGCAACTTCATCTATTCCTAATTCATCATTATATAAAAACCCAACTTATGGTTTTAATACTCTCTTTTATTGTTCAGTTGCCTTGCATAATGTGGTTGTCCATCTGTAAGCCTAAAAAGTGGAGCTTGTCTTGGATTACTAATTGGGTACACAAATATCTATCATTCTAACATACAAAAGAAACAGTTTTTGGTACATTTTGATCAATTACTAACATCACTTCATGAATTTCAGATCTGTATTATACTTGGAGTTGCTTTGATGGTGGTTTCACCTATTGGGGGGCTAAGATCAATCATTGTTCAAGCCAAAACCTATGACTTCTTCTCGTAAGCATCAAGTTGCGAGTTCGTGAGTAAGATTTAGCCTGAATATAGGTTAAAAAAGCTCATGATTATGCTAAAAGCTATTCGGGAATCGTTATGGTAGAAAAGACTAAAGAGTGTTCATAAGGAAGTAAAGTGCCGACACGGAAATCATCAGCATGAATTTCAGCCCTTTTATCTATATTTTTTTCATATTTGAAGTTAATGTGTGTGCATACTACTTGTATTTGTAGATGTGAATTCTACCCCAAAGCTTATATTTGCTACTTATATACTATAAAGCTAGTGTCTTTCACAACTTTTAATCTGTTTCTAGTTAGCAACGAAATAAAGCGTATAAATGTATAATCGATCTTTCTAAATCTAGTTAGTGATTAAATAAAGGCGTATAATCGATCTTTCTAAATCTATCTTCAGTGATCAGCTTTTTGGCATGGAAGGAATATTATAATCTTAGTTCTTGTTCTTGTCTAAATATTCTGAATATAGTTATTATCTATACTGTTATACCGAAATATTCTACTTATGTTGCCATTTGCCTTCACAAGAGACACTTGTCCAATTCCCGTGTCAGGCAATTTAGGCAGCGTTTGGCTTGCAGTTAGGAATCACTATGGTTACAGGTTTAATAACATAAGGATCGATATTGGTTTCTAAGGGTATGTGCGATTCCCAACTTTATCAGTAACAACCACATTATCATTAAACCAAATATGCCCTCAACTTTTCTTTTGGGAAATGGCAACATACTTCTGATTTCTTCAGCTTTAGATGACTAACTACCGTATGTCGTAACCTACTAAAGTTTTTCTATGGAGATTTGTCTACTACTGATTTGTCTAAAGTGTAAAAAGAATTAGTTCCTATTTGTCCCATATATAAAAGAGGTCCCGGGTCCTTTTGCCTTATTTACCGCTTTTTTAAACTTCAAGGGTGGTGGAGTGGTAAGTGGCTGATTCTTATCCGCCTAGTAGAGATCGAAGGCTCGAATACAGCTTTCACTGATTACCCGTCCTTGAAGGCCACTTGCCCAACATACGTTGTAGCAGGTATCACCGTATTGTTGGCGGCTGTAAGTTTCCCCTAGTGGGTTCTCATGGATACCTAAAAAAAGATTTGGCCGGATATATTGCTATGCATAAGAAACATCTGCAACTGAATTTACTTCAGCTATACCAATGTTACCGAATGAAGTCTTCTGCAGTATATGACAAGAAGATTTGCTTCGTATGAATCTAATACTAAATCAAATGTCCCTAAAATATATCAACATATTCATCCTTCCCTTTCATGTCCAGAAATACAGATGTGACATTTGGCGCTTACAAAAAAGACATCAAATGTAGTTTCCAAAGACATGTATGTTTAAGATCCCTAAAGACTTTTTAAGTGACACCATGCCAAATACAGAATAAAAGCCGGCAAAACTGTCTTACATGGACAGATTTTTTCAAGCAACCTAGTACTTAAAAAACCGCATCCACCCCTACTGTTTTCTGTTTCACCTTCCCGGGATCAACTTCATTGCAAAGATCATGGGAACTCAATATACAGATGACGTGAAGTCAAGCTTTGACCTAAAAAGTCAAACGGAAGATACACCCAACGTTGTAAGGCTCTTATGAGGCTGTTCTTCCATTTTGCTTTTAGTATATTATTCTATGGTAATCTAAATTAGATTGTTATGAACAAAAAGCATGATTTAGATAAATCAGATCCACAAAATTGTTATTAAAAATGTATACTTCATGTATGTATATATATAATTAGATACAGAATACGGCTAGTTTTAGGATAACAGAAAATTAAAGATGTCATTAGCATAATAATATGTACCTTTATTGTCTCCATAATCATGTGATAACAGGATGTAAGGACGGCAGAGCAAAAAGCAATAGATGATTGGCTTCCAATTACTTCATCAAGAAATGCAAAATGGTATTATTCCGCTTTCCACAATGTAACCGCCATGGTTGGAGCTGGAGTTTTAAGTCTTCCATATGCCATGTCAAATCTTGGATGGTAATACTTCTACAATAATAAGTAAAACCCATATAATATTTTTATCAGAAATAAAGAAAATACTGACGAATACAAAATCAGTCGGTGTCTTAGTACAAATTATATAGTAAAGCAGACAAGATTTTCGATCAGGCTATGTATAGCCATAATGAAGATGATCAATGGATGCAGTAAAATAATAATTTTTTTTACATATAACAATTTACGCTACAAAATAATATAAAGTATACTTATTTATAAGATACTAACGGGCAACATTGATGTTGAAAACAGGGGACCTGGTGTGGTTGTACTTATTCTGTCATGGGTAATAACTTTGTACACGCTATGGCAGATGGTACAAATGCATGAAATGGTACCTGGAAAACGGTTTGACAGGTACCATGAATTGGGGCAAGAAGCATTTGGTGAAAAACTCGGTTTATATATTGTGGTTCCTCAACAATTGATCGTTGACGTGGGTGTGGACATAGTTTATATGGTCACAGGAGGGAAGTCATTACAAAAAGTCCATAACACCATTTGTGGAGGTTGTCCAAAGATCAAAACGACATACTTCATTATGATCTTCGCTTCTGTTCATTTCGTACTGTCTCACCTTCCAAACTTCAACTCCATATCTGGTGTTTCATTGGCTGCTGCGGTGATGTCTTTGAGGTGAGGTTTTCTTCCCTCTCCTTGCAATTAATGATTATAAAGGCAATAGTAATATATATAAGAAACACAGAAAAGGAAAGAAGTGATTATATTAGAACAGATTATCCTGTTATTGCGATTTTTAGTCACAACAATTAGTTTTTTTTGTTAAATAAACAGATTCTGCTTTATATTAATCATTTAGGGGCTTAGTTTTCTAACTTTATATTAATCATTTAGGGGCTAAGTAATTAGTTTTCTAAAATTAGATCCCAGCTGCAACAGAACTGATTATGTGATAGTAAAAAGTTCCTTATTTAACCTTCTTCTAACCTACTTCATAGGAGTTTCAGAAGTGCTTGGGATTGCATATTAAATTGCTTATCTGCTTATTCTTTTTAAAATAATCAATTTGGAATAAGCAACTTAAGACTTGTTTAAAACAGCTTATTTCACTCGTAAATAACCAAATAAGCAGTTCCGGCAATCAAAAGTCTAAGGACCCTCAAATTGTTAATATTAAACTAAACTCGTTTAGTTTATCAAGTATAAGGGTTAGAAGTGTCATTATTATAAATTTGGTAGTTAAAGTTAGTTATTGGCGGTTATTTAACCCGACCAGGTCATAAACGGGTTGCAGTCCTTACCCGTCATAATTTGTACCTATAAATACAATGCTTTGTATCACGTTGAAGGAAGGTATTCAAGGATTTCAAGTTTGCCGTATCTATCTTGTTCATATCCTTCAATTGTGATTTGCTCTTTGATTACCAACACAAATCAGCTTATCGTTGTGTTAAAATGCAATAAGAAGATAGATAATTTTAATAAGCAACCCTAAACACCTCCTTACTCCAACTCACAAGATGCATACCTTTTTTCATAGAAATGCCATTTTTGTTTATTTTATCTATTAATTCTTAACATAATCTGAAATAACCAATGCTTAGAAATTTGATTATTTGATTGTTACAACATCCAAATGCCATGTCTACACCCTGTTTTATAACTGCTGACTTTGGTTATCTAATTCTGATAATCACTTTCAAAACTCACATCCAAGCATCCCTTCAGTATAAACCTAGGGCCATCAAACATTATCCAGCTAATGAAAGTGATTATGCTAAACAGTTACTCCACAATCGCTTGGACGGCTTCTATTAGCAAGGGGATGCAAGAAAATGTACACTATGGATACAGAGGAAAAAACACCTCGGAAACAACCTTCAATTTTTTCAATGCATTGGGTGACGTGGCATTTGCATACGCAGGCCATAACGTTGTGCTAGAGATCCAGGCAACGATCCCTTCGACGCCCGAGAAGCCCTCCAAGGGACCCATGTGGAGGGGGGTGATTTTGGCTTATATTGTAGTTGCTTTGTGCTATTTTCCGGTTGCTTTAATTGGATACTATATGTATGGAAATGGAGTGGAAGATAATATTCTTATTTCATTAGAGAAGCCTAAGTGGCTCATTGCGTCCGCTAACATGTTTGTTGTCATTCATGTCATTGGCAGCTACCAGGTATTAACCAATAGAAACTCTAGCCATGATAATTTATCTTATTTTAATAGTTACTCGCTAGCTTTGGCAATTTAATGACTTTGGTAGGACTGGTCAAACCAACAAAAACCAGTTTGCTGGTTTTGGTTGAATGTTTCAAAATTTCACATAGAAAACACATCTAACCTTTCATTTGAAGTATACTATTACTAAAAGAAAAAAATGTGAAACTTTAGAAACAAGCAAGTGGAACTAACCTGTTACACTGTGCACTGATTTTTTACTTCTTACAGATCTATGCAATGCCAGTTTTTGACATGATGGAGACCTTGTTGGTGAAGACATTGAACTTCAAACCAAGCAGGATCCTGCGTTTTATCACGCGTACTGTTTATGTAGGTTAGTAACAGCCTCAATCATGTAGGACTATACGGAAACACGTTTTTGGACTTATCTTTTTTAATAAGAAACATTGACCTTTTGTTTTCGTTAATATGTGTTCAGCATTTACAATGTTTGTTGCAATAACCTTCCCTTTCTTTGGAGGACTCCTTGGATTCTTTGGAGGCTTCGCATTTGCCCCGACAACTTATTTTGTAAGACTGTCTTTGACATCATACACTTTTACTGAGCATAACTTATAGACGCTTAACGCTTTTGAGATCTCTTAGAACTTAGAAGCTTAATAATATCTTGTTTTGTTAATCTTTTTGTTCTCGTTAGCTTCCATGCATAATGTGGCTTGCCATCTACAAGCCAAAGAAGTTCAGCTTGTCATGGTGCGCTAATTGGGTAGGTTTAAGTTCATAATCTCCATTTGTCTTCTATGATTTTATAGGATTAAAACTAAAACCAATATTGTGAATTTCAGATTTGCATCGTTCTCGGTCTATGTTTAATGATTCTATCTCCAATTGGAGGGATGGTAAATATCATAAATCAAGCCAAGACTTACGACTTCTACAGTTGATCATCTTTCGAGATTCGAGAAAGTAAACATATAAATAACAGCATACGTAACCCATGATGGTGGTTTGGCTGCTTTTGGCTATCATTCTGCAAAGATAAATACTATCCCTGTTTCTTTGTATAATACAGTTAGTACCCTATTACTTTATGTGGTTTCTCTTCTTATTTGATTGTTTTATCTTCTTGTATTTGTTTGGGTGCAAAAGTAAACCTATAACAATTTGGTACAATTAAGTATCAATCACATCAAAAAAAGCAAATTCGATGAAACAAGCAATATAAACAGCATGACCCAAATAACCATGAGTAACTGCCACAGTTTTATTTCATAACCATATAACAATTTATACATGACTATCTTTGAACCTTTGATATATCACAGTAAATATTCCAAAAGTCACACTTAATTCACTACTCCACTTTCTATCTAGCTTTCTTCTCCTTCTCAATCTTAATCAATCTTTCTCTAAACAACGCGATCCAATTATTCGAAATCCAAAGAACACTAACCGAAATCGCCATAACAACAACACACATCCAAGAAACCCAAAGCCACTTAGGAAGAACATGATCAGCAGCACCAGTTGAATAAAAAGCAATCATTTTGTACACAAACAAAGGTGCAGCAAACCCTCTAACAACAGAATACAGAGCATAAAATGGAAGAGACAATAGATCAAACACCTGGGCTGCAACTTCTGAATCCCCTCTTCTCGCATTAGCCAACGTCCACAAGTTCTGCAAGAAGCTCGTAATCTCCGCCAACACAAGCAAAATCAACACCGCATACGCCCCATGAAACGCAAGATATCTACAGGTGATGAAAACGAAAAGGGTCGCTAGATGGTGACTTATGAAGAGGATATCGTTAGGGTAAAATGTTAGATAGTGACAGAGGTCCATCAAGAAGTATGCAATGCTGTATTCAAGAACGGAGTTTTGAAATTGGGTGTTGATTGAGGCGAACCCATGTGTGGGGTCGGAGACGATGGCGGCGCCGGCGAGAACCACCGCCGGAGTGCCGTGGGCGAGTGAGATTAAGCAGCTGGCGGCTTCGGGTCGGAGCTTGGGGCTCCAATTGCGGAAGACGATGAAGTGGGCGATCAAGTAGATTGTAAGGAACATTGTGAAGAATATTGGTAGTGTTGGTGGAGATGAAATGGGGATTGTGAAATCCATTGATGAAATTGATGTTGAAGATTTGGGGATGAAGAAGGCATGTGAATGAATTTATAGAGGTGAAGATGGAGATGATGAGTCAACGCCGCCAGACCAAACTCCTTTGGTCAAACTCGAATGCTTGTCGAATGATGTTTATCCAAGCAGATACGCATTGTCGGAGGATTTATCCTTCGATGCCGTAGTTGCATTTTTGAGGATCGCGAGATTGTTATATGGTTCTGCGATAAAATACCAGAACTTTTATAACTTTAGAGATGCGGAAAAAACCGGTTTGGGAGGTTAGAGATCGGAAAAAAACCAGTTCGTCTCAAACCGACCAGCACTGCCGGTTTTTCATTGATTTCTCATATTATAGACCTCAAACCAGCTTTCAACCCGATCCCAAACCTGTTTACAACATGATTCCCCAAACCGGTTTTCAAACAAAAATTAATTTTTAAAAATTAAAATTAAAATTTTAAGTCCTTTGAATTGTTTTATGTTTTATATTTTATGTATTTCATTTTGATTTTCAAGAGTTAAAGTTTTGAATAAATTTAATTTTAAGTCGTTTGTAATGTTTCTATGTTTTAATTTTTACAAATAAAAATATATAAATGCGTCTTGTGATTATAAAAACAATTAATTGTGTATTTAATTTATCATCTATCATAATTTTATTTTTATGATTTCGTAGTTTATATTTTTTACTATTATATAATGATTATTAAAAAAGAGAAAAAACCCAAAACGGTTTGGGCCCGGACAAGTTTCTAAACCAACTCAAATCGGTTTGTATAGGGTCGGGATTCCCAAACCTGAAACCGGTTTGAAACCCGAACCGATTTGAGGCCAAACCAGTTTTAACCTATGTTAACCAAACCGGTTTAGGTTTGAAACCGAAACCGGTTTCTAAAAATAATCGATTTGTACACCACTATATAATGTTAGGTGAAGATAAATTATATGGTTTTTATGGCTTGTTACTAAAAGTTAGTTCTGTAGTACAGGAAGCTTTTTTTTTTTCGAACGGCCAATTGCGATATGATGAAAACCAACTAGCAAGGCATTAGAGGAGACTATACAAGAAGGATTAGAAAGAAAATTTATACTATTATTTATCTCATATAAAACATGTAATTTGAGACATAAGTTCATGCCTTTCATGAACCACAACTTGTCCAACAAAGGTTTACGTACATTTATAAATCTTAACACGATATATTAACTTCTACCTTTATAATTCACAGCTCATGAAATTATCTTCTAATTGACGATTTTGTTGAAAACTTTGATATTAGTTTAGATAAGATATGTGTAAGTTGACTCATAACTACGTAATAGTCTGTAAGGGTTATTGATATATTTATTATCAACTTTCATTTTTTATCTTCAATTCTTTAACATTTTATATATAATCAATTCGTAATGTCGCTGGCATGTGTCACGAAACGACACTTTGCAAACTAAAGTCTATTTAAATAATTTATGTTGAGGAAGATAGGTATTAAGTCAGGATGGAATGGTTTGAGTTCTTAAGCTTGAGGCAGACAACTTGAGTTCGAATATTACTACAATGGCAATTCTTTTTCACAATATTTAGACTTTTATTTTTCTACATAAATTATTTTAGTTATCGTAGCCTTAATAAAATTTAAAGCGTTAATGAATGTCTTTTTCTTTTTGTCTCCCTAATACATAACAAAATAGTTAATATACCACTCAAATTCTTAAGTTTTTAAAGTTTCAACTTGATGCTTACTACACAATACATCTTTTTAACCTAGTTATATATTATAGTAATTTGATTTTTTTAATAACTTTCATTCATCAACATTTTCTTTTAAAAAACTAATTTGTGGTTCTGATATTTTTTATTGGCATTCCGGTATAAGTTTTGTTAAAACGAAGTTATATATAGAATACAATAATTTTTTTGTATCGGAGGTTATATCGACTTATGATAACGTGTTGGTACAGTGATAATGAAACCGATACTCATCAAGGAACATCAATTTCGTCATTTGATTGTTTTATGTCTATGTTTCGATCTCTAGAAACGAATCGTTGCAACTTCATACTTTTTTTATATACTTATACACGTTAATGTCCTAGTCGCAGTGAGCGTAACGAAGCTCGAAAACCCATTGCATCGCGCGGGCTTATATTCTAGTTATCAAACTAAAATGCAAGTCAATTCCTGACGTTAGCATACATAATCAGAATCATTTTAATCCAAATCCTCTAAACATATTAAGGGCTGTTTGGTAACTTCTGAATGATTAAATGTTGAACCAATAAAATGTCTGAACCATTAAGTGTTAAATCATTAAGATGTCTGAACCATTAAGAGCTAATATATCGTTTAACTATTCAAAGGTAAATGTCTGACCAATTCAATTAAGAGGTCTTAACCATCAAACATTAAACCTTATAACCATTCAGCATTAATATAATGCTTAACCAGTTAGAGACAAATGTCTGAATTATCAGACATTTGCTTGCGAAACAAACAGTCTGAACCATTGCATGTTGAACCATTCAGACTTCTGAACCATTAAGAGGCTGATTTAGATGTTACCAAACAACCTCCGAATCTTTCCAACAGATTACTACTACAAGTTCACATAGCAACAAAACTGTACATTGGTTGTCTTTGTTAGGTGTGATTAGCCAAATAAAACCACCCCTTCATGTTTAGCTAAGATGTGTTCAAACACCCATCTTCACCTAATTTTTATAGAACTTTATTCCATTGAATTTCTTACCAACCGGCAAGAGTTGAATAGATTCTTCACACAAACATGTATATAATGTATTATGTCATTTTGTCTTTATGTTAAAATTAAATGAGTATGGAGAAGTGAAAGGGGAAGTCCAAGTTTGTTGAACATATGATTATAAACCCACAAGATAACACAAAATATTTTATACGGGGTATTTTATGGCTCAGAAAAAAGACATTAATTTAAAAAAAAAATTAATTGACAATTCACACTCATCTAAGCATTTCTTAATTATAAATTACAACTAATTTAAATCAATTCGTTTCGAACCTTTGTATCAAGAGGAGCTACATTACTCCAACTATAGATGACTTTATCTAAACCCATTGGTGCTACATTACTCCAACTATAGATGACTTTATAAACAAGTTAATATTAAACAACTGAGTAAACATAAGAAAGATAATGTTTTAACGCACGCAACACAAGCGATCGAATTATTTTCTAAGTAATAAGTTTTATGAACAGATGTTACCAAGAAAGCTTGGTTTAGTTATTGGCTAAAAGTTTAAAACCAAATTCATAATTGATTTTGCTTCTTAGATTTTCGCAAGATTATATTTTATGGAAAATATGTTTCGATTAATATGTTTAACCATCAGTTTTGGGTGTGGGTGGAATAAAACTAGTTTATAATTATTAATAACAATACTATATTTTAAGGCCTTCTAAAGTACTCCTAATTAGATTTAAACCCGAACGGTGTATAAAAAGTATTTGACTTTTACCGATAAGCTACTAACCCAAGTGATAATTCTAATGTTAATTTTAATTTTAACTAGATTTTCCCCTGCGCTACGCGGCAAAGTTTGGTCGTTATCATCCTGACTCTTTGAAAATTATATAATTTGAATACCAGAACTAATTTCGATAATACAAATACCAGCAACGATGTTTTCTGTTTATAACCGGTTCGGTTTGCCACGATAGCGCAACGATAAATGTGCTCGCTCTAACCTATGATACTAAAAAAGTACTAGATTTTGAATGCAACTCCGTTTTCAAAATTAATTATATCAAAACGTTGACAAAGAAAAAACAACTATGCTTCAGTTTTTAAAAAGATAATAATAATAAACTAACGAATGTTATTATAATTAAGCGAATTATTAGAAAATAAATCAGGATTGATACCTAAACCAATTTTGTGGCAAGAGTTGAAGGTCATTCAAACCTACATGCTAATTTAATGCGAGACTAAAAGAGTTAGTATAAATATGTTATAAGTTACTTGTTTGAAATTATACATTGAATTCCGCTCGAGAGAAACCGCTTTGAGAAAAACACGAAATCCGGTTTAGTCCCATCCAAACTGGGTTATCGGTTTACATTCTTCCCTCAAAACCCAATTTCAGACCGAACCGTTTTGAGCCAGAACCGGATTTAAGTTAGCATTGACCGAAACAAAACCGGTTCGACCTAAAACTCGATTTGTGCACCTCAAGTCCTTAACCAGCTAACCAGCGCCACGAAACGGATCCACCCAATAAAACCCAACATTCGAATCTTTCAAGCTTCAATCACCATCAAAAAATACAATCTAAAGCCCAAGCCCAGGCCCAATAAAGATCAACCCACTTCCGTCGATTCATCAACTTCATCTTCCATCTCGATCTCACTCGATTCCAATTTACAGAGATCAATAGCATACAACAATGGCGGATTACCACTTCGTCTACAAAGATGTTGAAGGATCATCAACTCAATGGGATGATATCCAAAGAAAACTCGGTAATTTGCCTCCCAAACCCCCTGCATTCAAACCCGACCCGTTTACTCCCGCAGAAGACGAACAATCTAAACCTAAAGACAAGAATTGGATCGATCACAAGACGGAAGAAGAACTCGAAGATCTAGAAGACGATCTCGATGATGATCGATTCCTCGAAGAATACAGGTACTTAAAAACGCTAAAATCATGGCCTCATGAGTAATCTGTAATCATCCCCAATTTCTGGATATTAATTTCCGATTGCTGTTGTTGAAGGAGACAGAGGTTAGCAGAGATGAAGAGAGTTGTGAAAATTGCAAAATTTGGTTCGATTATACCGATTTCTGGATCAGATTTTGTGCGTGAGGTATCACAAGCTCCATCAGATGTGTGGGTGATTGTTGTTTTATACAAAGATGGGTAATTCACTAACTATTATTATGGTGTTTTGGTTGATTAATCTTATATTCTGTGTTGTTTGTAAATTGTAATTAGTATTTGATTAACAAGTAGTGAATTTTGAACAGGTACCCTGAATGTGGTGTTCTGATGCAATGTCTTGAAGAACTTGCAGCAATGTATCCTGCAACAAAGTTTGTTAAGATCGTATCGACGGATTGCATTCCTAATTATCCGGATTGTAATCTGCCCACTGTGTTGGTTTATAACAATGGTGCTGTGAAGGCGAATTATGTCGGTTTGCATACTTTTGGTAGAAGATGCACTCCTGAAGGTACATTTTTTGGCAATGTGTGTTTTAGATATGTTGGATTATGAAAACAAGAAACTTTGCTTATCTTGTATTCGTGTTTCAATATAGAAATGATAGTAAATATAAAGACTACAACTTTTTTGTTTGATCATGAGACCCGTTACTTGTAAACTCATTGGACATACAAATACATTGTCACAACTAGTAGAAGCTGGATTCAAACCTGAGAACTCTGCTAGAGGGACTCAGAGGCTTATCGAGGTTAAATGATTACAATTTTGTGTTGTTTTGTATGGGTTTATGTGTAGGTGTTGCTCTGGTTCTATGTCAGTCAGATCCTGTGCTTAACGATGGGCAGAGTGGAGGTGAAGGGTCTAGAGAAGCTGTTCTAGAAGGAGTGCGGAGAAGGTTTATTGAGAATGTGATAACACGGCATGAAGATGATGATGATGGGTCTGCAAGTGACTAAATCAAGGTCTTTTTATTTATTCATGTTGAATTATGGTTGTTAGTATATGATTGGAGTTTTGAGTTGTTTGTTAGACTTTCTTTTGATCTCTATTGCATATTGTTATGGATCAGCTTCTGCTTGTTGTTCTGCAACTGTATGCAACTGTATGCTTCAGTTTTGGTCATAAAGATGTAACATGTTGATATTGACCAACTTATGATCACTTTGCGATATCCTATTGATAAATTGAGTCAATGAAATCTTAGAAAGTCTCCCCATACTAAACTCGTGTATGCATAGAAACATCGATAACCCATATCCCAACTTTGGAAACTGATACATGCCTATGAGCTGACAAAAGATCATCTGGGAAATCAAAGTGAGATCATGTTAAACCTTGTGTCAAAGTAATATCTTAGATTCTAAGTCACCTTAGCTAGGTTCTATGTATCAGTAAACCATGTTATGTTCTTGTGTTCTTCGTTATTGTTAATTTTTTATTATTGTACTAATTCGTTTTATAAGGAAAATATACATTTACTTGACGGAAAATAACACTTCAAGACGAAGTATTTCATACTTTCATAGTACCATATCTACACATACAAAAGCTTTAGATAAACAAATGCTACCACTCTAATTATTTTTTATTCTTTACTTCACCACTTGTAGCTTCTCTCGTCACAAGCTTTATCCCCCTAACCCACAACTCCGCCATTTCCAACCCACCATCACAAACAAAATGCACCTCTTTCTTCTTCTCCGTCACCAACCGAAAAACTCCTGCCACAGCAGCATCGCCCTTCTTCCGTCTACGCCTCACAAACCCTGCACTCGGCCCCACCTCAGCATCCCGACAAACCACATTTCTCTTACTCGACTTCCCCCATCTTAAAACGCCATCACTCGTCATTGTCAACTCTTTCCTATGTGGACGTCCCCGTCCTCCTTTCGTATGTTTTAACACGTTCCCACCAGTAAGAACTAACACCCTAGCAAGCTCGTCTAGTATCACGCACTCCGCTGTGTTCTTCGTGTGTTTTTTCGCCAATGAGAGTGCAGTTTCACCGTTCGAGTTTTTGAAACCGCAAATCGACCCACACGAGATTAACAACTCACACATATGTCCATTGTTTTCTCTGGCTGCTAACATGAGGGGTGTGTACCCATCCCCGTCAGGGATGTTTACATCATACCCCCTACTGGTTAACAATTTGACCGCATTCACATCACCATGACGAGCCGCATAGTGTAGAGGATAAAAACCTCTGGCGTTCTGGTTACCCTTTTCTAGAGTGAATTCAATCATTACTTTCTCAAACTTGTCCGAATTTTCATTCGCTTTCGATAGAGTGATTGCGGTCTCACCGGCTTTGTTAGTAAGCTTAACGTCACACCCTGCGTAGACCAAAAGCCTAAAGGCTTCAATATCACCTTTCATTGCAGTCACCATAACTGCTGAAAAACCCTTTTCATCTTGTTCGTCGAGATTAATATCGTCGCGATTAATCAAAGCTTTCAAAGCTTGTATATCTCCTGAATGAGCTACAAACATCAAAGGGGTAAAGACGCTGTCATTGCTTGATGTTGGTACTGTTCCTGATCTAATGACGTCCAACACTGCTTTTCTAAAGCCAAGAGACCAACGATTTGACTCGGCTATAGACTCGGCGGATTGACCGGTCAAACTGGTCAACCCAAGGTCAGCACCAGCTTTGATCAACACTCTAAGACACTCTTCCCGTTTGAATTTAGCACATATCATTTGAGCGGTTTCACCGTTGTTTTTAGTTCTTGAGTTAACATCACAGCCACAGTCGATTAACAACTTAAGGATCGACGGAAAACCAAGGCGTGCAGCCATGTGGATCGGTCGGGTTTCATCTTTCAGCGTAGTTTTGACTGGGTATTCAATGTCGTACCCACATTTGACCAGTGCTTTTACAGCTCCTGTGTTACCGCACAGGACTGCGTGATGAAGGAGACTTCTGCCATTGTGACACATGTCGGAAGAGATGCGTTGTAGTAGCATTTGTAGTATGGAACCACTAGCTTCAAAGTACTCCACCGCGCACCATGTAATAGCATATGGTTCTGCTAGTCCAGCACCAACCCGAAACTCGTCACCTGAGGCAGGATCCCATGACCATGCTCCTAACTGGACCTTGATGTTGACATTGGCCCCGGCCTTCAAGAAATTTAAGCTATGTTAGTTCCTGCTTGACATGCTTCTTCTTAAAGGTTTATCAGTTTATATAAATAATTAGGAGGCAGTTATATATAATCCTCTGAAAGTTGCAATATCTACATATTGTCATCCAAGCATTAAGATATAAATATCCTTAGTTTTAAAATGTTAACAAATATCCCATTTCATTAGAAACAAATTATGACATGACTACTAAACCCCCAAACTATAAACTCTACGCCGTAAACCCTTGAAAATGATCCCGAAAGAAGCCTACTCGAGACATTTTCGTAATGGAATAAGTATCATAGATCATTCAATTATCATGTATGTTCCAGCTTTGGCCTTTGTTATAACCAGCTAGAGGCAGCTTCTGAGGAGAATGTTTTTTTAGACGATACTGGAGGTGACGCATGTTTTGTAGTTCGAGGTCTTTAATAATATTATGCTTTAGCGCTGAGTATGTTGGCATTGTTTAGCCTGTGTGGGTTGTTTGGTTTATCTATAGACTGCTAAAGCAATTGAAGACATAAGATCCTATGACTTTCTATGGGTAAGAAACAGAAGCACAAAAGCTTGACTTCACATGGGAGAATTAGTGTAGATTTTGCTCTGTCTGAACTATTTTTGTTTGTTGTTTCCTTTTCCATTCTTGTATGCTCTCTCTTTTCTACTCAGGGCTATTTGATTTGCTTCTGATCCGGTCAAAATATCTGACCCACTGACCCGGTCAGACATTTTGGCCAGTCAGGGTGTTTGATTCGCGTCTGACCCGGTCTGACACCATTGACCCATGCATATTTTTCCTCTTACCCGGTCAGTTTTGGAGAAGGCTCTTACTCGGTCAGCCGCTTCTGACCGAGTCTTTAACATCAAACAGCCCCTCACTCTTTTTCCCCCTTTAATATTAATAGTCTCTTTGCGGTTCAAAAAAAAAACTATAGATGGATATGTAAACATTGTTGGCTTTCATGTTTTAGCTATCCTGTCTCTATGGAAAATGTGCTTGATTATATTGTTATTTATAACATTCTTGGGGTTTGGGTTAATTGGCTCTGCTGTTTATATAAAAATCTTGAATAGGAACATGTGTAGCTGTTGAAGTTTACAGGAGGGAAGGGTATAATGGTCCTAAAAAATAGGGAATGTTTATTTGAAGTTGGGTTAGCTATATATATGTAATTATTGATAGTTTATAGGGGTATATGTAATCCACCATGTTTATCTATTAAGGATAGAACATAACTAAATCGATTAACAAGAAGATTTATTAAAATATCACGTCTCTTAAATAACAGTGCACTAAATAATATCTCAACGGACAATTATTCATGTCATTGCCAGCGGGAAATGGTTTGTAAGTTCCGTATTTGTTCATCTTCTGTAGGGACACTATTCAGTAAATATTTCAGGAATAACACTGACGGATCTATTAGTACTTGGTGACATGTGTTGGACATTTTTCTCTTTTACACGTAGATTGGTACCATGGTATAAGATAAGATGTGAATTTCATTACACAGCTCTGAATATCAACAACCAACAACTGGACAAATGTTGTGTCTGAGTTTCTGGTGATATTTGGTGAACCATTATGATGCACGCATCACACATCATCAATGGCTACAAAAGTCGAGCTGTTCGATGATCGTTATAATAAACATACGAAAGGGAGTAAGGGACCCAGAATCATTAAGAAATGGTGTCTAGAGGAGTTGTATCTAATATTGAGGTATACTTAAACTCTGTTTTCCTAATAATTAAATAAGAAGTTAATGCTAAATGACATGTGTGACGCCATAGGCAAATCCACCTGATCCCATTATAGGAGAGATACTGTGTTATAAGAACTTTCAAACTTTAGATACCACTTACTATAAGTGTAAACAAATCAAGGTGCTCATGAGCGATTCGGTTTCGAGCCAAGCTTAAAAGAACTCGAGCTTATATTGGAGCTCATTGCCTCATCTTACAAATGAACCCAAACTTTGCATATCAAGTCTGACTAGGATGGCAAGCCTAAAGGAGCTTAAATGGGTCTATTATTTATATAAATTTAATTGAACACAATAAAAAATATATTTACGTAATAACTATTTTTATATATAAAAATGATAAAAAGTATTAGCTAAAATATATTTTGTTAAATATACAAATTATAATTATACATATGTATGCAAATAATTATAAATATATGTATACACACACTATAATATAACAAATAATTAATTAATAAATAGTAAATGAACCGAGCTTGAGCTTGAAAAGCTACTCATGATCCAAGCTTGAACTATAGAATTAGAATTTAAAACGAGCTGAGCTTGAGCTCGGATTGGTTGGTTTACACCCATGCTACCTATGTATTTTGGATTCATTGGTTGCAAATGGAAAGAAAACTTCAGATTTAAGTGTTTCCACTTGGCTAACCTAAAACAAATCTTTAAATTTCTTGTGGTCCAAATAATCAAGTCAATATATTTTGTTTTATGTCTTAATCAAATTTGGATTAAAAGGTTACCTGCAATAGCAGACGAACAACGGCGACCTGTCTACTAACAACCGCTGCCACAAGGGATGTGCAGTTGAAATTTGTATGCAGAGAAGGCTTAGAAGAGCAGAGGAGCACTCTAGCAGATGCATTTATATCCACACCACACTGTCACCACAATACATATCAGGAACATGTCATGTGGAATTGAGGAATTTAACTTTGGTATTGAATTAGTATTTAACTATTTTGATTGTACATGTATAAAACAAGGTTAAGGAAAATCTTTCAAATGTGTTGATTAGCCCATATAATAAAAAATAAACAACCGAGCTACTGATGTTTACCTTCAAGAGAACATCAACCACATCTATAAATCCTCTGCAGCATGCAGTGACAAGAGCATGAACAGCAACATTAGGCCGTATCAGATCAGAAGCCATTAGCAACTCGATAAACATTCGATCACGCCCATGACAGCTGGCTTCTAGTAGAGCTTCCTCACAAGACTGTTGAGAGGCACCGGCTTTGAGTAAGATCTGAAAAATCTCAAGGTGGCCCTCCCTTACCGCCGCGGTCAATGAAAAGCCTCTGAATAGTTTCTGATTCACGTCGGCTCCACAACTCTATCATTTACCAAATAGCAGCAGCAGCAACAACAACAAAAAAGAATTTGTCATTTCACAAAATGAACAAAATTTATTAATACTATATGATGGCCCATGAGGTGGTGTTGTGTTTATAGGTGCATATGCTGATCAGTAGTTTGGGAGTGCAAACTGCAGACAGCATGTAATGGGATAATATGTATTACTACATGCATGCCCCCTTATTTGCCTGATGGAGCAATTATGAATCAATGTTCAGGGTTAGAGATCACATAGATATTGGTGAAGAAGATAGATTATTAAATCTTGTGAACACTAAACTCTAAATATTATCAGATCATTTCTCCAACACAAAATTTAAAGCCTCTAAATATAGTCAAATCATTTCTTCATCACAGTTGTAAACTCCTGAATCAGTTTGTATTGGATTCTAATTCATACTTTGGCACTTTCGCATTTTTAGATGAACTTCACCATTGTCAAACATTACTTCAAAGTTTAAACACTTAAACCACTAATTTCAAGTTGTGAAAATACAATCTTTGCATTGACTGCTTCAATTTGCATATCAAACTCGCTGAGGCTACTCAAAATCAATGATTCAATGGAGACAGAAAATACTGCGAGCATTACTAAATTGTACAAATTGAGAATTCCAGCCCTAAATCAATAAACTGCTAGTGAATACTCTATATTACTAACGCAAGATATAAACATACGATATACTGTTACAAAATCGTATGATTCTACAATACTAATCAAAATTCAAATCCACTAAATCAAATACTATAATCAAACAACTCAGAGCATTTAATGCGAAGATTAAAATAAGTTTGAACGCCAATGATCCGCGATTCAAAAACTAAAAAATCAAAGCTAACGGAACCGGAGTTTCAAAATTCATACCAATAATCTCCTGACGAGTGTCACATTTCCAGTATGAACAGCAACGAACAAAGCAGTGACGTCGGATTTAAACTCCTGACACTCAAATCGCACCACATTCTCCGATTCATCGCCGCAGAGAACCTCCGCCACACGAATCTTCAACGAAACAGCACCGACGAAGTTAACGTCAACATACGGATCATTTATACATTCAAACGCCGATTTGAGGTCGCCGGAGGACGTAGCTTCAATGAGGCGTTGAGAGATGTCGGCCTCGTAGTCGACTGGATGCACCTGTTGTTTCGCCGGAAGGAAGCTTCCTCCGGTGGCTGTGTGGCCGAACACCGTCATCTCCGGCGAGAAAGAAGCTTGTGAACTTGCAGAATTTTGCTGGTGGTCAGTGGGTTATTTATTGGTAGTGGTTTCTCTCTCCCTCTAGAGAAAATTGAATAATGTGAGCGCCAGAGAGAATAAGAGGTGTGATTAACTTTAACCACGGTTATAAAGCATTTGCCGGTGTCTCTTTTAAGAATAATCTTTCTTTTTAACAGGATAATTAATATTTTTAAAGGTTAATTAACTTTTTAACCAATATAATTTTATGTGGTTTGAAATAATTGTTGATGTTATTCTAATTCTTTTTGTCAAATAAACTTTTTTAAGGATTTTTTATATTAATTTACTGGAGTTGAAATTTTAAATTCATTTATAATTCGTTTGGTTCATGTACGGAATCTACATTTCTAACTTGGTCTTGCGTTACGTTCTTGTGTCGATCTCCCACTAGGTTTTAGATTTCGTGATGACGCAATAGTGGTGTGAGAGTGTTTGATTCATCCCCTTTTAATTTCCTCGCCTTTACCCGTCCTTCCTTTGGATTCCCATTTTGAACTCATTTGTTTCTCTTCCTTCCACCTTGGACGAGCGGCCATTAAGGGCAGTGGCATCGGCGACAAGATAAGTATAGTAAAGTTAAGTAAAAATTATTTTTTACATTATTAAAAACTTCTTAAAGCAGAGTATGTCTAAATGTTATAGTTATAAAATAAAGGTGAATTTGATTTTAAACCATATTGTTTCTCATTGACCAATGATAAGGTAAACTATGAATTTGGTTAGTGACACTCTCAACTTTTACTTTTATTATCAATAACAATCGTAGTAGCATAATTATCATAGATTCTCGTTCAATTTACATTTATTTTCCATTGAATTTTGCTTGTATGTTATTTCATCTTCTTCATAATTTTTATTGTGAGTGAAATCGAGCGTAAATCAAACATAGATATCTTATAATTATGTTACTGTGATTGTTATTGATGATAAAAATGAAAGTTAAAAGTGTTATCGGCTAAATTAATAGTATAAATTAGTATTTACCAATGTGTAACAATATGAATTATTAAAATTAAATTTGTTAAAATAAGGTCAAATGTATATCTTTGTTCCATGGCGACAGGTAAAAATCATAATCCATTCGTATGTTTTTAATATTACCTCGTGGTACACGTATACCATGAGCTATGACAAAGTTGTTTTTATATATTTGCTCCTATTTCGCTTTTAGTCGATCCCCACTTTGTCACTCTCCCCGTCTCCTTGTTTAGTGTCTACTAGATTCTTTTACTTTTTCAAGAATTCATTTTTGTTTCACGAGTCAATATATTGTTTTTTAATATTGTGACTTATTTTATGATCTCAATCTTATTTCAAAATATTTAAATAATTTCAACACAAATTATATGATAAACACATAAAGACTAATTAAAGCTTACTAAGAGAATGTGTAATGGGATATTCGGACGTGGTTGAAGGGCTATAAGAGCAACCTCAACCTATCATGAGAGGGAATTCCGCCCCTCGTATCCATGATGCTTCTTACGAGCTGGATCAAAAAAAAATACTTTTTATTTTCATTCATCAATTGTAACAATACACATCATCATCTTTTTTTTTATTGAAAACTCACATTTACAAAAACATCACTACAAACTTTTAGTGAGTGTGAACGTAAGAACACGTGACAACATCTAATGCCTATGTCGCGTGTTATGTCAAATAATCAACATGTTGACCATCCACAGTGGGATTGCTTTGCAAGGGTACCCCTACCACCTTTCATGCCCTTATTTAGTTGTCACGTGCTCTTTACGTGATATTGAATTGGTCGTGATCTAGTGTACAAAGACCCATCCAATTAAATGAGTGAAACAATACAATGAAATTGAATGCATTTCTGTGTATTATGGTAATTTCTCTATCATTGTAATAATTGTGAATTCATGATTCTTTATCACCACTATTCGTTTTCAGAAGCGTTTGATGACTTGGTATCACTATTCACTCGAATGTTAAATGTGTACATGACACATAAAGTGTGTTTCGTGTGTGTATATATGATATGATATGATGCGTAGAAACGTAAATCGATACACGCTACTAGAACATAAAAAAAATTGTTGGTGTCACTTGTCACTGATGTCTTCATTGTAAATCTGTCTATGCACTGAGTTGACCTTACATGTGACTTGACCCTTACAACATGTATTTTGGAATTGAAAAATATAACGAATTAAACCAATTTTAATTTATGTTAAATAGAGGTACATGACAAATCATGTGTCTAGAGGGACATGGTATGGGGACCGGGGATGGTACAGGGAAAACCGGCCCCATGTGGAAACACTACGCCCTTGGACCCAGGGTGTTGAAAAAACTAACGACCTGGTGATTACTCACCGGGATTTCCCGAGCTTGAAGCGAATTATTCGGCGAAGTGTTTAAGCCGAATTAAAAGGTGGTGGCGGTTGGTGGGCATGCAATCTTTATAAAGAATTAGTGAAACCAGTATTTTAAATTTATAATATAATTTTCATTTAGTACTTTTTTATTTATTATTTTATGTTTTTTTAATGTAATTATATGGAAAATAGTTATTTATTAAAAAATCGATTAATTTAGAGAAAACAGGGAAACGGGGGAAAATTGGACGACACCATATGAAACCGAGAAAAACTAGGGAAACTGTGAAAAATGAGAAAAGCTAATATGTCACACGGGAAAACACGAAACGATTGTTAGAAAAATAAAGTTACTAAAATTAAAGTTACTAGTTTTTAGAGTAAACTAGTATGTTAGTAATATTTCTAACTAAAGAATACAAAAACAAAGAAGTTTAAGAACTAAAATTAAAGTTACTAGTTTTTAGAGTAAACTAGTAAACAAACCCCGCGCTTCGTAGCGGTATCATTTCTGTAACTCGATTTCTATACTATAAAGTAGAACTCGACCTATTTGGAAAGAGCTACTCTAAAGCTTATTCTGTTACTTTTTAGCCGATTTCAGTTTCAAAGATCACTTTTCTCGGGCCAAGACCGTAGGAATAAAAAACCTACTATAACTGTTACTGTTCTTATGTCCTTTTCAAACTAATTTTCTAATACAGCTAATACACCAATTTCAATTCGCACAAACCAAATTTAAATGAAAAAGAAAAATAAAAAGTGCCAAGCTCTTGAGGGGTTTCTTCAAAATAGTGAATGTCTTTAGTGTCTTTCTATACCATTCAAGTTAGATTATAATATCATATGCAATTATCACAATTCAATGGAGATACATATAACACTTTAAGTATAAAACATCTAGCCCGAACACACTGTACCTGGTGGGCAATGAGAATGAAATAGGAATAGTTGTTAATTTCTTTCTAAAAGTCCACTTAAAAAGCATAAATTGGGCTCTGTATTAGTAGTGTAGTACCGATCACTCTTTAAATTGATAACATGTATGAAGAACAACAAATTGATAATATATATGAACAACATGAATACAATTCAAATCTCACTTGAACTTCCATGGATCTACTCAAAATGCTAAAAGTTGTTCCACTTTCTTCATACATTAAAAGTTTGTTCTTAACAACTTTTGGATTTTTTCTGTTCTTAATTGTTAGCCGACTACACAATTTCATTTTCATCTCCACATGTCATAATTTCAGTTCAATTCATCATCCCTTTGTGTATTGTTAATTGAAACTTTTTATAAATTTTTGATTCAAATATGTTAATGTGAATATTAATATTTGACGATATTTACTTTGTTTTTTATTTATTAGAGTAAATTACATGAATAGTCCCTGTGGTTTAGTTAAAATTTTGGATTTGGTCCTTATAGTTTTAAAATTACGTATATAGTCCCTAATGTTATATTTATTTTTCATCAATGGTCCCTACTCTGTTAGTGATGTTAAATTAATCAAAATAATTATTTTACTTGTACGGATCATCATTGTAATTGACTTTTTATTATATATTTTTTAAATTATAAATATTATTATTTAATACACAAATAAAAATATTTTAAAAATTGTCTTCTTTTAAATCTTTGGTTAATCTTTTTTTTAAATCACTATGCGTATTTTTTTAAACCTTTATAAAATGTCTTCTTTTAAAATACTTTAAAACTTAATTGTTTTAAAAAAATATTTAAAAGATTGAGATTTTTTTAAGAACAGATATTTCAAAAGATGAATTGTTAAAAAAAGAAGTTTAAAAAACCAACCAATCTAAAAAATCAAATAGTTTTAAGAATGACGTATAAAAAATGAACGGTTCAAAACCGAACATTTGAAAAACATGTTTTTAAGAAGTTATTTAATCTGTGTATTTAAAATTTAATTAGATAATAATCTTTTAATAATGCAATTATAAAAATAATAGAAAAATAAAAAAATTTGAAAAACAATAATATAAAATTTTTATTAATAAAAATAATATTGTAGTCCAAAAGGTAGAGTAAATCAATGACTAATGCGAGTAAAATGCTAATTTTTATAATATCTAGCAACACTAACAGTTGACTAACAAACTTATGGACCATATATGAAATAGAAAGAAATGTTAGAGACTATATTTAAAAATTTTAAACTTTAAAGAGTTAATCCAAAATTTCAACATAACCACATAGACCATCCATGTAATTTACTCTATTTATTATTTGTCTTAAATGTGTTGTATCATGACATGTCATCATATAGGTTGATATTGATTGTGACATAACAAGTTGTGTCGTGTTACACATTTATTAAAAGGTTTGTGTTGGTGTTACTGTTTTTGAAGACGATGACACAATTGAGTTATTGTGTCGAGTTATTGTGTCCTGTTCTTGTTTTATATGTGTTAATATTGTCGTGTCGTGTCGTGTCGTGTCTTCTTGTGTTGTGTTAAACATGTTTTGAACCATACCTGCTAATGTTTGTGTTGTGTTGTGTTAAACATGTTGTGTTAAAAGGTTTAGATTGGCCGGTCCCACCGGGATTCGGTTGGGCTACTGGTCCAATCCATCCCAAATTATTTCCTTATTCGACAACCGAGCGGTTCAAATCTGTTCGGCGGTTGGCCGGGAACCGTTTCAGACTGAATTTTATTATTTTTATTTCAATTGGTTTAATGGGTAGGTCGGATGATGAATTTTAGTATTTGATGTATAATTATTGTCGAGTTTTATAACTATAAAATATACATATAAAATACTTATATTGAATAATATATAAAACCTACAAGCTAAAAACTCAAAAACCAAATCTTTAAAAGCTAAGATCGTAAGGTTCGACGATCCGGTCTCAATGTTGTTAGAGTGAGTTAGATCTGAGTTAAATTGGAGTTCGTTTGACCCGTTGTATGAGTGGTTAATAAATCTTTTTAGTTTTTTTAGAACAATAAATATTTTTATTTGAATCCTAAGTAAAAAAATATTCGGTAAAATCTCACATAAAATGTATAAATTGAGTTTGATATTTTACATTTTTTAAATGACCCTAACTACTCCTATATGCAACTTTAAATTACATATTCGTTCCATTGAACTCAGAACCTTCATCTTAATAAGCATGTGCATCTAGCCTCACAGTAACAAGTTCACTGTTTTACTATTTTACAAAAGTTACAAATGCAACAACTATATTTACTTGTTACAATAAACATATCTCAAAAAGATTATACATTTAATACACATATCAAATTACATATAGCTTATTGGTATAAAAAACATGAGTGGACCTAATAATAAGAGGGAGGGGGCAACCCACCCCGCATAATATTTTTGTTACATGTAACGTATATTAAAGATTCTCGATCTATCGTAAGCTTTTTTGAATACCGACCTCTTACCAGGAAAACTTTACGATCCTTAAATCAAACTAACTGTTTTATCCCACAAGCATGTTTCTGTTTAAAAATAAGAATATCAAAATTTAACCACCATTTGAGATTAATTTCTATTGAATCAATTATATTTCACTTAATAGTCTAGTTTATTTTATATTGCCCGCGTCCCCATTAAGCTTTTATTTGTGTGTGCAAGTGATTTTCAATTCGTTTTACTTTAATACTTATGTCATGTCATCTCTCATTATTTGTCATTTGTGTTTTATTATATGTTTCACTTTTTTCCTCCAACAATATTAACCCAAATTGTTATCATCAATCGGGTTTCTTGAACATTTTAATTCAAAACATCTTTCATATGATTCTTCTAAACGTAAATAATTAACTAGAAAAATCAAACCCTACATTAACCCAAAACACACAAGACAATAGACCAACATCGCCCTCTGATAACAATTATGAGTTTGGATTTTTCTAAATTGTATCTTTTACTTATTTTTTAATGTTATTGTATTTAATATATGTTATTCGACTTGAACCAAAAATTCTAACATCGTCATAAATACACTCAAGAACCGAAAAAACTGACCCTAAAGAATTGAAAGAAATTTCTATATTCGCCTCTAATAAGGAAACTAAGAGATCGTGATCATTAAGAGACTGTACTTTAATGAATGATAGTCTCTCAATGATTAATAGGTAACATTAAATCTGAATGGTTAAAAGTTGACATCTTAATGGTTACCACTTAATCATTCATATTTAAGGTTGCGTCTTCACGATTAAAATACTATAAACCATTAAAAATAAATCTTAACTAGTTTTTCCTCCCCGCGATACGCGGCGGAGTCTGGTAAATTTTCTCAGACACAACGTTGCGGTACTTCAGTCATTATTTGTCTGGCTCGTTAGTATCCATAAAATTGAAGTTTGGTTGCAAAACTTAAAAATACTAAACTTTAGTGGTGGAAATCGAAAAAATAAAACATCACCGTAAACAATTTAGTGGTCAAACTCTAAGATCCTAAACTTTAGTGAAGAAAGTAAAAAAAATAGGGTCCAAACTCTAAAATCCAATAGTTTGGTGGCCAAAGTCATGCCCAACATAACGGGAGTCAGGTCAATTGTACCACACGTAGTGTTGCGTTACTTTGGTCGGTATTTGTCCAGTTCGCCAGAAACTATTAAATAAAATTTTGGCAGCGAACTCAAAGATATTAAAATTTAGTGGTTAAACTCGAAAAAAAAAACTTCAACATAAATAATTTAATGGACAAACTTTAAGATCCTAAACTTTAGTGGTCATGGGTTATAGTCTCACTAGGTGCAATATGCTTCTAGTGGACCAACGGTTTTACCACAGTGGACCTTTGGGTGGTGGGTTTCCCTTGAAATGGTGGGCGAGCCGGGTCACCAGCATTGTCTGTGTTCGTGGAAGTGGGTGACCTTTCGTCAACGAGTTTACCCAGGTTACCGGGCTCAAAAATTATTCGTTGGCCGTTCAAAAAAAATTAAGAATCAAAATATTTGTAAGGTTATATGTTATGGGATAGAGACTCAAGTGTGGTTATCATGTAATTTTACGACATGTGATGTTAATTGGTTACTGACTATACACTGGATATAGCCCTTGATCAAATAGTCTCGCGCTATAATTCTATTTCTTGTTATTACTAATGGATACACTTCTATAGTTGTATAGTTCTATTTCAATAGTATTTCAACTACATAAAACAACTGTACAACACAAAGGGACTGAAAGTGAAAAATAAAGTTGTTTCTTTCTCCTTTGATTAAAAATTCTTTCAACTTCAGAAAATGCTCACTTGGTCTCTGTGGGTAACCGAGCATCCCACATGCACGAAACGACCTTTACCTTTTGTCCACATTTCACCCTTTTTTGGACGCTTAATTTCATGTAAGTTTGTATAATCAATGTGGGTTCGTCTTCTCTATCACCAATTCTTTCATTTCTCGTTAGTTCTTGCTCGTTTTTCTTGAATTGATCATGGCATTGTGATGGGTTTACAGTGGGTTGTGTTCTTGCGGTTCAGTGAGCAATTTCCGGTGCTGAAATGGTCTATTTTTGTTCTAATTCAAGCTATATAGTTCGTTTCTGCTACATGTACTGATTTATGCAGTTTAGAGCAAGCTCAGGTAACCTCTGTCACTGATATTAGAATTTCTAGAACTGGTTTGGGAGTTTTGGTTAGGTTTTATGTGTTTGATGGTTTAATTGCTTAAACCCTAATGATTAATTCTATGAGAATGCTTAAGTAGATGCACATTGATTCGGAAACATGGGTTTTATGTTCTATGATCTTGCTTTGTTAGCTTTGGGATTGCATTGTTGTTTGTTTGGTTGATTCTCTTGTTGTCATGGGTCATTTGGCTAATTAGCTGTGTGTTTCTGAAAAAGATTATCATAACTTGAATAACAATTATCAGAAATCAAAATATGTTGTTCATGCTTATTACCCAAAAACTTACCTATTGCAACTTCAAGTTACAATAATCTGTTTAAGCACACATCCAAACACCCCCTTTTCTAACAATTTCAGACACTGACATGACCTTTTTTATTTAAAGATTCACGAAACAAAATGGTACTGGGATTGAAGACGAGAAACATGAAGAACCCGTACATACAACTTGAATATATTATCAATCTTATAGAGATTAAGCCATGGCCTCCATCTCAATCATTACGATCACTTCGATCTGCATTGATTCAATGGGAACATGGTGACAAGAATTCAGGATCTACTAAAGCAGTTTCTCCTTCAGTAGTATCTGGTTTGGGTGTTGGTGATGGTAAAATCGTATTTAACGAATCTTTCAAGGTTCATGTTACATTATTTAGGGACCCGTCGATTAAGACTGGGGATGATGAAACTTTCTTAAGAAATTGTATAGAGTTTAATATGTATGAACCTCGAAGGGACAGAACTGTAAAAGGGCAGTTGCTGGCTACTGCAACGATAGACTTCGCAGAATATGGTGTTGTTGAAGGGAGTTTGATGGTTAGTGTGCCTATGAACTGCAAGAGGACTTTTGGTAATACGGCTCAACCTATGCTCTTTGTTAAAATCCAAACGATTGAGAAAAATAATCCTGTGAGGTCATCATCTGGGTTGAGATTAACCAGAGAAGGATCAATGGATAGCAATCGAT
Source organism: Flaveria ramosissima (assembly GCA_025215565.1). Taxonomy (NCBI): domain Eukaryota; kingdom Viridiplantae; phylum Streptophyta; class Magnoliopsida; order Asterales; family Asteraceae; genus Flaveria; species Flaveria ramosissima. The sequence continues at coordinate 74,545,102 of CM046035.1, forward strand.
CTGAATCCGTTTCTGCTTTGATGAATGAAGAGTATGCTGAAGAAGCCGAGACTGCTTCCATTACTGATGATGATATTTTCTCTCAATCTTCTATGGCTGCTTCTTCACCTTTTGGATCCAATGGGATATCAACTCCTCCAAAAGAGGTATTTGAATTTGCTCTCTTTTAATTTTATGTGAAAATGAAAAATATTGAAATTCACTACCTAAGATAGTGAGTGAAATTTATACTAATCTGGTTACAGTTAATTGCAGAATGGATATGAAGCTATATGTGGAACCTCAGATAAAGTTAATGATAAAAAAGTGTCTGTTCAAGATAAAAGGGCTGCCTATGAAAAACATATATTATCATCAAAAGATTTGTATACTGAAGTTGAAAATGCTCGTACCACTTTAGCAAATATCCGTAACTCAAGATTCACAATGCTCCCTAGAAAGGCTATTGCTAGTGATGGAATAAGTGAACAATCTTGTATACAATTCAAAATTTTGGATGCAAGTCAAAGTGGTCAAGAAAGACAAACCGTTGATGATTTTGGATTTAATGCTGACAGATTAAAGAATGTGAAATCTTTCGGTTCTTCATCGGATTCATGCCTTAGCAACGGATCTGTAAGGACTAGCAAAGTTATAGAGAAATTCAAGAACGTTGGTGTTCATGATCAGAATAATGGAAGGATAGATATAATAAGCAAGGTACAGCACCTGGAACAACGAGTACAAGTTCTTGAAGGTGAACTAACGGAAGCTGCAGCCATTGAGTTTAGTATTTATGCGGTAGTTGCAGAACATGGGAGTTCTATCAGAAAAGTTCATGCACCCGCCCGTCGTCTTTCTAGGCTGTATTTTCATGCATGCAAAGAGAATTCCTTTAGGAGAGCGAATTCAGCAAGAAGTATTGTTTCGGGATTGATTTTAGTCGCAAAAGCTTGTGGAAATGATGTTGCAAGGTACATTTTGTATTCAATGAGTTATCCACTTTCGGTTGGAATTATTTAATTTTGACAGTGTTTCTGTTCTTGAATACAGGTTGACTTTCTGGTTATCAAATTCTGTTGTACTGAGAGCGATAATACACAATAATATTGAGAAAGATTCATATTCGAACGAGAGTAGAAGTGGTCTGCATGTGGATTCCAATGAATGGGATGACACTCGTGTGATTACTTCTGATCTTGAAAAAGTAGAATCTTGGATATTCTCGCGCATTGTTGAATCCATCTGGTGGCAGGTGCTCAGTTTTAGCTATATATATGGCAAAATGGATGGTTTGGGTGGGTTGGCTAATAGGTCTAAACTGGTAACTTTGTTATGGGTCGGGTTGTTTGGAAGTAAAGGTCTGCAAAACTCGGTCTAGACCATTGAAACTGGCATACCAAACCAAAACCATGCTGGACCGCACTGGTACTGGTTATGTATGCTCCAGTATACGGTCCATGGCAAAAAAAACTTGGTTCTAGGTTCTCTCCTGTCCGAAACCAGGGGTTGTTCTTTTATTATAGTAAAATGGTGTCGTTTAGCTATGAAGCAGGACTCAATCACTAACCAAAAGTTTGTGTCCGAATCACTGTCTGGTTTGGGACTGAATATGTAATAAATCGACACCAAACCGCCTTATGAGATCCATTTGTGGTTCCAGTCTTTTCTGAGTTTGGCCGCAGTTTGGAACAGTGTACTCTGGTTTTGGACAGCCCACATCCCTAGGTAACAGGCCATAACTGGTCAGTACTGTTGATCCAAAGCGGGTCAAGTGGGGTTGACATAGAACAATTTCTACCAGAACTTCTTTCTTTTATAACAACTGGTGTTTCAGATAGGACTACAAAAGCCATGTTAATTCAATAAAAATATAATCTTTTGATAAAATGAATTAGGAGGCTTTATGCTCAAATATATACTTTGGGAGACTTTCAACCAGTTCGAGCCATTGAACCTGTTTCCTTCTACATTTTATTATCCATTTGATGCGTCAGAAATAAAAACATTACCCAAATCGATACATTCATAAGTAACTGGCTCAAAATCGCCACTTGTTTTTTTAATTTGGTGAAGATTGATATTATATTTGCCTAACATCTTATCAAAATGTTTAGACTCTTGCTCCTTATATGCACTCCACTGCTGCAAAAAGAATCATTAGAGATACCGATGGTGATTCCTCTAAATCTTGTCAAACAACTACCTCTTTGGAGCTTTGGAAAATGGCTTTCCATGATGTTTGTGAAAGAATTTGTCCTGTTCGAGCTGCAGGACATACTTGTGGTTGCTTGAGTGTGCTGTCTATGTTGGTAACACATATTCTATTTTGCTCAATAGAATTATAGTGCCTAGAGGGGTGTGTGTTACAAATAATTTTCATTGTATAATTACTATCTTTGTCATAGATAATGGAAAAATGCATGGGTAGATTAGATGTAGCTATGTTCAATGCCATTCTTCGCGAACTGGGTGATGAGCTTCCAACCGACCCTGTATCAGACCCCATTAGTGATTCGTGGGTTCTTCCTATTCCATCAGGGAAAGCAAGTGTTGGAGCCGGTGCACTACTGAAAAGAACGGTTAGTAAATTTAACTTAACTCATATGTTCAGTTGGCTCAGCATGATAAGTAGAGGTGGAAAATGGACGTGTTGTGTAAGGGGTCAAAATGGGTCATTTTTAATATGTGTAAAAACGGGTCATGTTGACCTGCAACACCTTTTGTCCATCTGTTTTGATTTTACTAATGTGATTATGAAAGTTATATTATTGACAGGTAGGAAACTGGTCCAGCTGGCTAACCGATCTATTTGGCTCACCGATCACTTTTCATCTCCTTACTGCATTGAGTGAGCTCATGATGCTTCCAAAGGATATGCTATTAAGCAATACGATCCGAAAAGAGGTTCTTAACTTTTTTCATAAAAGCAAAACTGTTCATTAAAATCTGCTAATCCGATTATCTCGTTGTATATTTAAGAAAAAATCTAAATCTTTTTAATCTTGAAGGTGTGTCCTACTTTTGGCATACCATTAATAAAGAGGATTCTTGATAATTTCACCCCAGATGAGTTTTGCCCAGATCCTCTTCCTGAAGTGGTGCTTGAAGCATTGGATTCAGAGGTTAGTTTCTCTGCGTTGTTTTTGTTCTTATTTGAAAAAAAAAATCAAACTTTTGCCTAAAATATTCAAATTTATGACAAATTGGGTGGGTCAGTTGGGACATCGAGAAACACTTTTTTAGAAAATATAAGTCTTTAAATAAATAGTTAATGTGTTACATATCATTACAAAAAAAATATCATCACACATTTAGCTAAACAAGTTGGGGTCGGGTCGGCCTGATGGGTTCATAAGCTGACCCATTTAACTCGTGTAATTATACACTTCATTTGTTAAATCCTTTTAATGTTATAACTTAAACTGATTGTATATTTTATGCCATAATTCAAAAAATAAATAAGCATGAGGTTTTATAGTTTTAACGTAACTATTATATATACATTTGTGATTTTTGTTGTAAATTAATAATCTTAGAGTATTAATATGGCAAAAAAAATCGGGTTAAACGGGATGTGTTCATCTCATGCTATGAAACCTCGTGTTGTCTTCATTCATGACTTCATGTGTCTGACATGATTTTCGGGTTCAACCTGCGAACGCGACCCGTTAATACTACTACCCAAAATGATTAAATTTGATCCTTTTGATCAGGATTTAAGTGAGAGCAGTGAAGATTGTATCATGAGTCTCCCATGTGCAGCTGCTCCTATTGTATATCACCCTCCTTCTGCATCCTTAATAGGATGCATTTTAGGAGATGATGGAGGTCCAGCCCGTTTGTCACGCACCGGATCTTCAATCATAGGAAAGTCAAACACAAGCGATGACGAACTAGATGAACTGGATTCACCTTTGACTTCGCTCGTTGACTCTTCTCGAGCTGTTGCTGCTTCAGTGAAGCCCATGTGGTCATTGAAAAACGACGATCGTTGTAACAACAATAGGTATCGGCTCCTTAGAGAGGCGTGGATGAATAGCGAATAGTCATCATGTCTTGACCTTGTTATGGAGAAAAATAAACTTAAGCTAACAGAAATGTAACCCATGGTGCTATTGTTGGTTTTCTGGCCAGTTTGACTCATGTTTATGGTCAAGAAAGAATCTGAATCATGGTTTCTAACCTTAATTCATAATTAGATTATCAGTTGGTTACAATTTCTGTTTGTATCAAGAGCAATCTTAAGAAGGGAGGGAAAGGGTCAACCAATCCCGTAGATTTTTTCTATGTGTAACGCGTATTAATAGTTTTCGATTGACCTTGTGTTTCGTAACCCCTATGAAAAATATGAAAAAATTTACGACCCTTAAACCCAATTTTTATTTTAAAAAATGTTTACCACACTAAAATTTAAATTAATAGCTCCTTTTAAATAAGAAAATAAGCCTAAATATAATCACTTATAGGTTTATTTTGTAATAAATCTCTAAACCCATTCACTTGACTAAAAAACCCAACTCGTATTTCATTAATCTAATAACATTATCTAATTATCTCTACAATTTATTCTATTTGTAGAAAATGATGTAATAGATAGTTTTGAGAAGTTAAGTACTCCTACACAACAACTATGAGATATGAAAGATACTTACTTATAAACATTTATTTTATTATCGTTTTCTTTCTTAGATACTCAAACATTTATAGAGATGATAAACAATAAATCTTTATGTTTTAAAAATCACTATTTTATAAAGCTTTTAATGAAAAATCACTTTTAAAAAATTCTATATTTTAAAAATCACTATTTGTAAAAGAAGTCTTCCGATTTTGAAGATGAAAATAGAGATAGAAACCCAAATGAAAATGCTCTAACACAACTTATATTTCATAATTGTGTACTAAAAACAAAACTATTATTAAAACAATTCATAATAAAACCTAAAATGCACTTTTAACTTTTTAAAAACCTTGATTTTCTAACCAAAATAAAAGTACTTTTGTGCAACCAAACCATAATATGAGAATTAACAAGTGAGGACTAGTGTTGAAATTGTTAAAATAAAAGAAAGTAATTTTTTTCTTTTTTAACGGCAAATGTACGACCTTTCTTTAAATGATAGATGTTATCTTAATCGGGCGCACTTATCCGTTTTCCAACCGGGACCGCACCCCCAACCCCCTCAGGAGAAAACTATTGCTGAGAAAACCACATGCCTCAACTCTAAGTATTTTTGCTCAGAGTCCCATGACCTCCTCTTTATTTACATGTCATGAGTAACTCAACTAACTAGTTGAGCTAAGGGTAGTTGGTTCCAACACTATAATCTAACATGTTATTTTCTTTGCATAGAACTTGACTCATTTGATGTTCTTCACTCCTTATCATATTATATCAAAATGTCTAACAGTGTCTTTTTCCTTTGATTTGTCATTTTCTTATGCATATAGAAATTCCTCTATACGTGCTAATGACTTCTAAGTTGTACTATAGATGATTCTTTCTTTTTTGTTTTAACATATGGCTTAAAATCTTTCGAAAAGGATGTTAACTTGTCAATCACGCTCGATACACATCACACTCGAACTCAAATTGATTCATCCATTGTCAACTTGTGTTGCATAGAGTATCTAGGTAAACAAAGGAGATTTAGAAATTCAAATAGTGGTCCCGGATTCAAGTTGATTCTATTTTGCCATTTTTCTTATAGTCTCTTACTTTTAGTTACACAATGGACCCTAAGGTTTGCATAACATATTTGGGTGTAACTTTGAAAAATAATAAGTTTAGTATTTGTAATTTTAGTTTTGTAACCCTTTAAAATTTAACATTGACTTCGGTTAAAACTTTGTTAAATTTATGTAAAATGACTATGTTAACAAATTACACGTAGAAGGAAAATTTCTATAAGTTACTAAAAAAGAATAAAAAATGAAGAAAAGAAATAACCCATGTCCCCCTTCGTCTACACAAATCTTTTTAGACTCCAACAGCTCTTCCCCTCACTTATCTGATCCATATCTTCGTAGTTCCGTCAAAGGCTAACAATAACTTAGTTGGCACATCACTAAAAAACATATATGCAACCCCCTTAGCCACATTCTTCATCTTTATACCGCCATGCATCCTTGTTTCCAGGTTCCGAACCAAGGAACCCCTTTCGTCACATTTGAGCCACACTTTAGAGGTTGTAGGCGATCCCCATCTTCGGATGATTTAATAAGATAAAAGTGGCTAACTCCCTCCCCACTTCTACCCTTTTAAAAATTAGGGCTAGACTAGTTGTTAGGAGCAATGTTTTCATAATCGGTTAGGACAGCGAACCGGACGTCTTACTGGTCCGCTGGTCGGATCAGATTTAAAAACCGGATGACATCATTATATACATATATATTTTAATGTGTGTATTTTATAGTTATATATAAGATTTAACATAATCTTATGTCCAACACTTCAATTTGTCGTTCAACTCACTCGTTTAACATATTCAAATTCAAAGAAAAAAATGTAAACATGAAACCGGTCCGACCACCGAAATAGGACAAACCAGCCGGTCGAACTCATTGAAAACGAACTGATTGTTTTAGGAGGAAAACTAAAAGAAAGAGATCGGTATAATGACAAAAAAGAAAGGCAATTGGCAGCGATGGTGGTTGAGACATCGCTAATTTCCACAACCAAGCTTCAATTGATGTAAAATGATAAAAATAGTAATTTGCTCGAACATAACAAATTTTGAACGAAAATTAATGTTATATCCCCGAAAGTGAAGTAAAAGTGATACTACGTTACGTTTCATAGTTTAAAACATAAATCTATAATTTTGTGATATTTCATGGATTATTTATGTAACTATTTTCTCTTAGTTTTTTTTTTGTTTTTTCTTAACGGTAAATGTATGACACTGTTTCGGAAAATAGGTGTTATTCTAATCGGGTTCACCTATTTATTTCTCAGCCGGGACCGCACCCCCAATTTCTCAGAAGTAAACTCATTACTAAGAAAACCACATGTTTCAAAACTGAACATTTTGCTCAAAGTAAAACTTGAACTTATTACCTCCAAATAGAACATGTCATGATACCTCACCTTAACCAGTTGGATTTAACAACATTGGTTTTTTTTTTTCGTCTCTTTGTATACATCAACTCAAACATTTTGTGGCTATAAAAAAACCTTTTGCTAAAATTAATAGTCAACAAAATGTATTTTCGTAATTTCGTTGCAGTTGTTTTTCAATTATAAGTGATGCCATGGAAGTCATAAGTACGGATTCAATCAAAGACTTAAAGTACATATCAAAACGGTACCTTCTATGCAAAAATCACAATCTTGTTGACTTTGACAAAAAAGAAAAGTCGGTGATTGGCGGCAATTTATTCAACTAATAATAAGCTTGGCACGTCATATTTTTTATTTATATACATCACAACAAATTTGCGTTAGTTGTAAACCTATTAAAAACAATGAACTTCTCAAGGGATGTTCTCGTGTAAAGTGCAATGACAACTCATGTAATTATCTACTTTTACTTATCATTTTTTAAAATATTTAAAATCAAGATTTAAACCCTGATATTTTTAAAGAGCTTTTAACATTTGTTATTAGACTACCAACCTAAGTAACTTCACTATATATAATAAATCGAGGGTTTAAATCCTACAAAACACAAGTATACATGAATAATAAGAATATCTATAATATATAAGGATGAAAGAATGATAATATTGCTATTTTACTTACATTTTAAGACACTTTACACAACACTAAACATATGATACAAGTGTTTTATTCAGTATTAATTTTATTTTGTCCATATTTAATAAACTTTCTGATTATACATTATTTAATTCATATTATCATTTATTTAAATAATATGTGATTTTTTTGATCAAGTATATTAAATATTATTTTATTTATAATATTTTAAATTTACATTTAGATTTACTATTTATAAATGAATACTATTTAAATTAAAGATTATCTTATTTAAATACTTTAGTATATAATTGTTAAATATTTTTAGTTATAATAATAATAATAAGGGTTATTAGATTTTAATAATATTAACTTTTATTTATTGCCCGGGATTAATCACACTCAGGAAATGTTTACAGTCATTCTTAACTTTTAACTTATTTTCATCCAATGATCCCTTACTAACTGAGAGTTAACCCTCGTTAGTTTTTTTATGAAATGAAGCCAACTTTGAGTCATTTTTCAGCTCTAGCACTGCCTAGTCTCAATTAGGTTCGTTTTCTATTGTCTAACCTCCATAACCTGAAATCTACTTTCAACGAGTTTGGTGGTTCAAATCAGGAGGTGGAGATTAATGAGTTTTTGGGTGTAAAAATTTCAAATTGATGAACCTGATGATAAATTTCAACTTTATGTTTAGTGTTTTGGACACAAAAACAGTCCACACCATCAATAGCTAACGGGGTTAACTCTCAGTTAGTAAGGGATCGTTAGATGGAAATAAACTCAAAGTTGGACGTATCTGTAAATATTTACTGAGTTGGGATTAATCTCGGCCAGTAATGAAACTTGGGATTATTAATATTCAATAACCCTAATAATAATAACAATCTCATAATAATAATAATAATTTCATAATAATAATAATAATCTCATAATAATAATAATAATAATAATAATAATAATAATAATAACAACAACAACAACAACAACAACAACAACAACAACAACGACGACGACGACGACGACGACGACGAAAACATCAACATCAATTATATTCTGTTATTTTATTAATTAAAATTTAATAGTGTGTTGTTGTCATATTATTGTATTCATAACAATTTAATAATAACATATTGTTAATCATAATACAATGTTCTATATTTAATAAGAATTTTTATTCAAACGCTTTTATAGTATTCATTGTAATTAATATACACAACCTATTAAATATCATATGTTCGATAATAGTATCATAACGGTATAATAATAATCGCTAAAACATATGTAGATATTCACGATAATCCAAGTGCCTATATCATTGAACCACCGAAACCTCTATAACCCCAAAAGCTATCATTACGACATTCACATATACGTTCAAAATCAAACCGTGACAAACTAACGAGGGGTTAATTCTCAGTTAGTAAGAGATCGTTGGAGAAAAATAAGATTAAAGTTGGTAGTGTCCGCAAACATAGCATGAGTTGGGATTAATACCAGCCAATAAATAAAACGTGGGATTATTAAAGTCCAATAACCCTAATATTATATGTGATTAATTAAAGGCTAATTGAATTTTAATAATACATTTGATTTTTACTTGATTTCACTCTATTTCGTTATACGTTTCCCTATTTCATTCACAATCATCATCGTCACTAAAATCAAGTAAAAATCAAGTGTAAATCAATGAATGATTAAGCTATTAGGATTATTTTTGCCAACAAAAATAAAAGTTAAGATTATTATCAATCAAATTGACATTATAGATTATTACCGACAATATATTGTAGCTTGAATTATAAAATTAAATTTGCCTTAATTGCATGACATTTACTTTGCTTTTATTATTTGTTCAGATGTTAAATGTATTTAAATATTAAACATGACATCATATGTTGATGAGTTATAATGTTTTTACTTTATGAATTTTATTTAATTTGGATGAGTCATCGAATGTGATTAATTAACTAAAATATTTATGCATAATTTTTATATGTTTTGAAGGTGTTCCTGGACAATAATCTAGTTTGGGGTGAATAATAAAAATGAATAATTAACCTGATTTCTATGACTACCAATCAACCCAAAAATATGACAAATATGTGTACAAAAATGAAATGAAAATTAGGAATTAGAAAAAATAATATACGTAATTCATATGCTAAATATTAAATTAATTAGATTGAATCCCGCAAATTTATCCAATCAAACAAGTTAATTGCTTGACAACCATTGAAAGATTAGAGTCTGGCAATTCGGCTCGGCACAAGTATCTTTTAGGGGCACAACATACAAATAGAAAATAAAATTTAATCGTATATGCTAGTTTATATACAAATAAAAACATATCATATTTAATGTTTGTTCGGTTTGAATAAATTTACGTCTAGTTTCAAAGTTTAAAAAACACTATATTATAAAAGTTATATAAATACAAAATATGTGTAGAGCGAATTAATTTTGAGTAAAATTAATACCGAAAGTAGATAAAAATAGACACGACGACATTTTGAGCTTAAGATTTGTATTAGCATTGGGAAATTTAGATTTGTATTAGCTTTGTATTTATACTGTATTTTAAAAATACCTTTGTATTAGCATTGGGAAATTTAGTGTATGAAAGATTTGTAGACATTGTTGCCATTAGAGAATGGAACATTCGGTATTATCTTTTAAACAATCTCTTTATTCTTTATGAACCTACCATCTCTTTTGTTCACGATCGATTGAGATTTGTCTAGGGTGTTCTAATCACCCTTCCTTCTTTTATGAACTCTTCGTCATTGATGAGGTTTATCCCACTATCCCAATCAAGCAAGTGGGAGTTACTTAAGATGTTCCCCTAACACCTTCGGAGACTCATTATCTTTGATGAGATTTGCCTCATTTTCTCGAACGACACAGAGAGTGACTTTGATACAATTTATAACATCTATTATCTATTATCCAATATTATTTGTTTTGCCTATAAGAAACTCACGAATATTCTTTTGTTTACACTAGTGAAAACTTCCCAAGAGGCAATCTATCCCTGGATTGTTGATTTGTTCCTACCTGAACATGTTTAACTGTGAAATTATTCTGTTATCCACAACCAATTCGTCTAAATGCTTTGATGTTATTTGAGGTGGATCATTCCTTATGAACTCAATATCTCTTCTATCTGCCGCCGATATATGATTTGAATGTTTTGTACCTAAATATACTTTTAATGATTTTTTTTCAAGGAAGAGCTCATTTATCAACATAGAAAACAAAAAGATAAAGATAAAGAAAAAACTGTTAGAAATTATTATTAAATAAACTAAAAAAATCTGATCTATCCATATAACCAATTTGTCGACTAAGAGGAAGATGCATAAGAAAAGAGTGCTTGTATATGAAAACGCGTTGCAGTTATTTCCATAGATATCATTTCCACATGGACAAATGGTACCTAGAATTAGTTATGATAGTTGGACCGTTGCAAAAAAAATGAAAAATATACATTTAAAAATTATTCCACAACTAAAAAATATTAAAACTTCAAGATGATCTACACACGTTGTCATTTTAAATATATAATAGTTGTACTTCTGTCCTATTGACGGTGTATACCTTAAAAAATGGTTTAAAGACGACGACCAATGAATTATTATAAACAAGGGGTCTCTTTTGCCAACTCTCGAAACTACAAGGTAGCCAAATGATAGTATTTACAAGTGTATTTTCGAAGATGTTTCCTATAATATTTGAAAACACGCCAATTGCTTAGCCCCTTGAACTTTTAATGATGGTCAAAATAAACCCCGTGGTGGCTTACATCCCTATATATATATGGTGCAATGTTTTATTGGATACAATTGGCTATTTCATTTCTTACTTTCTTAACACTTCTCTCTTTCTCTATATATATATCTATATATACACACACATATATACACATACATAAGTTACACATTCTTTTTTATTGTCAACTTTGTGTATATATTTATAGTTTGATGGAAAAAGAACAACAATACAAACGTGTATTTGGGCACATAGACAAAAACGGGGACGGGAAAATCTCTCCGCCAGAGCTCCAAATTTGCATTGGAAAGATTGGCGGAGAGTTGTCATTGGAGGAGGCGGAGATGGCGGCCGCATTGATGGATTCAGATGGTGATGGGATGTTGAGCATTGAGGATTTGGTGAAAGTTGTGGAGAGCGCGAATGAAGAGGAGAAATTTAGCGATTTGAAAAAGGCGTTTAAGATGTATGAGGAAATAGAGGGGAGCGGATGCATTACCCCGAAAAGCTTGAGGAGAATGCTTAGCAAATTGGGGGAGTCGAGAACCGTTGATGATTGTAAGGTGATGATTGCTAGGTTTGATGTTAATGGTGACGGTGTGCTCAGTTTTGATGAATTTAGGGAAATGATGGCGTGACAACGTGGTCGTTGTATACTCACGAGTTTGGTTCGCTTGCACGTACATAATATTATTATCATTCTTTCGTATACCAGAGTTGATTTATACATCGTTAAAATCATTTTGTACTATACTACTTTATATCTAAAATAGCATCCTTCATCCTGTTGTATCGTGTTAAGTTTAATGATGTACAAATCACCGCTGATATATAATATAACATTCATTTGTAACTTGATAGTTTTATCGTATGATATGTGACATTTACTTGTAACAAAGTACTTTAATTTACATATGAAAGTGTGAAACTTAGAAAGAGTCTATAGCAAAAAGTCATAAATCATTAAATCATCAAGTTGTCATGTTGGGCTCATTCTATTATTAGTGGTGTTCAATTGAATATTAATAATCCAGGTTGATATATTTGACAATTTGCTCTCATTTACATGTTGAATTGATTACAAATGGCTTGGCTGCAAGAGGTCTGCAAGAACTTTCCCGGAGGATCACTAGCTCCTCCCTCTCCGCCGCCACCTCCGACAACTTAAGAGCCACTTCTCGGGGTGTTCATCCGCCTCGACGGTTGTCCCTCATCGTGACGGACTCGGGATTTTATTTACCACCTGGGACGATTTTTTCGATGCTCGGATGTCAATTAACTTGGCATCTAAATTTTCGGCCGGGTCACATAAATAGCAACAAATAAGACTAAAAAGCTACATTGAGGTTTTTGAGGTAATAATGACCATGAAAAAGTAATGCATCGTTCAATAACCATGTGCAATGAATAATGAAGTATCTAATCGAGTTAGATGCTCATCATTTTGTTTTTTTACTTTGTTTTTCAAGTATAACATTTATAAAATTAATTTTTCTATCTAAGTTATAAAAAATATCAGGGGTCAGCGTTTGAAAAACTAATGGTCAAGTTGTAAAACCGTAATTTTATGTTACATATAAAAAGCAACCCAACACCCTATACCAGGTCCGACAATGGTCCTCCACACAGGCTAGCTTGAACGATTTCGCCTACACCGTTGTTACATTAAACGAATATCTTTCCCAATGATATAGTCTAATGGTTTGGTTCAGTTGATTCAATTTTCTAAAAACGTGTAACCAAAACCAATATGATATAGTCGGTTATTAAAAGCATTAAAATCTTACCATCACATTTCCAATTTTTTTTGGATCAAACTGGTTTGATTTTTTTTGGTTTTTTTATGCTTAATTGATTTTCCAAAGCACCCCTACTTCAATAATAGTTAGTACGATAATGATTCATAGGTATAAGTTGAATGAATCAAAGGTTGTATTTGTAAGGTAACTATATTTTTAATTGTTTACTACAATCGTAAACACTATTGTTGTCATTTTCCTTGTTTCACTAATAGTTATTACTATTCCTGTTTATATAATAACATTTAGCAATTTTATAACATTAGCATTGGTTTCTACAGTAACTTGTTGTTACTATTATACATTTTTTCAATTTGTAGTTTTGGTGAAAATTTTTTGTAGTTTTCTTAATGTCAGTGTTTACGGTCGTGTCATTTACTTAGAGCATTCACATCCCAAACTTTATCTTTATCCATATAATGACACTAAAAATCACAACTTCTTATCTCTCATTTCAATTAAATAATATACTTTTATACATTTTTCATTAAATTTTCTCTCTCATTCACTCACAACCACTTTCAAAAATATTAAAAAATTTATAAGGGTTGAACAGTGAATCCTTAAATTTACATATGAACAGTAACATTTTCTCTCTCCTCCACTCACAACCACTCAAAACCATCCCATATAATTTAAGGACTCACACTCACATAAATATAAGGCATGGGTTGTGAATGCTCTTAGCCATAAGTACAAAAGTACATAGCATGTAACATTCGTGAATGTCATGTGTACCTTTCTTCACTCTTTTTCTGTTATTTTTCTTTTAACTTTTAACACATGCTTTATAGCTATATAAATTTGCAGCAAAAATGAACAAAGAGTGTGGCTTGTTATGATAAGTCGTTAGTTATATTTAAATTTATATGTTGGTTCTCTTGAATAAATAAGAAAAACAAACGAAACAAAAGATACATATAAGTCAACCGTTAACGGTTAACCTAAACCAATTTACTTTGGCCCATTATCTAAAGGATCTTTCTTACCAATAATCTTTTAGTCTAATGAGCATAACAAAAGGCCCAAAGGTTCGGATTAAGAGTGTCAACCAACCCAACGGACCAAGAAACCCAAATTAGTATGAAAGACACCCACGCTTAGAGGTGGGCATAAAAACCGGGTTCGGACCCGACCTGGACCGGGTACGGGTAGTACCCGATTTGAGCTATACCCGGGTTGGACCCGTTTAAACCCGTAGGGTTGGAACCGGTTTTAGTTTCTGAGATTTTTAGCGAACCTGACCCAACCCGAACCCGACCCGGTTTAAACCCGCGTTGAACCCGGTATTGGACCCGATATTGAACGGGGTTCTTTTATATAAAATCAAGAAAAAAAAAGAAGAAAAAAAAAACTAGACCCGGTACTGGACCCGGTTCCGGACCCGACCCTACCCTACCGGGTATGGCGGGTAGGGTTTTCAAGTAAGCGAACCCGACCCGGATTCGTACCCGGGTTCACCAATTCCCAGGTACAAAAACCCGATTGGGCCCAACCCGGTTTGCCCATCTCTACCCACGCTCCCTCGCCTTATGTTACAACTTACAACTTAAAAGTGAAAGACTTTCTTTTGAGACCAAAATAAAAAATATGTAAAATTGAGTTAAAAACTATTCGTTTTTTAACTTTAATATAAAATAGAAGATAACTTTAAAGAAAATGAAATCATTAAACAAAAACCAAGGTTCACATATCTTTCATTTACGTAATTTAATTAATTTTATAAATTTTAACATTTATAAAAATCTTCACAAACTTGAGTGGTTTGTATAGGATTTAGGGTTCATTGGTTTTGTAGTGGGTTATATATATGAATTCCATTTCCTCGGTCTAAGGGAATTGAATTTGTTAAATTCGTCATAATACCTAATAACTAACGTAGTTCGATGTGTTTATTTTCAAAGAGTTTATTACTTAACATTGAGCACCTTACAACAAACCACCTTACAAGCCTCGCAAGCTTATAGACAGCCCGAACATAGGGTCAAAATTTGTAAGAAACTAAGAACTCAAATACTAACCATTGAAGGATAAATAAAAAGAGCATAGGTATATTTAACAAATAGAATCGGATAATCATCTAAAAAGATTTGCTACCATGGATGCTTCAAAACGTATCACTCAATAGCTTTCTATCTTGAAATCATGACGCACTTGTATTAGTTAACACTTAAAGCATTCACATCCAGTTGTTTATCCCTATCAATATAATTTAGCTACAATTTACGTTTATTCCTATATCATGTCCCTATTTAATTTAATAATAATTTTTTATTCTTTTTAATAATATTTTCTCTGTTTCTTCACTCAAAAAGTTTATAGATAATGGTATAGGGAATTAATAGTGAATTTCTAAGTACATACAATGATAAGCGAGTCCTAAAACTTGATAGCAATTTTTTTTTCTTTTTAATAATAATTTTTTTTATCATGTCCCTAATTAACTTAATAATAATTTTTTTATTTTTTTTAATAATATTTTCTTTTTTTTCACTCAAAAAATTTATAGATAATAGTATAGGGAACTAGTTTTATACCCGTCCGTTGGTCGGGTGTTTTAATATAATAAAATTAAAACTCTATTTCTTTGGATTCTAAACAAAATTAACAAAGAGTTTGAAATTAAAGCACAAACATGTAATGAAATTTCATGAAAGAACTATTCATCTTGTTCTTGCTTTGTAAATGACTTCTTATGCAATGATCGTCCCCTAGAGTTGGACTATGCAAAAATAGGTCTTCATATATACCTGCAGCTCCGCAAGTATGAATGAAATGGAAACTATGTTTTTGTATTAAATATTTTGGTTGTAATTTCTTAATAACAAATCATCGACAAAAGAACATACTTAAAGCTTCTAATGCAATATTGTCCCCACATGCTACTCTAGTTAAAGCTTTCATTCTTGATAACAAAACTCTAATTAACAATAAACATATTTATATTTATAGCACTATAGAATGAAAAACTAATGATAAAAGAATAATGATGTCTAAAACTCATGATAAAGTCCAACTAATTTGGAAATTAGCAAACCAAAAATACATCTTTATCCATGCTAATATCTTCCTATAATATCTTAGTCAATATTAGAATATATTCATGACAACACTAGGATATTCTAACAAAAAAACACATACAACTTTGTTCTATCAAAAAGTTGTTTATTTTCATATAAAATAGTTCTATCAAAAAGTTGTTTATTTTCATATGGATGCAATTTTGCATCCATATCCATATATAGTACCTCAACAACCCTTCATCTTGTCTCCAATTCTATTCCCCGTCAACAATTGAACACCCGTGTTATTACTACATTGACACATATATAGATAAAGAAAAGTATTCTCGAGTGAAAAAGAAAGAAAAAAGATCATAAATCATTTACTTTGTTACCTCGTGTTGAATGGCACAAAATTATTTTTACATCTATGTTTCATCTTACATACATATGTGTGTATATGTATGTATGTATAGACAAAAAGAGACCATTTAATATTAGAAAAAGTCATGGGATCTTACAATCTTTATTTGCATGAACATGAACGACTCCATCTTCCATTTCAAAGTAATGTTGTAGCATGATTAAAATGTTGTGTCAAGTATACTTATATTGATTTGACATGAATTAGTGGAAAGTACAAATGCACCATTAGGAGGGAAATTCATATCTACATCAATGTGCATACCGAAACTCCCCAGGGCTACAATGACTTTCAAAACACTTCTTAAGTTTCAAAACACTTCTCAAGTTTTTTTCTTCTTCAATTGTCTCTTCCCTCATTTTCTAGCTCTTTGTCTCTTCCATCATTTACCTTTATGTTGACTAGACGAGCCTTGATTTTAGAAACTTTAGCCATCATCTTTGATTCTCTTCCTTGAGCTCTTGAGCAGAAACCCTAAACCCACCTAACTCGAACGATAATGGTGGTGACGACGAGTGGAAAGCCAACAACAAAAAGCCAATCGAAGTAAGTTCTTCTCCACATATATAGAAATCTTTCCTTCATCAGTGATCAAAGGATTTGGGAGCCCAATCACGAATTCAGAGCATTGTGGTTGAGCTAATCAACAGCATAGAATCGGTAAAAAGAATATAAACTGTATCTTCACTTTACGATTTAAATTTCTAATTGATTCGCTGACTTGATGTGATCCTTTTCGATTCATAGAGGATGGCAACATAAAAGAGCAATACCAACATGCGACTTAATAATGTAAAATGCATAATTGATCACGGAATACATTGTTTTTTGAACTAAATTGAATGATTGAAGCTTGTTTATAAGGAAGTAACCTGAAATCGTTGATGCGAATGAATTTCCGAAAGCTGAAGCAACATAAATTAATTACAACAGTGGCATCGCAAGAAACAGGGGACATGATTTTACCTATCTGAAACGTTTCTGGGTTTTCATTTAAAACTGAAGATGAGTCATGGTAAGCTTTTCAAAAGGGACCCAGAAAGAGAACGAAAATCAGGGTACGTGGGTTGGGGAGAAAACGGTCAGAAACCGTAAAAATTTGTAATAACCGTCGACTTTAGACGGTTCTGATTTGTTTTCAGCATCATCCGACGGTCACCATGGATCTTGAAGGCAGTTACGAGCGGTTACGCAGACCGGGAGTAATATATTATATAATTAATAGTGACTTTCTAAATACGTTGAGTTCTAAAACTTGATTCGTATTTGAGGAAATTAGATGGAGTGATAATCTGATGATTTTTCTAATCTTTCTCTTAAATTACAGATGTGAGGTATAGATGAGAATTATTAGCATTACGATTTTTGCCATCCCGTAACTATTCATTTTTCATCATCATGTCTTTATGTTATGAAATACCATAGCAATTACGAACCACTATATATTTTGTGTATAAATGTGGCATTCTTTTGTTGAACATCTCGTCAAATGAAACTGAAAATTATATTTGGATATGTCACGATCAAAATTCATATCCAACTTTAGCTCTCTAAATTAACTTTTTGTTAAATCAAAACACAAAAACAAATATAAAGTTAATTTACACGCAGCATTTCTGTCGGTTTTCATTAACTTTTTAATAACAACACAAGAGTTGGTATGCAATTTAATATGAAAAATTGTTTATAGGAGAAACACGTACTCAAAAGTATATAGAATCAATGAAAAAGCTAGAAGAATAAATTGTCTTGGATATATGTAAATTATAAAATGATTTAAACATATTCGTATACATAAACTTCATGTATATGCGTTTGGATCAGATACAAACTTCATGTACATACCTTTGGATCAGATACAAAGTGAAATTTAGACGAGAAACTTACAAAGATATGAGTTGTTGATATTATTATTTAATTGTTGATATTGAGGCGGTGATAAGGTTTTATTAGTAAGAAAGTTAATATTGAGAAACTTATAGTTTTATTGATTTTTTTTACTCAGGTAACTTTTATATGCTTTTCTTTCATTCAAAAAAGTTACACAATTAATTTAAGAGTTATATCATCATTAATTTGAGTATATTATTTCTTTACTATTTTATAAACAATGTATTCTTACAAAATTGTTGATGCACTGTGATTTTAAAGACGGTTTAAACTAGTTACATGGTGCTAACGTTGTAAGGGAGTGTTAAAATTCTCTAGGTCAGACACATGAACAAACTACGTGATTATGCAACACACTACTACAATAGCGAACAAATTACAACGGTACGTCTAAAACCACTTGTAATTTTCTAGACCCATGTATCATAACTTAGAATACATGTGTTGCACCCTAGATGTTACTATCTTCATACACAAAAACTTCTTAAAACATGAACCTACCCCTTAGATGTAAATATTTTACGAATTAGAACCGTCACATAATTAACAACCAAAAGGTGGTAAAGACAATATGTATATTTTATACGCTATACTTATGATTCGTATCTTTTATACACTATACTTATAATCTGTCATTTAACACATTAACACTTTATTTTAATTTTCTTTATAGGTTCTAAAATTTAATGTTTACAAAGGTTTTAAATATTCTATTACGACGTACTTATTTTTATCAGATGCAAGTTTTATTCAAAACAACTTTGTATATCAAAAATACAAAATATATAAATTATGAATGTTTTTTACATTTTACTTTTTCCGCTTTGCCCCACATTTTCGTTATGTGCTACACGGTGGTTGCATTTTGACTCTTAAAGAGGCACAACAATCATGTTGAAGAATATCAAACGATGACAAATGTTCATTATATCAACAATGTTCATGATTCATTATTTGATCATCATTCAAATAATAATAATTCACAATCCCCAATCCTTCATCTCCCCCTTTTCTCTCTCTTGAAATTCTGATTTCCACTTGAACAGTTTCCATTGAATCCATACCAGCATCCACTATCACTTTAATCTCTCAGTGGAAAGAATAGAAGAATCGTTGTCGGATGGGTGCTTGCAGTTCGATTCACCACAAAGCTTCTGCAATGAAGCTACAAGTGTCGCTTGATCATACGTCGGTGATTCACCCTTCTCCGACCGCCGGAAAACTCTCCGTCATGGATGAACACCTTCATCTTAAGCCTCAGCCCCCTGTTCATCAGTCGCCTTCTACCTTTTCTGATTACGGTATGAGGTTGATTTGATTGATTCGTTGGTTTTGATTTGGGTTTTTGCGATTGGGGTTTGTTGATTGATTATTGTGGTTATTGATGTGTTTAGCTTGTGTGTTTGATTGCTTCTGGTTGTTGATTGATTCAGTTTATGGATATTTTGATTTTTGATTTCTGTTTCATGTGGTTTTCATGTGTTTGTGGTATTTTGATAATTTGTTTTGCTTTAGAACATGTAATGGGTAGGTGTGTCATGCTTTGTTGGTTTTGTTTGTTGGTGTATTGAAGTATTTTGCTAGCAAACAAACATGAGAATATGATAAGGTGAAGATTGATTCATGAACCATTATGTGTAATGAACACTGAACAGTGTTTCAATATTGTTATTATATGCGTGTGTGTCTGTGCGCGCGCGTGTGTTTGACAGAATGGCATGGATTGAGCAGTTTTAAAGGCATGATTATGGTGCATGAAAATTTTATTGGCTTAAATGGTGCAATAATGGAGGGTGTATGGGAGCACATGTTGCAAGCATGACTCATTCTTATGTGTTCAATTTGGTCTATTCAAGTTACACAAATGGTCAAAACAGGTCACACTTTCTAAAACTTGCTAACTTTAAATGGGTTAGCACTACTCACCACTACTATCTGTTGCCTCCTTCGTTGCCAAGATCGCCTTCATTGCTACTTTCATCGTCGTTGCTGCCACTCGCCATACAAATATAGCAAGCGGACCCATTTTGATGCCTTTGTTTATCTAAAAAGATTCATTTCAACTCGAGTATATTTTGGTCTATATCTGTTTTCCCCTAAATTGTTTTGACGAGCTGTTTGACCCACATGTTGTGCTAGGCTTAATGGGAGCTTATCTTTTAATTTTTTTGGTTTGATCTTTGACATTGTGGACCTGTTTGATTAACCTTTGGTTTATGTTTAACTTTATGTACAGTTGATTCTTTTAGTTATCTTTCATTTCAAATACTTTGTCTATTGAATTTCAATAATATGTGATCAGGGTGTCTCATACTATCTGATCTCATATTGCAGGTAGTAAGGAGGAGATGTTTTTCGATTCCCAAGCATGGTTAGACTCAGACTACGAAGACGAGTTTATGAGTGTTAACGGGGGTAATCATTAAACAAGCATACAGTATTAAATTATTAATGTCATTCAACAGTTTGATTTTCACTAGATTGATATCATTTTTTAAGGAAGTTCATTAATACATGCACTAAATGCATACTTCTTTTTTTGTTCACATCTTTTGCTGTCTATATGCAGATTTTACGCCTTCAAGAGGCAATACGCCGGTGCACCATAGCTTGACCCACGAAAGCCCACGAGTCAATGCGGGTGTGACTTTCATGGAGCCCAACGAACATGCTGGTTCGACATCCCAGCCATCTCCAACTCCAACAGAGAAGAGAAAAAGACTTTTGGATCTTTTCAAAGAAAGTAAAAGAGAGAACCATGATTCTAACTTTAAAGTTGTTGAACCATCCACTGAAGGTGGTAAAATGGGCTTGGGCCAAGACGTTCTTAAGCCCAAGAGTGAGAGTCAAGTGGGCTCTAAGCAAGGTTGCTTTAAGAGTTTGATTTCTGTACGTAGCACCGGAAAGCAGAAGAGCCCGAGCCCGAATCCAAACCCGAACCTGAACCGCAATCTACGTGGTAACCCGGTTGTTGGGTGATACGTTGATCTTTGGACTTTGATCATGCACGATTGTCAGTACCTCAAGCCCGTTTACATTTTTGGGGCATATAATGCTATGTAAAGCCCAAGCAAATTCTTGCATTATATATGATGAAAATATTATTAGAATAATAAAGTTTTGCTGTGATGTTACAAGTCTGCAACATGCTGCTTTTGTTTCGAGCCCTCTGTATCCATTTTGTTTATCTTGGATGAATAAAATTTAATAAAAACATGTAACTTGATGTCACTTAGACAGCATGTCATACGTATCACTCTTCACTTTCACACAAATGTAACATAATCTTTCAATTTAACTCATTAAAATCATGGAATTGGTTTCACTCCCCCCTCATACAACTATGAAAATGGTTATCACTCATCACGCAAGAGAGACGTGGTGTTCTATTCATGACTAAAGTCCCACCTAGACGATGACACGAGTCGTGATGAACGTACCAACAAATCTTACAACTTATAAGTTACAACTTATAAGTGAATAAGTGATTAAGGGTTCAGGTTTGCTAAAAAAAACTAAGTGTATGTTTGGGATTGCTTATTTTCGACCTATACTTAACTTATAAATTTTTACAATGTTAATAAGTCAAAAAAAGTGTTTGACAATCTTAAAATTACTTTTCAAACTAACTTTTCACGTATGATAAAAATACGGTTTTGAAAAGTAAGAGTGTGTTACTTATTAACTTTTGAAAATTCTCTTTAGTTTATTTTTTTATTATTTTACAACCTTTTAGTTTATAAACTAATACAAAAACATTTTATAAACTTATTTTGAATAATAATAAGTTAATAATTATTTTTTGTCAAAATTTTTTGGTAACTAAAATAACGAGGACCAAGAAAATGAATAATAATCGTCAATGAGTTATAGATCAACTGGTTTTAGAGAAGATATCTTATAACTTTTCAAAGTGGAGGTTATGAGTTGGAGTCTTACTGGATGCAATTTGCTTCAAGTGAGCTAAGAGAGCGTTTGGTTGGAAGAATGGAATGGAATGGAATTGAGAAAGTAATATAATTTTCAAGTAAAATTATGTTTGAGTGAGTAATGAAATGTAAACTCAAGTGAATATTTCACCTCAAATTCCCTTTGTTGTGAATTTCAAATCCCTTTCTAGGTGGAAGGATTTTGAAATCCCACAACTAAAGGAATTTGAGGTGAAACATTCCATTGGGTTTACATTTTATTACCCACTCAAATATAATTTTGCTTGAAAATTATACTAGTTTCTCAATTCTATTCCATTTCATTAAATTCCTTCCAACCAAACGCTCCCTAAGGGTTTTATAACAGTGGACTTTTAGGTGGTGGGTTATTCTTGAAATGGTGGACGAGCCGGGTCACCAGCGTTGCCTTTGTTTGCAGACGTAAGTAACCTTTCGCTAATGGATTTACTCGTGCTTAAAAATTATTCGTTGACCCGTTAAGAAAAAAAGAATAATAATCAATCAAATATTTACCTGCAGTTTGCATCAAATTGTCAATCGTAGGTGCTGCAACGTGCAAGTGTAAGTTGTAACCCTCTGCTACTTGTGTTCATCGAGCAAACTAACCCTAAATCCCCCTGGAAAGCGGAGAGATTCAGCAATGGAAATGCAACATGACTTCGATCGACTTTTGTTTTTCGAGCATGCTCGCCGGAGTGCCGAAGAAACCTACAAGACGAACCCTCTAGATACCGTGGTTAGGGTTCCAACCACACACTACGATTATGCAATCTATGAGTAGTATATTTGTCCTGAATGATGTTTAGCTTTGTTGTTTCTGATTCTGATTTGTGTTGTTCATTTGCTTGCATAGAACTTAACCCAATGGGGAGGGGCGTTGCTTGAATTGTCGACCTTCCAGAGTGTACAGGAATCAAAATTGATGATTAAAGGTAACCTAATTTGTAAATGTGAACGTGCTGATTTGTGTTTTTTTGATGTAGATTGTGTACGGCGTTTGATGATTTGGTTAATGTTTGTTTGAATTTGGTTTGATGGTGTAGATGCTATGTCGAAATTGGATGAAGCATTGTCGATTGATCCTAAGAAACATGATGCTTTGTGGTGTATGGGCAATGCACAAACTTCTTATGCTTTTTTGACTCCTGATAAAGATGAAGCCAAGGGTTATTTTGATTCAGCTTATGATTACTTTCAGCAGGCTGTTACTCTGGTACTCCTGTTATCCTGTTTAGAAAAATTGATTGGATATTAAATATCTTGACTACATGTCTGATCTATCCATGCCATAAATATTAGTTGTACTTGTAAGATATTAGTATGTTACTTGTCATAAGCGGAGAGTTTAACTTGGCATGCAGGGCGTATGTCTGATGAATCATGAATGTAAATACGATTTGTTAGTCGGTATGTGATGTGTGATGGGATATATGTCTATTTCAGGATCCAGGGAACGAACTTTACCGCAAATCATTTGAAGTGGCTTCAAAGGTATAATCCTGTTCATAATTGTCGATTCGCTACATTAATCAAGTTTCAAGTTTTTACTCCATGCAAACCTGAAAGTCATCATTACGAATGTTACACGAAGGAAAGTTTGTTACAAACCTGTGTATACATTCAATGTTAAAGATGGTAATTAATATTTTTATTTTTGCTGCTAGAAGAGCTCTTTTACAGCAAGTTAGTAAATGAGTTTAGTGAAAAAGAAGCTGATTACTTTATATATTTAAATCATAGCGGCCGCTTCTTCCTCAAGATCTACAATGTTATATTGTTATTTGTTAGTTATGTTAGCTGTCAATAGTTAAAAGCATAGCAATTCCATATTGCTGATTAAGTACTTGATATTTGGGACGCTTGCTTTTAAAAAGTAGGCATGACCTAAGATATATGGATGCTTGCTTTGATATTAGGGACACTTCCTTAGCATCTTAGCTTAAGGAAAGTGACTTACATTTTGCATACGAAGGATGACCTTTTATTAGATTAAACTATACAAGAGGGGGAGTTAGCAACACACATGCATAGTATATGCTATTGATGCTGCCGATGGAAAATCTTCTGGCATAAAGTTATTCACATTTCTTCTCTTCTGTTACGGTCCATTTTGTTCTGAAGTGCAATTCTTTGATCCATGCTTGTCACATAACTAGGGAATGATGTTGTCTATCAGTTTGTAACTAGTGAACATACTCAACATAGGTTGTTAATTTTTGAATATTTTCAAGTAAAAACAGAAAGAACTTGCATACAATGCCATTTGGTAACTTGGTCATCCAACACAAGAGGACTATAAATGGCTAAACGCAATTAGTCTTTAGTTATCTATTTTACTTCTGTAATTGTTGTTGACCTTAAACTTCACAAAAGTATCGTTGACCTTCAGTTCTCTGAAATGCTACTTGTGCCGCACATTGATAGTAAAAGGCGTCTAGAGTGTAAAGTCGTCATATGTTTTCCATCTTAGAAAATAGAAATGTATTATTTGTTAAGAATCGAGGGACCATTATTTACTTTATAGCCATACTGCCGTACCAATTAAGAGAGCTAGTAAGGGAAAGGATATATTTGTAGAACCACCGACAAAGAGTTCTAATATGAGACCAAGTTAGAAACATCCTAAATCCTGCTACATATCACAGTCCATAGTCCAAAAAGGTGAAATCGAAAAACGCTTTTAATAACTTTTATATGTGAAATTTCAGTTTAACTACCCCTTTTGTCTGTTCAGATATCTCATGTCTAATAATTCTAATATTCGAATGTTTCATGATTTGTAAAATAGTTTCGTATGTTCTTGTTACTAAGTATGGTTGCAAATAAATAGAATTGTACTCACATGGAACTGATAAATAAACCATCAGTAATCTTAGGTTATGAAGCAGCTGAACAGATGACTAATTACTATGATTTCAGGCTCCTGAATTACATTCAGAGCTCCATAAACAGGGTTTAAGTCAACAAGCTATGGGACCAGGACCAGGGTCTGGGGGAGGTCCTTCAACTTCTTCAAGTGTCAAGGTTAGTTTTTCCCCCCTAATTTACAATGCAAACATATTATTCTCTGTTACCATATATTCTGTTACAAGGATTCATTAAAACTCATCAACGTTGATGCTCATTTTTGCGGGACAAAATTAGGTTATCAATACAAGAATTGCTGGGCTGGGTCCCATATCGCATATGAATTCTGTAGTTATAACTTATAGGATTAACTAAAGGTGGCAATTTATACCCACTTACTTTGGTTGGGTCGTTTCTACTTTGTTTTATTAGTTTGTCGAAAAGGTAGCATAATAAACATTTTGCCAAAAAGGTAATGACCAATAGGTATAAATTATCCCAGGGTGTACTTCTATATGCATAAAACTTCTTAAATTATTCTATTAAAGTTATTAGATTATTATAAAAAATGTAGTTTTTATAATCATATCTTACTTATTAGCTAAAAAGGTGATGGATCAAAGTCGCCTAAGTGTTTTAAGGAAAATGACGCGTGTTGTTAGCTGAATGCAAGTTTGAGACGTTGTGTCGGAGGTGTAGATGAGCCTAGCCAAACCCAAGCTCGTCTCAGCTTGATCTTGGCTTGTTTCGAGTCTTATGTGTAAAGCTTGAGCTCTGCTTATTAGTAATTTAGTACGTATAATTATATTATTTTATATGTATACACATATAAGTGTAGATATAATTATGCATATAGAAATAATTTTTATTGTTTAGATTCTAGTTGGAGTTCTACATATAACTGTATTATGTGGTTATAACATTATATATGCTATATTATTTATATAACTAATAAGCTTGTTTATGCTTACGAGTCTAATCAAGCTTAGTGTATGATGCTCGGGTTGGACCTCTTTTGTTAATATAGCTCCAAGTTAGACTTGAGCTCGTTTCCACTTAGTTTAAAGCCTTAAGCTCGACTTGATTCGAATTCGAGTGGCTCATGAGTAGAACTCACTTACGCCTGTAGTTTGCTTGCTTTTAGAGTAAAATGATGGGTTGGTTGTTCCTATGCAAAGTTAGGGTTAAAGCTTTGAAATTTCTTCTTCCCTATTGAGTGTTTTCCTCCTGATATGCGTGGTTGTTGCAAGTTTGCAACAGATATGTTATGCTCTACACTTAATGCATAGAAGTTTAGAACCTCTTAAATCACATTTTTCAAGTTACTATAATGTTATTTAAACTATATTGCATTATTGCTTAATAATCATATTTGGCAAACATTAGCACCAAAGGTTTTCTGGATTAACCCACCCAACCTGAACCATGTTCTGAGCTGTTAATCAACCAGCCCATCCCACACACGTTGGCACCTTTATTTTGAACCATCATATTCCGCTTCCCTATTCATGTGGTTTAAGCATATCCATTTTTTGTTTGGAAATATTACCCGCATAGTTTCTAATTGGGTGTAAGATGCAGGGACCGAAGGCACAAAAGAGCAGTGATCTGAAGTATGATATATTTGGATGGGTTATTCTTGCTGTAACTATCGTGGCATGGGTTGGATTTTCTAAAGCAAATGTACCTTCACCACCTCCGCGATAAGCTATTCTGCTTACTGGCAACTGTCTAATGGTTTAATGGAGTAGATATGATGAATGATATTTGCATTAACAAGAGTTGTTAATGTTTTTATAATTTTTGATCCGAGTTGTGACTTCACACCACATGAAAGATTTGATTAGAGGTATATCTTGACTTTTCAGATTTAATTTTGTTGCAAATTCGATCAAGAAACTGGTTTTAGAATATGATCAGTAGTCTGGGGAGTATGTTTTCATTTTGAGTTACATGCTAGGTTGATTTCGAACCCTACATTTGATTATGTTTCAAAAGGCCACCTATGTAAGCTAATTGTTAAAGATTGTGACCAATCCAAGAAACATGTTTAATAGTCTCGTGAAAAACCAGGTTGATCCATTCACTCCATTTCAAACGGCTTGCCTTGTCCTTTGGCTCTGTTTGGTATCCAAAACATGGGTTGATATTGGGACGTTTATGGTTTGGTTTTACTGGTTTTAATGAAAATTCTTAGCCAAACTGCTGACAGTGGTTCCAGAAACGATAAATCAATTGGCCGGGTGAGTGGATTGGTTGTTAGGCGGTTTAGTTTGATGGTGCTGATTGTGGTTTCTAGAAACGACAAATCAGTTAGCCGGGTTGAGTGGGTTAATTGTTTGGGTTCAATTCGATGGTTTTAAACCAATTTCTTTTGTATTAAAATTTTCATTAATAAAAACGTTTTATGAATAAATTATGCTGTGAAAACAGAATCATATGGATCTCAAAGGGACATACTTTCTTTGATTTAATAAGGTCTACATGTTGCTAATGGTTTATGCTCACATGTGATTGAAACCTAAATTTGATTTTTCATACGGTTTAGAATTTTTGAATTGTGTGATTTATTTGATGTACTGATGATAGTAACCATCAATCTTTATGTTCATAATGATTAGTAACAGTTTATTTTTGGATAAAAATTTTTAAAATCAAATCTATTAATTTCTTAGATGTTAATAAAAAAATTTAATTTTCCATTTTACTTGTCACTGAAAATGAACATATCAATAAAGCGATCGTATTGTACATACCCGAATTATAATAAAAATTTGTAACAACTAAATAAACACTTTAAAAAATATATACACACATATAATAAATGCGATGATTCTTTAATCATATTTTTCTAATTTTAAATGATTATATTCTATCCATTATGTAAATTGACTTGTATTAAATAAGTTCATTATTATTAATATCGCATATAAGTACTAAATAAAACTTTTCGTCATCTTCTATATGTATAATATTAAAATTTATGTATATTTAAGAATTAAATACTACAATTAAAATGTTTATTTAAGAATAAACTATTACACTTAAAAACTATTCAAATGATAGAAAGCTTCCCTCCGTTTTAAGGAAGATTTCCCTCCTACCCAAAGTTTCCCTCTTATCTTGAGATTGTATGCATCTCATTTCCAAATTCAAACTTCAAAATTGCTATAAAACGTCACCGTCTTAATTCAAAAAAATGTGACATTTATTAAAATTCAAAGATTGAATGTCTATTTTTAAAAATTTAGATCTAAATTTCAGCAACTTAATCTATCTAAATATTTATGTAAGGGAAGATAGCCTTTAATTTAATTAATATATAAGCGTTCTTTCTAAACATGTTAAAAAATAAGAAAACCAAATAATGATTCTTACATTTTCACAAAATCTTTCTTTGAAATTAACGTTTATTTACTCCATTTGTTTTAATGAACATGAATACGATAAACACTTACATACCCAAACAGTTTTAGTAGAAAACTCTCCGTAACCAAATAAATATACTATCTACTATTTTAAACACGATATACAAGAGGATTTATATTTTATAGATTTAGAAAACAAACAAAAAAAGAGAAAACCAGAATAAAAAAAAACGAACAAATGTAAAGATTCCCCCGCAAGCTTTCCCTCAAAATGTTCAAATCACCCGCTCTTTAATTCACCCACTCATTATAAAATCATCTTCACTCATCATCATCATCTTCATCTTCATCCCACAAACCCTAATCCCCAAATCCACCATTTCTGCAACAATGCCTTCAATCCCCGAAGACCCAATTCTCGCCCCAAACCCAGATCGATTCTGCATGTTCCCAATCCAATACCCCCAAATCTGGGAAATGTACAAGAAAGCCGAAGCCTCCTTCTGGACCGCAGAAGAAGTCGATCTGTCACAAGATCAACGCCACTGGGAGTCGTTGACCGACGGCGAACGCCACTTCATCACCCACGTTCTCGCTTTCTTTGCGGCGTCTGATGGCATCGTGCTTGAAAACCTCGCCGGAAGGTTCATGAAAGAGGTGCAGATCGCTGAAGCTCGTGCGTTCTACGGCTTTCAGATCGCGATTGAGAACATTCACTCCGAGATGTACAGTTTGCTCCTCGAATCGTATATCAAAGACTCCGATCAGAAGAATCGGTTGTTTCGAGCGATTGAAACGATCCCGTGTGTCGAGAAGAAGGCCAATTGGGCGCTCCGGTGGATCGACGGATCGGAGACGTTCGCCGAACGGATAATAGCGTTTGCGTGTGTCGAAGGGATCTTCTTCTCCGGCAGCTTCTGCGCTATCTTCTGGCTGAAGAAACGTGGGTTGATGCCGGGGTTAACGTTCTCCAACGAATTGATTTCACGAGACGAAGGATTACACTGCGATTTCGCTTGTTTGTTGTACGGGTTGTTGAAGAACAAAGTGAGTGAAGAACGAGTGAAGGGGATCGTTGCTGATGCGGTGGAGATTGAACGAGAGTTTGTTTGTGATGCGTTACCGTGTGCTCTTGTGGGTATGAATGGTGATCTCATGAGTCAATACATCGAATTTGTTGCTGATCGATTACTGGGTGCATTGGGGTGTGGTAAGTTGTATAATGTGCAGAATCCGTTTGATTGGATGGAGCTGATTTCGTTGCAGGGGAAGACGAATTTCTTTGAGAAGAGAGTTGGTGAGTATCAGAAAGCTTCAGTGATGTCGAATTTGAATGGTAATGGTGATTCTCATGTCTTCAAGATGGATGAAGACTTCTGATTATGATTTCTTGGGTTATTGTTATAGTTTCTTTAGGGTTACAGCTGCAAATGTTGTGAGTTTATGATTAAGTTTGTTATATATGTTCTTGTTTTAACTAATATTATATGAAAACAGTTAAAATTTATGATGATGTTTGGTTTATTTCATATGGGTGTTTGTGATTTGATTGAAAGATGGTATTTTTGTTATCTTTATGATGAGACAGTAGCTAGAAATGGACCTGTATTTTCACCTCTCAGCCTTGTATTGATTTTGATGTAATCGTGGTGTTTGAAGTTGTGTTTGACATCGTATTCACTATTAAGTGACATATGTTGTGGTGTTGGTGTTGTATGAGAACTTGTTAAAACAGTTGAAATCTGCTTAAACAGAATTAGAGATGACTTGCTGCAACATAGCGTGTTGGGTGTTGGCTAGGGCAGTTAAACCTGTTGTAGGTAGATCAGAAGTAGACTGTAGCAAGAGTGATAGAGAGGGTTGTGTTGGCTTGATTAGAACATTTTTGCATCTAAGATCATAGAAGGTTTGTATAATTGTTTGTCCTGTTATATAACAGAGAAAACTTAACCCTAATCTTAAACCCTAATGGAGTAATGGGTTTATCCCTAATGGCTAATGGGCTCTAATCCTAGTATATAATAAATATTTTCAAAATATTTTATATTTTTAATTGAAAGATTGTGTTTGATTTGTGATTTATCAATCTGGTTAAGATGTTACAGGTTTTTGGTTTAAGTTGATTAGGGATAAACCCATTACTCCATTTAATTGATCTCATGTTCGGTACTGGTGGAGATAGATTGACGTACGATGTAGGTATTGTTCAGGGACGTGCCTAGCGTCCTAATGTTCCGCATTCAAGTAATGAAGATTATTGGGCGGGCTAATGACCTGTCGGTGATGCAATTAGACGTTCAATAAAAAAGATATCAAGAAACAAATGGCACATGTCGTCAAAGATTTTCAGGTGATGACGATCTCTTTTCTTAACTAGTTAGTTACCAATTGTTAGTGAATTTTGGTTTTACTTAACTTTGTTAAGTTGTTAACTTATTATAAAAAACTTTTGGAAAGCATCACTTTCTTTTATCAAGAAACATAAAAAGAAACATTTTATAAGGTCAGTGATTTTATTTATTTTTTAATTTTTAATAGATTTATGTTGACGGATTAAGCTTGATTTTTATATGTTGTTATTGGTTTTGTAAATTTAAATTTTCAATGCTTGATCGTTGTTGTAGGTGCAAATTGGTTATGATCTTATAATTAATGATTCATTATGTATGAAAATGTATATGGTATATATCCATCCTCAAGTGACAACATAATGACATAAGTCATACTTTTAAACATGATCAAAACAAAGAATATTGACAATAAACATTATTATCCCTACAATCTGGATATCCAACAAAGAAAACAAGTTCATTTTCTTAACAATAAACACACAGAAAGTTCTCTCAAATCCATGCCTATCCTTCAAGATAGAATCTCTTACCTCAAATCTTTAGTTGTTTGCCTATTTGCTCCATTCTCTTTTGCATACATACATTATATTCCTATTCTTACTCTCCTCCAGATCGCTTGTTGGTTATGTGAGTTTTCACCGAGTCCAAGCATGATATAAATTACAAACATTCTTCTTTTCATCCACCGAACATAAAATTTTGGTATAAATTCTTGTGACTTGGCTCGTAAACATGCTTCACTTGCTATACGTGTGAACGTCTTTATAGCATACGTAATTCACGCGTCTATATTTTCGAATCAAATTCGTCCATTTCAATATGGTTTGACATACAATAAAATTTCTAGGCGTGCGTATAATATACATTCCATGGAGAAATAATAATATTCTAGATCGGTTTTAAAAGCCCACCCATAACGCACAAATCATCAATTCACAGGGCCCACCAACCTAACCCGACTCACTGAGTCACCGAGTCACCGAGTCACTGAGTCACTGTGGCGTCTTTAATCAGCTACAACAACACACACACACACAGGGGAACGAACGAACGAACGAACGAACGAAGGGGTCGATAGTGTATTGAGAGATGGATCCAGATGCGTTATCGAAAGCATTCGTGGAGCATTACTACTCGACGTTCGACACCAATCGTGGTGGATTAGCTAATCTCTATCAGGATTCCTCCATGTTAACCTTCGAAGGTCAGAAGATCCAAGGCTCCCAAAACATCGTCGCTAAGCTCACTTCTCTACCCTTTCAGCAGTGTAAGCACAGCATCACCACCGTCGATTGTCAGCCCTCTGGACCCGCCGGCGGTATGCTCGTCTTCGTCAGCGGAAACCTCCAACTCGCCGGAGAGCAACACGCCCTCAGGTTCAGTCAGGTATATCTTCAAACACCTTCTATGCGATTCATCTCTTACGGATCTTTTGATTCATAATTGTTTTCAAAATTTTTGGATTAGAATCTAATTCAACGATCTGGGAATCTGGATTTTGTGTTCTCGTGACGATTTAGTACTGTTTGGTTTTTGTGATGAATGATCATATGCTAGTATGCTTGCGATTTAGTATCAGTAGACGTTTTGTTTGATCTGCTCTTTGGTTACTTCTGATCTACTCTGATTGAGTCTGTGTGTGTGTGTGTGTGTGTGTGTGTGTTGTTTTCTCATAACACGACCTATTGAATCTGTTTTGACTCGATGCTCTTGATTGAGCAGCAGGATCAACTGCTTCTGAAGGGTTCTTTATATGTCAAACATATTTGCTAGATTAATTAGGATGCTTTGATCGTTCTTCTTTAAGAAAACCATGGTTAGTGGTAACTTGAAGCACAAACATTAGGGCATTGAGAAATTGAAATACAGTGAGTATTTGTTATAGATCATGACTCTTGAATCAAACCGTAATGAAGAATGTGACACATTGGATTTGTTCCTTTGTTATGTTGCTTTGTGTGTGTGGTTTTGCTGAGGTTTGTCATCTGTTCTTTATATAACTACCCATGACCACAACCTATGCCTTTGTGTGCGAGGTTGTGCTGAGGTTTCTCCTCTGTTCTTCATATTATCACCCTTAAAAGTTGAATCTAACCGTTGTCAAGAACATGAAACATTTGATTTGTTCTTTGGTAGTACTTCACCTTCCATTTTACTCTAATTGAACGTTTATGCGTCTCCATCTGCACTTATATTTTTTTACAAAGAGAACTCATTGGATGCCTATTGAAGATGTTTTGACTCCATTCTCATGATTGAGGAGCAGGATCAACTTCTTCTAAAGGGTTCTTTTTGTATCTAAACTAAATTCAAGAACCATAAAACAATTCATATACTAGGTTGCTTTGAGCATTCTTCTTTAAGAAATCTATGGTTGGTGACAACTTGAAGTACAAACAGTGGGACGGTGTGAAATAGAAATGAGTGAGTATTTGTTCTGGATCATAACCCTTGAATCTAACCGTAGTCTATATCTTGTTTGATCATATTGGAATTGTGAGGGTCTAATACTCTAATATAAGTTCTTTGATGTATAGAAGGTTTCCAAAGAGGTCACCCTCCATTCTACTTTGTGGCCTAGCAGTTCATTGAATATGCTCCTTTGAAAAGCCTCAATGGGTCTACTTTTTGAAAAACGTATTTACAGATATTCAGATATCTGGGCTATTCACCAGGACAAAATACATGGCAAAACCTATTTCCAAATAATTAGTTGGCTTAGCTAGAACTCATTTATGCCAATGCTTGCCCATTTGAGCAAGATTTATCCAACATCTATTGTGGCATCAATAGTTATATTTAGTCATTACTTGAAAAATATTTGTTGATAACTTGATATCTCTGAATTGTGTCTTATTCTTCATGTTCTTGATTTGATTTTGTTTGATGATTATTGATAATAGTCCCATGCAGTACTGTGTTGCTGTTCATTATTGTTTATAATACATGTCTCATGATGTACATGTGTGGTTTATGATACTATATTGCAGTACAATGGGAACAATTTGGTGCTTATGGTTGTATTATTATGCATTCGTATTGAATCCATCCATCCATCTGTCTATCATTCATATTGTAATGGAGAACTTGTAGCTTAAGGTACATATAAAGGGAGGAGATTGTTAAGCTTATGAGAAAATGAAAGGGACCCGGGGGTCTCAATGTTTCATTAGAAGAGAGATATGTGATGGATCACTAGGAAAGGGAGTCGAATAAGTTTCCTTACGTCAGGTGGACCGGATTACAGGTCAAATTGGGTAATATTTAGTACATCTTGATCTAGGAGGTGGTTACACATAGGGAAACTTGCATTTGATATGATTTCTCTTTAGCTAACTGTGTTTTTTAACTTGACCCTTTAGAGATACAACATAACTTGAATCGACCCATTCACTAGTAAATGGGTCTAAATTGCTTCCTCTAACCATATGGCTAGTGTTTTCTCAAAGGTGTCAGAAATTTAGTATATGTTCCTCCGTTAACATATTTTGATGATTGAAATCGCTATTTCGAGCTGTGTGGTTGCGTCTTACACTTTTCTTTTTGTTCGACTTCTTTTGATGCAGATGTTTCATTTGATGCCCACACCACAAGGGAGCTTTTATGTGTACAACGACATATTCCGCTTGAATTATGCATGAGAAAGAAGTGTCATTCTAGAACCTGAGCGTGTTTCTTAGTTTTTAAACATCAATTTCTTGTCATACCATACTTAGTGTTGACATGATGCATCATCTGCATGGCTTTTGTGTAACTTCTTTCAAAACATATTTTCTTGTGTCTGGCTTTTGTAATGGATTAATTGGTGGAAGATATTTGTTTACACCAATGGATTAAGTGGAGGTGACAATTGTCTTGGTGAAATGGGGTGGGTTGGGTTGATACGAAACACTAAAAAAATACAATTTTATAAATAGACAGTGTCGAATACATTACAAAATTTAAGGGACTCATTTGAATAAAACGATTAATGCATTTGAAAATACTTTTGGCTTTTGGACTTCTTTTGACCCCTTCTCTCTTTATTCTTATATATTTTTAACCCGTTAGTCATGTTTGCCCATTGATTTTCTTACTGTTTAAAACACCTGTCTCTCAAATTTCATATTAACCAAAAGTTTTGAGTACAAGGTTCAACAGAATAAACGAGAACGGGATTATAGTTCTTCAAAAAAATTGAATCCATGAAGCCAATTCCGGTTTGAGCTTGATCAACATCATGTTTGATCATACGAGAACTATAATTTAATACCAGCATGTAACACCTATATGTTTATAGCACAATAGTGAACAATTGAAGTCCAATATATAAAAATCCAACTTCCAGAAAATGACCCTTTTCTTTAGTTTTGATGATTGTAGCTTAAATTATCGTTGGTTAATTAGATATTTCATGTAAAACTTGTCTTACAACTCATGATTGGTTTAGTTTAGATTAGACATGTAAGCAAACCAATAAACACGTACAAGGGTTTTTCATGTACGTTCGTTTAACTTTAATCGATCAAATGAACGTACACATACACTTAAACGAATAAATTTGCTTGTTTATGTTTATTCTTTAAGAAAAATAAACATATGGGTTCAATTTTATTCTTTTCTTATATTGTAAGCAAACGTAAATGAATGAATAAATAAACATAAACCATGAAAAGGAATGTTTTTGTGTTCGTTTGTTTAAGGGCGATCATGACTCAAGGATTGAATCGACCAAAATCAAATCAGGTTGAGGCTGAACATTTCTATGTGTTTCGGCCTTCAAGTCGGTCCCTAATCCGGCTCATTGATTTCCTCGGATTGACACATGATGGACCCGTTAGTATTACTAATAGCTAACAAATAAATTTAAATAACCATATATATATGTACAAACACAAATATACACAAACCAACCCAAATAAACCAACCATCGGACTTAAGTTGTTACATGGGGAGTGTAAGTGAAGTTATTCACCAATTTTAACTTTTCTATATTTAAAATCGGTGAAAGGAATAACACGTGAACACACCTCCCTCTACCATCTTCTTCAATCAATTCCCCCAAAGCCCAAATCTCTCTCCACCACCACCACCACCGCCACCACCACCACCACCGCCACCACCACCACCCCCACCACCACCACCACCACCACCACCTGGTTCACGGAGCTAGTTTGAGTTGAATTAACGATGGCAGATTGGGGGCCCGTGCTTATAGGCGTTGTATTGTTCGTCCTGTTGCAGCCGGGGCTCCTATTTCAACTCCCCGGCAACGGTAAGCAGTTGGAGTTCGGAAGCATGAAAACCAACGGCAAAGCCATCGCTGTTCACACTCTCATCTTCTTCATCATCTATTCCATCCTCATCCTCGCTGTTCATGTCCATATCTACACCGGCTGAACACCACACCACATCCTCCGCCCTAAGTAAGTATTGATTCGATGCATAAAACCTATAGATCTGGACTGTAATCCTTCTGTTTTACTAGTGTTTATCGTCTATAAGTTTCCGATTCAAAAATCGTTTCCATTTTGATTCAGATTTAGTCATTTAGATGATGATTCAGTGGTTTCTATGGTAGATCTGCTTTTTTTTTTATTTGCTGATTATTCTGTTGGATTAAGCTTTGGTAAAGGTGAAATTAATATGTGGTGCATGTGGTACAACTGGTTATTGATATGGGATCAGGAACATTGTAGAACAGATTCACTGGCAAATTGCTTTTTTTCTTTTAGCTTTTTGAAATGTTTTTTTACACACACCACCGCCGCACCGATCACTGGATTTGGTGGACGGTAGTCGGTGGTGGTTTAAATATTATCAAATTTTCTTCCGGATTGGCGGATTCTAGTCGTTTCCTTGAAGAAAGTCTACATTTTGACCTTGCCATTTTAAAGTTACCATGTAATAAAACGCGTATTTACGGCGGTAAATGGTTGCGAGCTATTACTGTTTATTTATATACCAGAACGAAGAATTATTTAAATGTAAATAAGAGAGAAAAAATAATGATAGAGATTTAAAAACGTATTATTTAATAACAAATGAGGGAGGAAAAATAATGATTGTTAGTATAATTATAAAAATGAGAACTGGGAACCTAACGTAAATACTCTTAGGTAGCGTTTGATACGCAACAATGAGGGGTAGAATGAAATGGACTATTGATGGTGAATGAATAAATACATGTTTGGTTGGTGAATGTAATGCAATGAATTATGTACATTGATTTAATTCCCTCAAATTCATTTCATCCACCCTTATTATTATTTTTTTCGTTTCATCTATTCTTTCATCATTAGACACCAACACTAACCACTGACCCATCGTAACAACCATCACCGACCACCAAGATTGTTCATCACCGGGAACCACCATCAGGCACGACCACAACTGACCACAACCAACCACCGGCCACCGTCGTCACTGTCGCCGCGGCCGCCAACCACTAGCCACCAGCGACGCCGCCCACCACCGGCCACCCGCGGCCCTGCGAACTACGACCACCCATGACGCCTCCACCGGAGACCACCGCTTCGTTTTTTCATACCTAACAAACAACACAAAGTAATGATTCATTTATTCGTAAAGGGTAATCAAACAAGATAATGAAATGTGATGATTCATTTCATTCTCTCATCTATTTTATTCTTTCATTTATTTCATTATCTCATACTTAACAGACCCTTATATTAAATTTCTCCAGTTGCTAATATCAATATGGATGTTTATCAGGGTCGGTGTTGCTGATGTTTTGGCCAAAATCTCATGACATGAACCTATAATATCAATTTTTTTAGTCTCGTATGATCACATATGTTGAACTAAAATGAAAGACCGGATACGAAAAAATTATTAATCAAGCCTTTAACGTTTTGGTGATTATGTCGAATAG
Organism: Flaveria ramosissima; assembly: GCA_025215565.1. Lineage (NCBI taxonomy): Eukaryota > Viridiplantae > Streptophyta > Magnoliopsida > Asterales > Asteraceae > Flaveria > Flaveria ramosissima. The sequence continues at coordinate 74,583,062 of CM046035.1, forward strand.
ATTAAGGAAAAAGAGTCCTCTTGTTTTCTCTAGTTTTTTTAGGGTGATACATTAACCTCACATCAAAATTATTTTCTTGTCGTTTCAATTTTCTACAATTTTCCAATTTGAGCCACACATAGTCCAAAAAGAGGCGACATGCTCCGGTGATAAACTAAGAATATTCACGGGTCGAGAATTCTATTTGCATACTGAGTTTCGGGGTGGTGTTCCTAGCCAAAGCCAGGTATTCTCCCCTCTCCTAAGTTCCTGATCTTATAAGCTCTCAATCCCCAAGAAAAATACTTAACAATCATCAGAGATGGTTAACAAAGAAAGAAAGAAAACAGACATACACAGACCCTAAGCTTTACAATTTGACACAAATAGCCCTTGAACTTTCTACTAGCTATGTGACTTTTGTTGATGCAAATGTGATAGCCCTCATGTACACCTTGTCACGCTTCATTACGAGTTCCCTTATATTAGATCCTCAAGTTACGTTTCCTTTGTTATGTTTTTCTATCTATATTTTCTGTTAGTGTAATTTTAAAAATCATGTATGATTGTCGGTTCGTAGATCACATAATAAAATTATTGCATGTTACTTATTTATTCATTACCTTTTTTTATTTAATGTTTATTATTATATGTTATTTTTACTACTTTAAATATATGACTAGAACAATTGTTATATATGAGAGTTCAAGTAATAATTACCTCATATCGATTGTCAAGATAACTTATGTATATTAACGAATGTAAAAACTAGTAAATACTTTTTCATTGTGACCCTCTCGTTCAAATGTTATGCCACTCGTACTCCTCACCATTTGAATGGTCTAACTATTCTTGTAACTTTTGTATCTAAGACAAAGATAAACTCCACATTCTCACTGGACGTGTCATTTATTAAAGTTATCATTAGTTTTAGAGTTATTGGATTTTAATGTTCTCAACTTTTATATATTGATCGGGATTATCCCAACTCAGCAAATGTATACGAACATTCCCAACTTTGAGCTTGTTTTCCTGTAACGATCTCTTGCTAACTGAGAGTTAACACTGTTAGTTTTTTGATGATGTGAACTACTTATATGGCCAAAACATTAAGCAGAAAGTTTAAATCAACTATCACGTCCGTCAATCTGAAACTTCCGCAACCTAAAACCCGTTAATTTTCACCTTCTGATTTAAACCACTTGACTCGTTAAATGTATATTTTAAGTGATGATGGATACTAGACACTGAAAAAAGGACCTAATAGATGTTGGGCGGCGGATAGTTGAAAAATGACTCAAAGTTAGCCGCATTTCATAAAAAACTAACGGGCATTAACTATCAGTTAGTAAGTGATTGTTGAAGGTAAATACACTAAAAGTTAGTAGTTGTTAGTTATATTTTTAGTCATAAATTATAGTAATTTTAGAGTATATTTCAGCATATATTTTGCAGTAGTTGCATGCATTTTTCATTTAATTTATAAAAAAATAGTAGTTTTGGTAGGATGGAATCTAATCTTGCATATTTTTGGCTTTATAGGTTAATTAAATGGATGGAAAGGAAAGAGATGAGCATTAAAATTTAAAACCCTAAAAAATGGAGAGTTTGTTGAGGAAAAGGGAAGGAATCAAAAGATAAAAGGGGAAGGCTGCAGAAAGAAAAGGGGGCATCGATAGGGCTGCAAACGAACCGAACGAACACGAACAAGGTCTTGTTCGTGTTCGTTCGTTAAGAAATAAACTTGTTCATGAACTGTTCACGAACACTTACCGAACGAGATTTTTTGTTCGTGTTCGTTCATTAAGAAAATGAACATGTTCATGAACTGTTCACGAACACTTACCCAACGCAAATGAACACAAACAAAAGCAAACGAACACAAACAACTGTTCATAAATATGACGAACACAAACAAGCTCATGAATACAAACGAATACAAATTATTATTGTGACACCCGGTCAAATCAGGTCAACTCTCAAAATCATCCGCAATAATTAAATTATGATTATTTAATGTTCAAATCTAATTAAGCAAAACCATGCGTTAACATTTATCAAACCTAACAATTGTTTAAATTCTTGAATAATTATAACAATAAAAATAATAACAATAAACATAATAATAATAATAATTATAATAATAATAATAATAATAATAATAATAATAATATGGATGATTAGGCTAGTTGCAAATCCAAGAAGGATTTCAAATGTCTTGCATGCAAGACAACACACTTAGTGAGTGTGTTTAAAAACCACACACACACACAAACACTCTCAACTCTTCATCTCCTCTCCACTCTCACACACCACCTCCATCACCCATCGACCGCCCCCCTTCCCCTTCCTTTCGCCGGCCGCCTCCCGCCGGCCACCTGCCGACCGGCACCAACATCACCACCCACCGCCGCGATCACCACCCCCACACCCGACACCACCTCCCGTCGCGATCACCACCCTCACACCCGCCACAGACCGTCGCGACCACCGCCCCCACACCCGACGTCACTCCTCCGCCACGACACCATCACCACCGCCGCCTTCATCCGACACCCTCACCACCACCGTCGCCCTCACCCGACATCACCACCACCGTCGCCCTCACCCGACATCACCACCACCGTCGCCCTCACCCGACATCGCCACCACCACTGTCACCCGACATCGCCACCACTACCACCACCCTCACCCGACACCATCACCCCGTCACCCTCATCCGACACCACCGTGAACCCCCCCCTCTTCCTTCACCTTCGGTTAACACCAACCAAGTAGCCACCTTCACTTGCATTCACCATAAGGCACCTTAGTTTGAACTTAGTTAGAACGAGAAATCAAGAATCAAGCTTGCATTGTGATAAGGGTTTCCATCTAGTGCCTCCAAAGGTATATTAGACTAGATAATATATATGTGTTCATGCATGGATGATCAAGATAAGGATCTTGATAAACTCTAGTTCACCCATTAAAGTATTGTATGAAATGGTTGTTTTAATGATTTTTATATGCAAATGTCTTATGTATGGGTTTGATAAATCTGAAAATAGGTTGTTTATGGATGTTTAGTAGATAAGAACATGTCACATTAAGGATCTAGATGGCAAAAATATGTATGTATGTATATACTATGTATGTAAGTAGGTAAGGCCATGTGGATGGAATGAATGGTAAAGTATGGTCTTGATAAGAACATTAGGAAGTCCATTGGATTAACAAGACTATTACTAACATGATAATAATAAGTAGGTTAAAGACTTTGGGTGACTTTTATAAGAAAAATAGTTACAAATGACTAGCTTAAAGTAAATGGAATTTTAAACACAATTAAAGGACTCTCTTAGGTAAAAATCGACAAAAGGACCTTGAGACTAAGATTTATGGTTAAGATCAAACAAATGACCAAGGAGGCACCACGACTAACAAACCCGATTAAGACGACGGTTGAAACATCGAAATTATACTAGACTAAGAATGAAACGTGCCTCGGACAAACTACGACAAATAAAAGAAAATATAAGTATATACTTTAAACGACTAATTAGTAAAGATAGGTAAGAAGAAGATAATAGATGTATTAATAATCAAATAATGTTAAAAAGAATTATTTTATAAAAAGATATAATGAGGAAACTACTTCTTGAATTCTACATGAACTCAGGTAAAAGAAAGCCCGATCAGATAATCATTTTCAGGAATAATGACCCAAAGTGGAGATGATTGACTCTCTGTTTAAGAAGGTTTTAAACACCCAAGATGATGGTATAATAGGACTATTAACTCAAAGTTTATTAGTGACAAGTTAGTAAAAATTAATACATATAAGACAGGAATAAAGAAATTGGTGGTTTATAGTCAAGACTTATAATAAAGGACACAAGACATGTGATTTAAAAAAAAAAGAATTATTTTCATTTACAAAAATATACATTTTGACTAAAACAAAACGTACCATTTTAAACAATCATATATTGTCACACCCCCAACCACGGCGGTTTCCCGCGGGGCGTGAACATCATGGAAACCATAGTCATTGATCGACCACTACATGGTTTAGTAAACATACGTTGCAAATAAGTTTAAAAATACATAATTGTTTTCAGAGTTGATCTGCGGAAGTAGTAGAGCTAGAGTAGTTGTTTTCAAAACATGAAAAATAGGAAAATAAATGTCCCAAACAGCATGAATGGTCCTAAATGCGACGTGGACCAAGCTAGCTTAACTTGATGCAAGGGTCAAGTACCTGAGAAGACATGCATGAAAATATGTCAACATAAAGTTGGTGAGTTCACAGGTTTTAAAGTAATAGTAAACAGTGTAATGGACCACAAGTCTTTTCATGATTTGATTGTCGATCATACAATACTACAATATTATATAAGCACCGCAACCGAAGCTAGACTGTAACTGTAACACATTGCCCCTACCCATGCCTACCGTAAGCATGAGTGTGAACAGGCTAATAATGCACCCGTTTAGACCTCCAGTCAAGATTAGGGTAATTAATCCGGGTGGGGGTAGTCAAACCCAATAGTACTATCCATGATTACCTCGCTTTGGGAAATAAACTAACGGTTCGATATCTGGGGACTTTATACGGTAAGTAAACAACTTATATAACATGTGAAATCATTAACAAGTAAATGTGTCCAGGAAAATAGTAATTTGCATGTAATCTCCCCCAAAAGAAAAATAAGTAAAATGGGGCCGTGAAACTCACCTGTAATGCACGCGTGAATTCTAGCAATAATCTGTACGTATGATTGGTCTAGGAATCTCCTAAAAAAATCACAATATATTCATGAGGTCATGATTACTAACCCTAGATGGTCATGCATAACTCATCCACAAAGTTAGTTTTGAAAATGTCACTTGACTAGTTAGACACGTTGAGCCGTTAATGTTTTATTTAGATTCTTGTCTTCATCTTTATTTTCCTAAAGATACATAATGTATTGAAGGTGTTTTATATTAAGTATAATGGTATTATACTTTCCATGTGTATGGGTTTCCCTTTTTACCAAATATCTCTAAAAGTTTACTTTTATCTAAGTATAGGTATTTGACAGCATTAAGGGAATTTTTGGGTCTGGTTGTCATCCCCTTTTCATGGTACAAAGAATTTTTATAAAATCTGATACTTTTATCATATTTAGTTCTATGTCTTAGGATTCCAAAGAGGTATAGCTTGTATCCTACAAATAAATTTAAGTGCCACTAAATGGTTCATGAAGCAACAGATGTCAGTGCAACACTTTTCTGTATATGTCTATGGAATTTACCTTTTTGAGAGGTCAAAACTTACATTCACAAATAGAGCCTATATTACTTTTAAACCTAACACCTTAAGCTAAGTTACCAAAGAAAGAAAATCTTCATTTTATTACTTTAAACATAACTTATGCCTCATTCTTTCTGCCCTATTTATTCTGTCAAAAATTCAGGTTCAGCACTTTAATTTGTTTGTACGTTTTGGAAGGGTTATACTCATCTATAAATTTCAAGGTTGGGTGGGTTAGAAACTAGACATCCTAAAGTTAATGTTAGGCTCAAGAATCGGTTCATTTGACCATGTTTAGGTCGAGTTATGGTCTTGAAAACACAGAACATGAATCTGCCAGAAAGTGTTTTACATGTTTTGTTACTTTTTAAACTTTGTTAGAGCACTTTTGGGATGAGGTAGTGAACATGAACACATCATGGTGATGTATGGAAGATTAAAAACAAGGTGCTAACCTTAAACAAGCAAGGAGAAGAGATGGTAGTCTTGAAATGCAAGGAAAAGAAGGTTTGATCCTTTGAACTAAGAAAACCCAACAAGAAAAGGTGAAGAAGATGTTGTAGGATGTTTGGGAGCTTCAAAACTCACTTGATCTTCAATAATGGCACTTGACTCACCCAAGATTTGTGGAAAATGAGTTGAAAATAAAATGAAATGGTGGATGTGGTGTCTTGGCCGAATTTGGAGAGAAAGAAAGAAGGAGAAGAGTGTGTTGGTGATTTGTGTGGATGAAGTGTGTGAATGTTGCTTATATTTGTAAGCTCTACAACTCCTATCTTTGTCTCTTGGTCAACCATAGGGAAAGGAGCTTCACACATATGGAAAGGAATCATGTAGCTTTGTTCATAACCTTTTCCTTAACACTAAAATGGCAAATCTTGAGCTTCACAAAAGACAACTTGTCTTGTAAGGATTTGACAAGGGGAGAAGACTAAAATAAAAGTGAGGGGAGGGGGGGTAAGGGGACGGTTATGGGGGGGTGGGAAATGGGTTGATTTTTCAATTTTATGTAGTATTGGGTATTTGGGTGGTATTTGTTGCATTATAGTAATTTATATATATATATATATATATGTTCAATATTTTTACTCCTTACTTTTTAAAATACATTAGAATTGTATAAGTATTTGTATAATATCATATATATATAAATATATATAAATATTGATGGTATGCTAATGATGCATCATGTAGTTAGTAGATCCGTTAAAAGGATTCGTTCCGGGTAAAATATTAATTTACGCGATTAGGTGTATTTATAAAGTCAAGCTTTTCCAATGCATTTGGTTTGGAATCTAAAATACTTTGAACCATCTAAATGAATTTATTAGTACATGTATATGAATTATGACCAATGTTCATGTGTGCCGGTTGTATCGCGTGTAAAAATGGTAATTACGTCGAATCACCGATGCATGAAATGTAATGCGTGAAATTTTGCAATGCATAAAACGGTTTCAATAATTGGAATTCAATTGAAAATCAAGTATTATAGGGGTAATTATAACCAAGTCAAGGTCGGGTATTGACCTGAAATTGCCGGTTGTCACATACTCCCCATGTTAGAAAGAATTTCGTCCCGAAATTCAGTTAGGGTTGTCTGCAGATGCCAGAGTTTCAAACAAGTAGGGATAGTTGAGCTTCATTTGATCTTCGCGTTCCCAAGTAAATTCAGGTCCTCTTCTTGAATTCCACCGGACCTTCACTATGGGAATACGGATTCGTTTCATCTTCTTTACTTCTCTATCTAGAATTTCCATAGGCTTTTCAATAAAATGAAGTTGTTCATCAATCTGGACCTCATCGAGTGGTATAACCAGAGTTTCATCTGACAAGCACTTCTTCAGATTCGACACATGGAAAGTGTCATGAACACTACTAAGTTCTTGAGGAAGTTTTAGCTTGTAAGCTACAGGACCAATCCTGGCTAGGATTTCAAATGGTCCAATGTATCTAGGGTTTAGCTTGCCACGTTTGCCAAAACGAATGACTCCTTTCCATGGTGAGACTTTAAGTAGAACCTTGTCTCCCACTTGAAATTCCAACGGTTTACGCCTCACGTCAGCATAGCTTTTCTGACGGTCACGCGCGGCTTTGAGTCGGTTCTGAATTTGAGCGATCTTTTCCGTGGTCTCGTGTATGATCTCGGGACCAGTGAGTTGACTATCGCCAACCTCTGTCCAACACAGTGGTGACCGACACTTCCTTCCGTATAATGCTTCAAACGGTGCGGCTTTGATACTGGTGTGATAACTATTATTGTAAGAAAACTCAGCCAAGGGTAGATGAGTATCCCAACGGTTTCCAAAGTCTATCACACAAGCTCTAAGCATGTCTTCTAACGTCTGAATGGTCCGTTCGCTCTGACCATCTGTTTGAGGATGGTATGCGGTACTCATATCCAATCGTGTACCCAAGGCCTTTTGTAATGATTGCCAAAATCTCGAGGTAAATCGACTGTCTCGATCGGAGATAATGGAGATCGGTACTCCATGTCTCGAAACAACCTCCTTGAGATAAACTCTTGTCAATCTTTCCATTTTATCAGTCTCCTTAATTGGTAGGAAATGAGCAGACTTTGTCAGTCGATCCACAATTACCCAAATCGTATCACAACTGGTGGATGTCTTGGGTAGTTTTGTGACGAAATCCATGGAAATCTGCTCCCATTTCCATTGTGGAATCTCTGGTTGGTGCAGTAATCCGGATGGCTTCTGATACTCTGCCTTAACCTTTGAACACGTGAGGCACCTGCTAACATAGGCGGCAATGTCTGCCTTCATGTTAGGCCACCAGTATAACTCCTTCAGGTCTTGATACATCTTATCGGAACCCGGGTGAATGGAGTATCTGGATTTGTGTGCCTCATTCATCACAAGATCCCTCAAGTTTCCAAATTTGGCACCCAAATTCGATTCATGAAGTAGCGAGCTCCATCGGACTTGGTCTCAAATTGTTTATCCATGCCGCGAAGGAATTCTTCCTTCAAATTCAGTTCCTTTAGTGCCTCAGACTGAGCATCACGAATTTGAGTAGTTAGACTCGTATGAATCGTCATTCCCAACGCTCGCACTCGTAAAGTCTTGGTTCGTTCTTTCCTGCTCAGAGCGTCTGCTACAACATTCGCTTTTCCAGGGTGATAACGAATCTCACAGTCATAATCGTTTAGTAACTCAACCCACCTGCGTTGCCTCATGTTTAGTTCCTTCTGATTGAAGATGTGCTGGAGGCTTTTGTGATCGGTGAATATAGTACATTTAGTACCATACAGGTAGTGTCGCCAAATCTTTAGTGCAAAAACAACAGCTCCTAATTCGAGGTCGTGGGTGGTGTAGTTTTTCTCATGCACTTTCAATTGTCGTGACGCGTAAGCAATGACTTTGTCGCGTTGCATTAAGACACAGCCAAGTCCTTGTCGTGATGCGTCGCAGTACACCACAAAACCATCATTTCCCTCTGGTAGAGACAGAATCGGCGCACAACACAATTTCTGCTTCAACAACTGAAACGCTGCTTCCTGCTTATCACTCCAATCAAACTTCTTGTCTTTCTGAGTCAGGGTTGTCAGTGGTTGGGCTATTTTGGAGAAATTTTCGATAAAGCGTCGGTAATAGCCTGCCAAACCTAGGAATTGTCGCACTTCAGTCGGGGTCTTAGGTGCTTCCCAGTTTTTAATGGCCTCTATCTTGGATGGGTCAACATGTATTCCCTTCTCGTTGACCACATGCCCGAGAAATTGCACTTCTCGGATCCAGAAGTCGCATTTTGAGAATTTTGCGTATAATTTCTCGTTCTTGAGTAGCTCCAAGATTAACCTTAAATGTTGTTCGTGCTCATCCTTGGTTCGTGAATATATCAAGATGTCATCGATGAAGACGATCACGAATTTATCCAAGTAGGGTTTGCACACTCTATTCATGAGGTCCATGAATACAGCTGGTGCATTGGTTAACCCAAATGGCATAACCATGAACTCGTAATGACCATAACGAGTTCGGAATGCGGTCTTGGGAATGTCTTCCTCTTGAATTCGTAATTGGTGATATCCAGAACGTAAGTCAATCTTCGAGTAGTAACTAGATCCTTGAAGTTGGTCAAATAAGTCGTCAATTCGAGGGAGAGGGTACCGGTTCTTAATGGTGAGTTTGTTTAACTCCCGGTAATCGATGCACATTCGAAAAGATCCATCTTTCTTCTTAACAAATAAAACTGGGGCTCCCCAGGGTGAGAAACTTGGTCTTATGAATCCTTTATCTAACAACTCTTGTAATTGATTAGACAACTCTTGCATCTCTGATGGTGCTAATCGGTAAGGGGATCGTGCTACTGGAGCAGCTCCGGGTACCAAGTCAATTCGAAATTCGACTTGCCTTTGAGGTGGAAGTCCGGGCAAGTCCTCGGGAAAGACTTCCGGATAGTCTCGCACGATGGGTATATCCTCGATTCTTTTCTCTTCGGCTTGCTTCTCCACTACGTGCACTAAGATTGCATGATAGCCCTTTCGCAAGTACTTCCGGGCCTTCATACATGAAATGATCCTTAACACCGTATCACATGAGCACAGCCCGCTCACAATCGGCAATCAACGGAACAAATGAGTGAATGTGCCTGTCTGCACTGCTGCCATGGCCATGAGCATACACACCGCTGCCAATGCAGTAGAGGACTCCAAGTGCTCTTCCATCACCATCACTCTCTCTTCAGCCACGACCGCACGCCGCTCTGCCTGGGTAGCTCTTTGCTCTGCCGCCTCCACTCTCCGCGTCGTAGATGACATGTCTTCCTGTGCCCTGGTGAGTCGGTCATGCATCATATGTAATGCCTGATCATCGAGGTATCTACCCTCCTCGATTGCTAGTAATCGACAGTCCACGTCCTCCCTATCAAAAGTCTCCTGAACTCCTGTGAGTTCGGTACGTATCTCATGAAGCTGCTGATCGTGCCTCGCAGATCATGCCACGAGGAGAGGCACGGTGAGCTCCATAGGCTCCCGTGTGAGGGGAATCGGATGGGGGGCACGTGAGGACTCACCTACCTCGAAGGTGGAGGGAATACCCTCAGTGTCTCTCCACTCCTCCAGTCGGCTGGGCATCCACTCCCATCGACGAGCGTCGGTTCTGCGCCTTTTGGGCGCAGGATCGGGCTCAGTGGTACAATCTCGGATGGGTGTGGCGGGACGGATCGGCACATGAACCCGCTTCCTAGGAGTGTGAGCAAGAAGCGCACCTCCAGGGCGAGTCCGGTAGCGTCGGTATGAGGGTGGTGGTACACCTGGACCAAGGATATGGTGGGTGCCCACAGTCATTGGCTCAGGACCAGCTATAGGAGTGGGGTCAGCAGGCTCAGGGGTGATGTGGAGGGGGTCAGGGTCTGCTAGCGGGGTCGGCTCAGAGGGCTGAGGGATCGAGTCAATTGGTTGGGTAATAGGATCAGCAGGATGAGAGATGGGGTCATTAGGCTGGGAGGTGGCCTCGGAGGGCTCCGGGTCAGAAGCGACCAAATCGGAATTGGCCGGGTCGGAATCGTCCGCGTCTGAATCGATCGGGTCGGAGTCGACCGGGTCGGAGTCGACCGGGTCGGAGTCGACCGGGTCGGAGTCGACCGGGTCGGAGTCGACCGGGTCGGAGTCGACCGTCAGGGAAATTATGTCAATGGACTCCGAATCTAGGTCAACTACCTCGGTGTCAACAGGCTGGGGGGTGGGATCTGTGGTCTCGGGAGTGGGGTCGGCTGGTCGGGGATCAGCAGTCACAGGGGCAGACCCACGGGATGGCTCAACAAAGATATGGGACATGGTCAGTGGAACGGCCATCGGGAGTTGCGGCCCGATGATACGCACGACTCCCGGGACGAGCTCCTCCGGGACGTCGGCATGAATCTCGGGTGTACACGCCCACCAATACGTGCCGGGAGGAGGAGAAGGTAGTCCGGAGAACCGAGTCGAGGGTAATGCCTCCGGCGTGTCAGGTGTGGGGTCGGGAGTACATTCGGTGACAGGGATAGCAGGTGGTGTAGGAGTCTCGGTCTCAATAGCACCAGTAGGCTGGAGCACGGCATCGGACGTAGGGATCAGGATGGCTGATGTAGATCCTGCGGATGAGGTCGGAGATGTCGGCTCATACTCCTCATCTGAGTCAAAAATGTATATCGGCATCGATGCAGACGACATCTCTAAGACAAGGCAACACACAAGTACAATTTATACAAGTTAGGTTAATATATAAAGCGATAAAGATATGTAATGAACTACAGTTATAGTCTAGGTCCACAAAATGCAGCCTAATTCCCTATAACCAATGGCTCTGATACCAATCTGTCACACCCCCAACCACGGCGGTTTCCCGCGGGGCGTGAACATCATGGAAACCATAGTCATTGATCGAACACTACATGGTTTAGTAAACATACGTTGCAAATAAGTTTAAAAATACATAATTGTTTTCAGAGTTGATCTGCGGAAGTAGTAGAGCTAGAGTAGTTGTTTTCAAAACATGAAAAATAGGAAAATAAATGTCCCAAACAGCATGAATGGTCCTAAATGCGACGTGGACCAAGCTAGCTTAACTTGATGCAAGGGTCAAGTACCTGAGAAGACATGCATGAAAATATGTCAACATAAAGTTGGTGAGTTCACAGGTTTTAAAGTAATAGTAAACAGTGTAATGGACCACAAGTCTTTTCATGATTTGATTGTCGATCATACAATACTACAATATTATATAAGCACCGCAACCGAAGCTAGACTGTAACTGTAACACATTGCCCCTACCCATGCCTACCGTAAGCATGAGTGTGAACAGGCTAATAATGCACCCGTTTAGACCTCCAGTCAAGATTAGGGTAATTAATCCGGGTGGGGGTAGTCAAACCCAATAGTACTATCCATGATTACCTCGCTTTGGGAAATAAACTAACGGTTCGATATCTGGGGACTTTATACGGTAAGTAAACAACTTATATAACATGTGAAATCATTAACAAGTAAATGTGTCCAGGAAAATAGTAATTTGCATGTAATCTCCCCCAAAAGAAAAATAAGTAAAATGGGGCCGTGAAACTCACCTGTAATGCACGCGTGAATTCTAGCAATAATCTGTACGTATGATTGGTCTAGGAATCTCCTAAAAAAATCACAATATATTCATGAGGTCATGATTACTAACCCTAGATGGTCATGCATAACTCATCCACAAAGTTAGTTTTGAAAATGTCACTTGACTAGTTAGACACGTTGAGCCGTTAATGTTTTATTTAGATTCTTGTCTTCATCTTTATTTTCCTAAAGATACATAATGTATTGAAGGTGTTTTATATTAAGTATAATGGTATTATACTTTCCATGTGTATGGGTTTCCCTTTTTACCAAATATCTCTAAAAGTTTACTTTTATCTAAGTATAGGTATTTGACAGCATTAAGGGAATTTTTGGGTCTGGTTGTCATCCCCTTTTCATGGTACAAAGAATTTTTATAAAATCTGATACTTTTATCATATTTAGTTCTATGTCTTAGGATTCCAAAGAGGTATAGCTTGTATCCTACAAATAAATTTAAGTGCCACTAAATGGTTCATGAAGCAACAGATGTCAGTGCAACACTTTTCTGTATATGTCTATGGAATTTACCTTTTTGAGAGGTCAAAACTTACATTCACAAATAGAGCCTATATTACTTTTAAACCTAACACCTTAAGCTAAGTTACCAAAGAAAGAAAATCTTCATTTTATTACTTTAAACATAACTTATGCCTCATTCTTTCTGCCCTATTTATTCTGTCAAAAATTCAGGTTCAGCACTTTAATTTGTTTGTACGTTTTGGAAGGGTTATACTCATCTATAAATTTCAAGGTTGGGTGGGTTAGAAACTAGACATCCTAAAGTTAATGTTAGGCTCAAGAATCGGTTCATTTGACCATGTTTAGGTCGAGTTATGGTCTTGAAAACACAGAACATGAATCTGCCAGAAAGTGTTTTACATGTTTTGTTACTTTTTAAACTTTGTTAGAGCACTTTTGGGATGAGGTAGTGAACATGAACACATCATGGTGATGTATGGAAGATTAAAAACAAGGTGCTAACCTTAAACAAGCAAGGAGAAGAGATGGTAGTCTTGAAATGCAAGGAAAAGAAGGTTTGATCCTTTGAACTAAGAAAACCCAACAAGAAAAGGTGAAGAAGATGTTGTAGGATGTTTGGGAGCTTCAAAACTCACTTGATCTTCAATAATGGCACTTGACTCACCCAAGATTTGTGGAAAATGAGTTGAAAATAAAATGAAATGGTGGATGTGGTGTCTTGGCCGAATTTGGAGAGAAAGAAAGAAGGAGAAGAGTGTGTTGGTGATTTGTGTGGATGAAGTGTGTGAATGTTGCTTATATTTGTAAGCTCTACAACTCCTATCTTTGTCTCTTGGTCAACCATAGGGAAAGGAGCTTCACACATATGGAAAGGAATCATGTAGCTTTGTTCATAACCTTTTCCTTAACACTAAAATGGCAAATCTTGAGCTTCACAAAAGACAACTTGTCTTGTAAGGATTTGACAAGGGGAGAAGACTAAAATAAAAGTGAGGGGAGGGGGGGTAAGGGGACGGTTATGGGGGGGTGGGAAATGGGTTGATTTTTCAATTTTATGTAGTATTGGGTATTTGGGTGGTATTTGTTGCATTATAGTAATTTATATATATATATATATATGTTCAATATTTTTACTCCTTACTTTTTAAAATACATTAGAATTGTATAAGTATTTGTATAATATCATATATATATAAATATATATAAATATTGATGGTATGCTAATGATGCATCATGTAGTTAGTAGATCCGTTAAAAGGATTCGTTCCGGGTAAAATATTAATTTACGCGATTAGGTGTATTTATAAAGTCAAGCTTTTCCAATGCATTTGGTTTGGAATCTAAAATACTTTGAACCATCTAAATGAATTTATTAGTACATGTATATGAATTATGACCAATGTTCATGTGTGCCGGTTGTATCGCGTGTAAAAATGGTAATTACGTCGAATCACCGATGCATGAAATGTAATGCGTGAAATTTTGCAATGCATAAAACGGTTTCAATAATTGGAATTCAATTGAAAATCAAGTATTATAGGGGTAATTATAACCAAGTCAAGGTCGGGTATTGACCTGAAATTGCCGGTTGTCACATATATAGAATGGGTGAAGTGCATTCTTAAGCATGAGTTATCGCATAATAATCATAATGTTTATGATTAGGGTTTACTATTTGAAAAGCACTGCACATTGATTAACTTCGAAGATCACGCTCAAGGTGAGTCCTTCGGCCCCATTTTTAAATGTATTTTAAATTGTTTTGGGGGAAAAGCATGAAATGATTTATTAAAGTATATGGTGAGTTAAACGGGATAATATGTAATATGAGGGTATAAGTTTGAATCAGTAGTATGGATCTATATACTACTGAAATCTAAATCCCTCTATAATCATTAACCTCGGGGATGAGGCCACAGAATATATTGGTAGATCTATCGGGTTAGAATGGCCCGCTCTCGCGACCAGTCGCACTGGTCAGGTTGTGGCGAGGGAGTTTATATGTCTGGATAGTTGTGGGGCAACGACGTGTTTCTTGGTTTGATTATGGGCTTATGACCTAAATAACATAGTACCTAGCTAGTCTATGTGAATTATATTATGACTTGTTTCATCATATGATTTTTAAAAGAGATGTATGGTTGCAAGATTTCAAAACCCCGAAAGCTCACCAACTTTATGTTGACTTTATTACCCTTCGTGCTTTTCAGGGTTATAGGTGAGCTCAACATGGAATCCGGAATTTTGTCTTTGGAAGGGTCAAACGTTAAGACTTTAAATGTTTTAAATAAAACCATGTGTGTGTAATAAAAGTAGTATTCACTACTACTAAAAATGTTTCGATGTAGAATAACCAAGTACTCGTATGATGTTGACTAATGGTTTTTAATAACTAATGACATCTTAGTATACGTTTGACCATGAAAGTTGGGTCAAGTCCAACTTCCGTTACCACCACGTCACGCGACTTTCCGCTGCGATTTTCGGGGTGTGACAGAAGTTGGTATCAGAGCCAACGGTTATAGTGAACTAGAGAGTATTTTTCAAAATCTAGACTATAACCTTTAAAAGATTTATTTGACGCCAAAGACAATTCCGTGTCATAAGCATAATAATAGTCATATTAAGATTATAATTGTTAATTTTGTGTGCTAGAACTTTGTAAAAATTAATATGTACGCATGCATGCATTTCTCTATTTGTAGATGTCTGATCGTGTTAGCCGAGAGAGAGCACCTGACCTTAGCAGTAGCACCGATGGTTCATCCGAGCCTCTTTCCTCGACACCATGGTATCACCCTACTCAACCATACTTCGCAGCTACCATGTACCCGGGTATGGAAAACTCGGGGAATGGTTGGATATCTGAGTCCGATGATGAGAGCCCTACCCCACCAGCAGTCGCACTCGAGCCCATTGCTGAGGAGCCAGTTGGCTTGGCCTCAGAGAGTGAGACTCATACTGCTGTGACTCCTGCTGTTTCTATTCCCCTCATGCGACACCCACCAAAGATTAGGATGGTGTATGAGCGAAGGGAGCGCATGGAGAAGAGAGAGGCGGTTGAGGATGATGCACCGCCAAGGATTAAGTTGGTGTATGAACGGAGGAAACGCAAAGAGAAGAGAAAAGTGATGGATGATGATGCCATGGAGAGTACGCCCATGCCCAAACGGGCCAGATTTTTAGACGATCAGTGGAGATGGATTATGGATGCCATGAGAGGCTGGGCTTCGAGGGATGGGATTCCTTCCACCTTTGAGGAAGGAGAGTCGTCTTCTGCGCCACACAGGACCACTTTGGATGGTGAGCCCATCGAGCGCGTGATGATTACCCTAGTAGCCCAGTGTGTGCGACTCGAGAAGGAGCTACTGTCTACCAGAAAGAAGATAAGGATTCAAGAGGAGGTGAGTCAAGCTTTGGATGGAAGATTGATGACGATTGAGGAGGAGAGGTTATTGGATGACAGCGCTATGAGCCAGATGCACTTCCGTATAGCAGACCTAGAGACTAGCCTCGCAGAGACTAGGGATCGATTGACCCAGGCAGAGCAGAGGGCAGATGTGGCTGAGACAGCGTTGGTGACAGCTCAGCAGTACGCGATAGTGATGGGAGAGAGAGCGGAGACATCGATGGCTATGGCTACTTTATGTTTGATGATGATTACCTACCTCACGCATGTTGGTAGTGGAACCTTGTTTTAGTATGACTATGAGATTAGCCGGGGTACTTGAACATTATCTTTTGACCGAGTTATAAACTCGATGATGCATGTAGACTGATTTACTTATGATCTTTTGATGACTAACTCGTATGTAATTGATAACCATGGATGAACTAGACGCTTATGAAAACTTTAAAAGTTATGCCTTGATGAGATGTGTTTAGTCGCATGAATATTTAATTATTGTATGATTATTTAAGGAATCAATTATATAGAATATTCATATATAATATACCATCATAAAAATATAATAACAAGCGTACGTAAACTGAACTTCTTCTTTCCTACCTTCGGAACAGAATTGAATCATGCCACCTGTAACCCGAAACACGTCCTCGAGTGGAAACGTCAATTTACCAACCACCCCAGAGGAACTAGCCCAATTGATAGCTAGACACGTCAAATCAGCTTTAGAACAACATGATGCAAATCTAGTGGCTGGTCAAGTAAGGAGGCAAGAAAATACGGATAATGGCCTTGGAAACGGAGCAGGAAATGGTTCAAATGTAGGTTCCGGTATGGGTGCAAACAATGGATCCGGCACGAACGGAAACCCAGGAAGTTCATCAGGTGGACAACCACAAGGGTGTTCATATAAGACATTTCAAGGATGCAATCCAAGAACTTTTACAGGCCCTGAAGGACCATTAGATATAATCAGGTGGATCGAAAGGATGGAGACGGTTATAACGATAAGCAATTGTTCTAACGATCAAAAGGTCAAGTATGCAACCTGTTCCTTTCAAGATGTAGCATTGTCATGGTGGAATTCCTAACGCCAAATTTTGGGCGATACCAACGCATATGAACTTACTTGGGATCAACTAAAGGAGATGTTGCTTAAAGAATATTGCCCACGCAATGAGCTCCAGAAGATTGAGACCGAATTCTGGAATCATACCATGAAAGGAGCTGAGATTCGAACATACACCTCAAGATTCAATGACCTTGCAAGGTTGGTACCTCGAATGGTCACGCCGGAATATGTTCGAATTGAAAGATACATATGGGGATTGGCACCTCAAATAAGGAGCAATGTTACGGCTTCCAAACCTACTACCATCCAAAGTGCAATCGCTATTGCACACACCTTAACTGATGACGCAATACGAAATGGAACCCTGATCAAGAAGGACGATCAAGGAAAGAGTGCGATGGAAATTGAAAGGAAGACGGTTAGAGTGAACCGAAGATTATTTGATGGAAAGAGAAAGTGGTTCGAAAATCCCAAGGGACCAGTATACAACAGGAAGAATTTTAATCAGAGATCTGAACGGGTTTATGTGGCAACATCGAACAATGGAAGATCAACCAAAGAACCTCAAGGAAAATGTAGCAAATGTGGATATCCCCATACTGGTGACTGTAAAATTTGTGCTCATTGTCATAAGTTTGGACATCTAAGCCAGAATTGTCGGGCAAAACCTGATGGGAGGATGATCAGAAATGATCAAGCTTGCTATGAATGTGGTGTGGTTGGACACTTCAAGAAGGATTGTCCAAGACTGAATGGATCTAGGGCCAGAGGGAGAGCCTTTGAAATGAATGCCAAGGAAGCACAGCAAGAGCCGTCAGTAGTCAACGGTACGTTTCTTATCAATAATCATTATGCCTCTGTTTTGTTTGACACTGGTGCTGATTTAAGTTTTGTATCCAAAGAGTTTGAATCATCATTGGGAATTAAACCATGTAAGCTAAGAAAGAAGTATATTATTGAGTTAGCTAATGGAAAGAAAATGAATCCAATGAAGTAGTTAGAAATTGTACGATACAACTTAACAATCATCTCTTTAGTATTGACTTATTACCTGTCAATCTGGGAAGTTTTGACGTGGTTATTGGAATGGATTGGCTCTCTCGAAATCATGCTGAAATAGTATGTTTCGAGAAGATCATTCGATTGCCAACTCCTAGTGGAGAACTCTTAATCGTACAAGGAGAAAAGGGAAAACCTTCATTCAAAATTATAAGTGTCATGGAAGCATATGGATACCTGAATGAAGGATATCCTGCCTTCCTGATAAAAGCCACTGACACTAAGAATGAGGAGCGAAGAATTGAAGATATTCCCATTGTACGAGAATACCCAGAGGTATTTCCCGAAGATTTGCCAGGGTTACCTCCACAAAGACAGATCAAATTCCAAATTGATTTGATACCCGGAGCTGCACCAGTAGCACGATCACCATACCGACTAGCACCTTCCGAAATGCAGGAGTTGTCAAAGCAACTGCAAGAATTATTAGAAAAAGGGTTCATTCGACCAAGCTTTTCTCCATGGGGAGCACCTGTGCTATTCGTCAAAAGAAAGACGGATCATTCCGAATGTGTATCGATTATAGAGAATTAAACAAACTCACCATTAAAAATCGATACCCATTACCAAGAATTGATGATTTGTTCGATCAATTGCAAGGATCCAGCTACTACTCGAAGATAGATTTACGGTCTGGATATCACCAACTGTTGATAGCAGAAGAGGATATCCCAAAAACGGCTTTTAGAACACGTTACGGTCATTACGAATTTCTAGTAATGCCGTTTGGATTAACCAACGCACCTGCCATATTCATGGATCTCATGAATTGGATTTGTAAACCCTACTTAGACAAGTTTGTGATAGTATTCATTGATGATATTCTGATATACTCACAATCCAAGGAAGAACATGAGCAACATCTCAGGCTAATCCTAAACGTGTTAAAGAAAGAAAAGCTGTACGCAAAATTCTCAAAATGTGAATTTTGGCTTCGAGAAGTTCGATTCCTCGGTCACATTATCAACAAGGAGGGTATCCACGTGGATCCAACCAAGATAGAAGCAATTAAGAACTGGGAAGCCCCTAAATCTCCAACAGAAGTGCGACAATTTTTAGGGTTAGCTGGTTACTACCGCAGGTTTATAGAAAATTTCTCAAAGATAGCCCAACCATTGACCCTATTGACCCGTAAGGACAAGAATTATGTATGGGGCGAAGATCAAGAGAAAGCTTTTCAATTACTAAAGCAGAAGTTGTGCAGCGCACCCATACTGTCTCTACCAAATGGAACTGAGGGATTTGTAGTATATTGTGATGCCTCGCGATTAGGCCTTGGGTGTGTATTGATGCAAAAAGATAAAGTCATTGCTTATGCATCAAGACAATTGAAAGTACATGAAAAGAATTACACCACCCATGACCTAGAACTAGGAGCTGTCGTTTTTGCTCTTAAAATATGGAGACATTATTTGTATGGAACCAAATGTGTCATCTATACGGATCATAAGAGTCTGCAACATATTTTTAATCAAAAGGATTTAAATATGAGGCAGCGCCGTTGGGTGGAGCTGTTAAATGATTATGACTGCGATATCCGATATCACCCAGACAAGGCAAATGTTGTGGCAGACGCACTTAGTAGGAAAGAAAGGGAAAAGCCACTACGAGTGCGAGCGTTGAAACTTACCATTTACTCGAACCTTACTGACCAGATCCGCAGTGCTCAACTCGAATCATTGAAAGGAGAAAACCTAGAAAGAGAAGGTCTGCGAGGGATGGTCAAGGAGTTAGCGACAGATTCTGATAAAATGATACGTTTTGCCGGAAAAATGTGGGTTCCTAAGCATGGAGAGTTACGCAAAGTAATTCTTGATGAGGCACACAAAACAAGGTACTCGATTCACCCAGGAATCGACAAAATGTATCATGATGTGAAGGAATTTTTCTGGTGGCCTAACATGAAGGGAGACATAGCTACCTATGTTAACCAATGCATGACCTGCTCTAAAGTAAAGGCAGAATACCAGAAACCATCAGGACTACTACAACAGCCGGAAATTCCAAAATGGAAATGGGAATGCATTGCCATGGATTTTGTGACAAAATTACCTAGAACAGCAAGTGGTTATGATACCATTTGGGTAATTGTTGATCGACTAACAAAATCTGCACATTTCCTACCAATGAAAGAGACCTACAGTATGAGCAAATTGGCGAGCTTATACATCAAAGAAGTAGTTTCACGCCATGGTGTACCAATGTCAATCATATCAGATAGAGATAGTCGATTCACCTCTAGATTTTGGCAAACTCTACAGGAAGCCATGGGTACTCGACTAGATATGAGCACGGCCTATCACCCACAAACTGATGGACAGAGCGAGAGAACCATTCAAACTCTGGAAGATTTATTGAGAGCTTGTGTGATCGACTTTGGTGGAAATTGGGATACTCATCTACCACTAGCTGAGTTCTCTTATAATAATAGTTATCACGCCAGCATCAAGGCCGCCCCATTTGAAGCACTGTATGGAAGAAAGTGCCGATCGCCGTTATGTTGGGCCGACATTGGAGAAAGACAATTAACAGGACCAGAAATCATTCAAGAAACAACGGATAAGATTGTTCAGATCCGAAAAAGGCTAGAAATGGCTAATAGTCGGCAAAAGAGTTATGCAGATAACCGGAGGAAGCCATTAGAATTCATGGTCGGCGATAGAGTGTTCTTGAAGGTATCTCCATGGAAGGGAATTATGAGATTCGGTAAAAGAGGGAAGTTGAGTCCACGATTCGTAGGACCCTTTGAAATCCTGGAACGGATTGGGAAAGTTGCATACCGACTCAGATTACCGGAGGAACTGGGTAATGTGCACAATGTATTTCACGTATCTAATTTAAGGAGATGCATGACAGATGAATCTCTAGTTATCCCTCCAGATGAAGTTAGTATCAACGACAAACTCCAATTCATCGAAGAGCCAATAGAGATCTTAGATCGGAAAACTCAGAAACTCAGACGAAAGCAAATCAAGCTAGTTAAAGTCCGATGGAACTCTAGAAGAGGACCCGAATTTACTTGGGAGCGTCAAGATGAAATGCAACAAAAGTACCCATACCTGTTCAAAACCGGATTTGACTCAGGATCAACAGCGTAAATTTCGGGACGAAATTTCTTAAACGAGGGGAGACTGTGACACCCGGTCAAATCAGGTCAACTCTCGAAATCATCCGCAATAATTAAATTATGATTATTTAACGTTCAAATCTAATTAAGCAAAACCATGCGTTAACATTTATCAAACCTAGCAATTATTTAAATTCTTGAATAATTATAACAATAAAAATAATAACAATAAACATAATAATAATAATAATTATAATAATAATAATAATAATAATAATAATAATAATAATAATAATAATAATAATAATAATAATATGGATGATTCGGCTAGTTGCAAATCCAAGAAGGATTTCAAATGTCTTGCATGCAAGACAACACACTTAGTGAGTGTGTTTAAAAACCACACACACACACAAACACTCTCAACTCTTCATCTCCTCTCCACTCTCACACACCACCTCCATCACCCATCGGCCGCCCTCCTTCCCCTTCCCTTCGCCGGCCGCCTCCCGCCGGCCACCTGCCGACCGGCACCAACATCACCACCCACCGCCGCGATCACCACCCCCACACCCGACACCACCTCCCGTCGCGATCACCACCCTCACACCCGCCACAGACCGTCGCGACCACCGCCCCCACACCCGACGTCACTCCTCCGCCACGACACCATCACCACCGCCGCCTTCATCCGACACCCTCACCACCACCGTCGCCCTCACCCGACATCACCACCACCGTCGCCCTCACCCGACATCACCACCACCGTCGCCCTCACCCGACATCGCCACCACCACTGTCACCCGACATCGCCACCACTACCACCACCCTCACCCGACACCATCACCCCGTCACCCTCATCCGACACCAACGTGAACCCCCCCCCTCTTCCTTCACCTTCGGTTAACACCAACCAAGTAGCCACCTTCACTTGCATTCACCATAAGGCACCTTAGTTGGAACTTAGTTAGAACGAGAAATCAAGAATCAAGCTTGCATTGTGATAAAGGTTTCCATCTAGTGCCTCCAAAGGTATATTAGACTAGATAATATATATGTGTTCATGCATGGATGATCAAGATAAGGATCTTGATAAACCCTAGTTCACCCATTAAAGTATTGTATGAAATGGTTGTTTTAATGATTTTTATATGCAAATGTCTTATGTATGGGTTTGATAAATCTGAAAATAGGTTGTTTATGGATGTTTAGTAGATAAGAACATGTCACATTAAGGATCTAGATGGCAAAAATATGTATGTATGTATATACTATGTATGTAAGTAGGTAAGGCCATGTGGATGGAATGAATGGTAAAGTATGGTCTTGATAAGAACATTAGGAAGTCCATTGGATTAACAAGACTATTACTAACATGATAATAATAAGTAGGTTAAAGAATTTGGGTGACTTTTATAAGAAAAATAGTTACAAATGACTAGCTTAAAGTAAATGGAATTTTAAACACAATTAAAGGACTCTCTTAGGTAAAAATCGACAAAAGGACCTTGAGACTAAGATTTATGGTTAAGATCAAACAAATGACCAAGGAGGCACCACGACTAACAAACCCGATTAAGACGACGGTTGAAACATCGAAATTATACTAGACTAAGAATGAAACGTGCCTCGGACAAACTACGACAAATAAAAGAAAATATAAGTATATACTTTAAACGACTAATTAGTAAAGATAGGTAAGAAGAAGATAATAGATGTATTAATAATCAAATAATGTTAAAAAGAATTATTTTATAAAAAGATATAATGAGGAAACTACTTCTTGAATTCTACATGAACTCAGGTAAAAGAAAGCCCGATCAGATAATCATTTTCAGGAATAATGACCCAAAGTGGAGATGATTGACTCTCTGTTTAAGAAGGTTTTAGACACCCAAGATGATGGTATAATAGGACTATTAACTCAAAGTTTATTAGTGACAAGTTAGTAAAAATTAATACATATAAGACAGGAATAAAGAAATTGGTGGTTTATAGTCAAGACTTATAATAAAGGACACAAGACATGTGATTTTAAAAAAGAATTATTTCCATTTACAAAAATATACATTTTGACTAAAACAAAACGTACCATTTTAAACAATCATATATAGAATGGGTGAAGTGCATTCTTAAGCATGAGTTATCGCATAATAATCATAATGTTTATGATTAGGGTTTACTATTTGAAAAGCACTGCACATTGGTTAACTTCGAAGATCACGCTCAAGGTGAGTCCTTCGGCCCCATTTTTAAATGTATTTTAAATTGTTTTGGGGGAAAAGCATGAAATGATTTATTAAAGTATATGATGAGTTAAACGGGATAATATGTAATATGAGGGTATAAGTTTGAATCAGTAGTATGGATCTATATACTACTGAAATCTAAATCCCTCTATAATCATTAACCTCGGGGATGAGGCCACAGAATATATTGGTAGATCTATCGGGTTATAATGGCCCGCTCTCGCGACCAGTCGCACTGGTCAGGTTGTGGCGAGGGAGTTTATATGTCTGGATAGTTGTGGGGCAACGACGTGTTTCTTGGTTTGATTATGGGCTTATGACCTAAATAACATAGTTCCTAGCTAGTCTATGTGAATTATATTATGCCTTGTTTCATCATATGATTTTTAAAAGAGATGTATGGTTGTAAGATTTCAAAACCCCGAAAGCTCACCAACTTTATGTTGACTTTATTACCCTTCGTGCTTTTCAGGGTTATAGGTGAGCTCAACATGGAATCCGGAATTTTGTCTTTGGAAGGGTCAAACGTTAAGACTTTAAATGTTTTAAATAAAACCATGTGTGTGTAATAAAAGTAGTATTCACTACTACTAAAAATGTTTCGATGTAGAATAACCAAGTACTCGTATGATGTTGACTAATGGTTTTTAATAACTAATGACATCTTAGTATACGTTTGACCATGAAAGTTGGGTCAAGTCCAACTTCCGTTACCACCACGTCACGCGACTTTCCGCTGCGATTTTCGGGGTGTGACAATTATAAATTTATTTTAGAATAAAATTTATATTTTTATTATAAACATTACACAAAATCAATCAAAAATAAATAAGTAGTTAACATAAATATCAAAAAATACTTGATGTAATAATCATAAAAATAACTAACACAAAAATTAGAATATAAACGAACACCTTAACGAACATAAACGAACACATTATCGAACGTTCACGAACAAACATTAACGAACATAAACGAACACATTATCGAACGTTCACGAACGTAAATGAACGGACGCGGCTTGTGTTCATGTTCGTTCGTTTAACTAAACGAACAAAATTTTCTTGTTCGTGTTCATTTATTTACTAAACGAACAAACATAAACGAACTTCCTGCCGAACGGTTCACGAACAGTTCGCTGAACGTTCAGTTCGTTTGCAGCCCTAGGCATCTACCAAAAGAAAAAGAAATTTGGGAGACTGCATTAAGGGAATCGAAAAAAAGGAGATCTGGAGGCTGTTTTTTTTTTGTGGAGATTAAGAAGTCAGCACTAGTGGATAATTAATAAGGATTGAAAACTAAGAAGGCATTGGGTGTTATTGTTTGTTTTTTGTTTTCGTAAGTTTTTATTTTATTTTGACATTAACCTAGCCGCCATGTCCGACTAGGGCATTACTTGATTTCAACATTAAGATTTAATTTCTATGATTTTGGTTTGAACTTATGTGAAACGTTTATGAGATGTTTTTATTTTAATGATTTGTTTGTTTGATTCTTGATCTTAAACCCAGATCTAATCAGATATATATTAGATTGTTAATAAACATGATCAACTTATTAATTTTTCAAATAAAGTTCTTCAAGATTTTAAACTCTAATCAAGTTTTGATTTTTGATATAAGGAACAGTTAACGGTTTGAGTTTGTCTATGAATTCATTCTTGTTATAGAATCACACAATCTAGTTAAGCATACCGAACGACGTGTATGTTTAATTATAATCGATACTTCTATCGTTGCAACCCGCACGCTAAGATCCGAACGGCGTGAGTTTAGAGTAGCGGGTTGGCTCCAATCAACGAACTGCGATTGATTGGACATTAAATAAAGGGGATATCCGAACGGCGTGATGTCTAGTATGGATACAAATCATTAATTGAAAATTGTTATTGTACCGTAATCGTTAATGATCGTAAGCCAAACTGAATCAAGAAATTACCTTAGTGTTGGAGTTAGTCTTCATATTTGAATTAATTTCATAATTTAATTAACGTCTTTAGTAATCCCTTTTTCGTAAAAAAAATACAAAAAATGTCAATTTATGTTTTTCCGGCAGAACCTTAACACGTCCGCGTGGAATTTCCCTCACGGTTTTGACACGGCCGTGTCAGCTCACTGGAATTTTTTTACTTTTTGCATTTGTTTTTAGTTTTATTTTTTAAACAAAACCCCCACCTTCCTTAGCTCATAATCAATACAAGTAACTGTGTTAAAACGTTTTTGGTATAAAATAATTGACACGTATCCCTAAGGACACGAACCCTACTTCCGCTCATACTATTCTTAGTGTGTGTGACGTTAGGTTAATATTTTTATTATTTATTTGTTGGATTCGACACTCAACGGTAGTGTCTGTAAACATTTCATGAGTTGAGATTAATATCGGCTAATAAACGAAAGGTAAGATTATTAAAATCCAATAACCCTTAGTTTTATCAATCAGAACAACATGTGTCAATAGATTTTTTTTATATTGAAGCATGTGGAGTCCAATTTTCTTAATCTGATTTGAGGTTAATATTCAAATGACAGTTGTATTTGTTTTATCAAATACGAGTTGTTTAAGAATGTTTAGATGATGTAATAAATCATGTAAGAAAATGAAATTCATAGAGAACATTTGTAAGGATTTTATGTTTTTATTATAAATCTTCTAAGTATGCGTAATTATGTATTTTCTTAAGGTGTTTGGTATTATCATTTTATTATGTGGATCGATCTAAAGCAACGCGACTCGACTCGAACTAGACCAAATAAAATATAATCCAAAAAGGTTTATGGCTCCGTACTATTAACCATTTACGATCAGAAATGGAGGTGACATATCAAAGTTGATAATAAATTTCCTTTTCAGAAACAGGAAGTTTAGTATGTATTAGGCATAGGCAAATATGGCTGTGAAAAATATTATATTAAAATTCGACATATAATTGGTGGAAATACTAAAATAGTTACTTTTAAGAGTTCCTAAAGATTTGAGATTAGCATCTTGATTTTAAAGAGTAAAGGCTCTTATCTTCAAAACCCCACCACTCAACCACACGTCTTGTTTTCACTTCGCTTTGTCACCATCAACCACAATCACAATCAATTAGATACGAAAATCTATTTGTATGTTTTACTAGACATGGTAAAATTGTTTTACTAGTGAAAATTAGTTCTAAAAAATAGTTAGACCTATTACTCTCGACACGTGTTTGTGGTTTGATTGTTACGTTTTCACGGAAAACTGAACTGAAACAATAATTATTGTTTGGGAAAAATGAAAAACTAAATTGGCTGAATGGTTGGGCACTTGGGCCGGACTGGCCAACGTGGTTTGGTTTTGTGTTTGCTGGTTCGAACCATCTTAAATTCAAAGGCTTCTTATAAGCATTTTCTCTGAAGTTCTTAATGGACATGTCATGTAAGAAAAAATAATAATAATAAAATCTACAATTTTTCTACACAAATATGGTAATTGGCGTCCGTTAGCCACAGAAACATGCTTCAAATCCCTTCAAATCCTATAGTTAGATGTACAAAACATGATGGTGTGATGGACATCCATGTTGTGAGAGTTTTAATTCGAAAGCGTGCTTTTTGAAAAAAAATATAGTCATTGATGTTCGAAGCTTTTTAAATTATAGTTTTTAGGAAAATTTTACATATATGTAATCAACTTTTATAACTGTTCTAATAAGTCACTTACTCAACTTGTGGATCGTGTGCTAATTCTATATTTTTTTTACATGTTTAACAGGTTAAGTACTTATGCGACCTTTTATTATTATTATTATTTTTAATTTGGTTGATTTGGTTAACAAATAATAATTTAAAACAATACATATACTCTTTTTTGAAACATAATTTCTCGAAAACAAAAGTTCTCTAACAGTACATAAAAAAAGAAAAAAAAATCAAATTAAAACAAATCAAGTCGTACACATATATTGATACAAAACAGATTAACAACCACAAGACAAAACAGAACCAACAATAATAATATATTTTTTATACAAATGATGATATTTATTGATCCAAAACGGAGCGAACAATAACGCAGGTCTTGCATACACATTCTTTATTTGCGACGAATGATATGTTGACACAAATAATGATATTTTTTTTGGTCCAAAACCAACTATATTGTATCTTGATGAATAATAACAAGTTCGATGAGAAGGTTTGATTGTTACTTGGTTCAAACGAACAATAACATGGGTTTGAAGAATTGCAAATTTCCTTTTGTGTAGTTCGATGTTCGCTTCTGTATATCACGGTTCAATGTTCGCTTCTGTAATTACATGGGTTTGAAGAATTGCAAATTTGATCGGTCTTTTGTTTTTGGAATATATGAACATAATTTTTTAGATTATTAATTCTTAATCTAAATAGGTGAAAATATATAGAATTTGTTATTAGTCACAAGTTGAGTGATTAAAGTAAAACAAAAAAAATTGAATGATTTGATTGGAACAATTATAAAAATTGCTTGGTGAAGTTTTTCATTTTATTTAACGTAACTTTTTCCACTAGCAATGTGAGATGGGGTGTTTGTTTTTCACGTTTTCTTTGGTACAACGGCTGTGCCATTTTAGTCGTCAATATAGGATGACAAATCATCTTCCTTATTAACCAAGGGACTAAAATTTATCAGAAGATATGTATTAAGAAACCTTTTTTTATGCAAAGACCTGATTATATATTTTCATTTGTTGCTTCATCGAGCTACCCCTGAGGAGACCTTGATCGTTTGATTTGGACGAGAGATCAAACGTATAAGAAATAAAAAGATAAAAAAACCATTTTATAAATAGTTTCAAGTGGATTAATGACTTTCATAGTTATCACTGTACTATGTACAAAGTCGTGTTATGTAATTTACTAATATAATTTAGTTGTATAAACATAAAACCTAACTCAAAGCAACCATTCATGGTCTAATTTGAAAGTCAAGTTCTTAGAACAACATCAAAAGTTTACATTTTTAAACTATACATGTTTTCTAGTTCGTAACATCAAAGGTTGATTTCAAACTTCATACACGAAACCAACTTACCATAACATGAGAAAGAAAAGAGTGCATATACAAGCAAGGAGCAAAGGGGGAATGATCAAGTATGTACATGAATACCAATGGTTACAACCAAAATGGTATAAATACAAAAATACAAAACCGCATGAATTAGAATCGCTGTGGCACTTGTGTACATGTTCCCAAACTCGATCACCCTGGTTCGTGCTGGCATCTGGAATAACAACCCTGGCGACAACAACACAAACATTGCTACTGCTACTACCGCCGGCCCTAAATCTATATGTATCATGTTCATATCCAACTAACCACTTGAACCGCTTGCTTATAAGCAGTAGATAAGGGGGTGTTTTAACTTGGATTTTCTTAACCATGAAGGGAGATGAAGTCATTGTTTATGGTGGTGGTGGGGGACTAGCTAAGCTTTATCTTAACTGTAACCTTCTTTTTACATCATCAGATTACAATAACATTTGTGGCTTTTTTGCATTGCTTTTGGAGTTCAGCAAAATGTGGTAGACATTTTTTTACAAAATTAAAAGAAATTAAAAAAGAAATTCCAAGTGCTCCATATTGTTGTCAGCAATCTATACAGGTTTGATAATATGGTGGAATGCTACTAGAAAATTAGTATGGGTTAGCAGAAAATTCAAATTACTAAGGCTGTTTGATTTGCTTCTGATCTGGTCAAAATGTCTGACCCACTGACCCGGTTAGATATTTTGTCCGGTCAACGTGTTTGATTCTCACTCTTTCGCGTCTAATCCAGTCCGACACCACTAACCCATACATATTTTTTCTCTTACACGGTCAGTTTTAGAACAGCTCCTTACTCGGTCAGCTCTTCTAACCGGGACTTGAATTTCAAACAGCCCCTAAATCATAACCAAAATAACTAGAGCAGGATGAGAAACTGATCATTCTTTCATGACATATTTTTATACATGTCGTGCTGGTTTGGTTATAATTATATATGTATAAATAATCGAACCGGTCAAGTCCCAACCCTGAACCGGTCAACAAAGGAACATTTTATGGTTGTTGTGTACACCCCAACCAAAGGTTGTGGGTAAAATTTTGTAAAGATAAGGTGTGATGATTTTAGAAGTAAAATATGTATAAAGATAAAAGTGTGTGCTTGCTGGTCAAAAAATAAAATCAATCAAATCAAATCAAATCAAACAAAATCAAACCAAACCAAAAATGAGCGCGTGAAAAGTAATTGTTGGAGATGTGTTGTACATCGACTTCTCAAATATGAGAGTCACTATGGGTTTCCCCAAAAATGAGGACGGGAAATGGGGATGGGCATTGAGATGTTGAAGCAAATATAAAGAATTGTATATATGCTTTTCTTGTAATTTAGAGATATGAGTAATAAACTAATAATCGTGTAAGATTTAGATAAAATATATTAATAATTCTATTAGAAAACTAAATTGTTTTAAAGATAACTGATGTACAAAAGTAATGAACTAATTAGAATCTTTAAAGATTATAAAGTGAACTTCGATATAATATTCGTAATAGAGATATAAATTCATTGTAAGATTTGGTCAATAAAGGAACATGAATATTGAACAAAGAATTTTCTATTGAAATAACAATAGTACGAAAAGATATGTATCAATCCATGACATGAAATATTGTCGCGATGTATCAATATATAACATGATACACAACTACTTTTTAACTCCACTGCATTACGACGATTTTTTTCTTTCTAATTACGATTTAAAACAAAACGTAAAATCGAAGCTTGTAAAAAAAGCACCAAAGTTAAAGCAAAGAACCGGATTGCACATCACAATCCAAATGCATATAAGGAACATTGTTGAATAAAAAAACAAAGAGTTCAACTAACACCCTAACGAAAGCAACCATGTAATAAAAATTCAAAAACATAAATATAAGAAGAATATGAAATCAAAATCAGTATAGTGTTTCTGGGTGAGTTAGACCTAAAGCGTTAAAATCATTATAAATTGTGACATTCCGTCTCAGGAAGGCTCATTTGAGTATTAGAGTTAACTCTAAACATACTTTTTTTTAATAATTACTCTTATAATCTACATCATTGTCTATGGGACTTGACAATTAACCTCAAAAGACATCAATATTTGCACACCATATACCATTGACATACAAACTCTTTTATTAGCTTTGTTTCTTTATATCCATCTTGACCCGTTTCCTTTTCTTTATGGCCCAACCTAACCTGTTTTTCTTGTTTCTCATTTTTAACTTCCCTCATTCATACTAGAGGTGATTAATAGTTCCAAAACTTAAACCGGTTAAATTCGGTCAACGAAAAGTCAAAACCGGTTTCAATTTCAAACAAGTTCTGGTTGAAACTGGCTTCTGAATGGTTTATTGACCTGTTTTGAATAGTTTTGGTCAGTTTCTAGCCAGTTTTTTGACATATTCAGTTCATTAATTGGTTTTAATGGAAAAGATTATAAACTGCTCTTTAAC
Organism: Flaveria ramosissima; assembly: GCA_025215565.1. Classification (NCBI taxonomy): domain Eukaryota; kingdom Viridiplantae; phylum Streptophyta; class Magnoliopsida; order Asterales; family Asteraceae; genus Flaveria; species Flaveria ramosissima. The sequence continues at coordinate 74,614,242 of CM046035.1, forward strand.
CTATGATTTCTATCGGTTCCAAACCGATATCAAATAGTATTGGTTTCAGTTCAGTTTGGCTTGAGTCCGGCTGTCAATTTCATTTTGCGAACCGATGTGGATGTACACCTCTGATTCATACCCTTACAAATACTTAACCCTAAAAGACCTAAAAACTTATATTTAAAGTCCAACAGAGCCCAAATTCTAACTGTTTAGGCACATATTTTTGGGCCTAATTTCAAGATGGATCTATTATAGGGTATTTATTATATTTATCTAGTGGATGTTTCGTATGAAATGCCCGAACGGCCAAACCCGATAACATATCTGTTCACATTCTAGATTTTACATTTTTTTATGTTATTGATCGACATTGTGTACTTCTTTCGATAAGATTTATTGTTAGAGGTAAAGTCAAATTAACCCAACACAAGTTGAAGGGGATTATTGTTTATTACTCATTGTGGAGGGGCTACTTTTGTCATTTTCTAGGATGGGTTACTGTTAATTACCTGTTAGCTAGTTGTTAATGGGTTTTAGTATAAACAGATAAGTTGCTCCCTAGTTCGTTGAACATTTCATTACAATTTGATTGCAATTTTCGTTTCATTATTCTTCTGTAATCGTTCATAATCACTCGCTAATAAGATTTAAACATTTTAATGGCTTTGTCTTTGTTCATCTTGATCTTGCAACATTTATCATATCACTTGTTTATCTTATGACTTTGTCTTCCCATTGCTGTTATTACACTTTTTATCCGGTTATAGGGTAATTGACCAAGTCATGTACTTCTTTTGCAGTTTTGCGCACGAGATGTTATCGAGCTACCGGAGATACATTGAAGAGTTTGAGGGAAATTTAAGAGACGTTAGAGGACATTTTTTAACGACGAGTGCACACACCTATTAATATTGAATCGACTTATTGTTTATTTTATAAGATTTGACCGTACCAATTTAATGAGGATAAATATTAATGTTACTAGACAAAAAAACTATCGGAAAAGAATAACATATCTAAGACTAAGACTTTGAATTTTCTTTTCGAAAGTTAGATTCTCAACCATCTTAACCATTTATAAAGTCGAATTTTGTGAGATTATTTTCTTTAACATATGATTATTTACTTTTCTGACAAATAATAAGTTTTTATAGTTTGTTAAACATTAATTATAATTATTTACAATTTTGAAGGTTATCACCGTACTTTTTTTAAGGCCAACAAAGAATTTTATTCATTAACAAACTAATAAATAGTTAGCCAATTACATAATAATATACACCATGGATGATATCAGTCAAATCATCAAACTAGATACATCAAAAAATCTTCATGGATCGCATGTAATTACCTGAATGTTAAAACGATATTTTAACTATAGACAACTAAGAACTATGAGTTCTTCCACCATCTTTTAAATATAAAAAAATCATCATACCAACCCAAACACCCTCTCAGCATATAATTAAGTTTACATAAAAGTTGTAAATGGTTCTTTGATTCTAAAAGATGATTAAATATACAATAGAATAAAATCTTTTGTATCTTGTTGATTGCACGAGAGATGCCATGATTATATGTATAATAAAACCATGAATAAAACAAACGTCGAAATGTTATCACAAACTCATCAATTAAAGGTAAGAAAAACAAAAAAACAAAATCGTCACAAAAACATGTGCTTTGTGACGAGTCCGTTAATAGTATTTGAACTTAATATAGAAAACAAAACCGGTAAAAACTGATATCAGATTGTTGATAAAAAAAAGCTATGCCATATATAAGCATATACAAATTTGAATTTTATAAAAATAATATGTTATTAGTTGGATGGGAAAAAATGTTAAAAAATCACAACATTGAATCAGCTCTAACAACTTTTATGTTTTTGCGTAGATAACTTGTATATTATGACGTAAAATTTCATTATAAATGAAATCTATACCAAAACGTAGATAAAAATAAGCACGACCCATTGATATATTTAAAATTTTATAAATAATTAAAATTAAAAATTTATAAGAGAAAAAAAGAAACAAAACATTGTGAGTGTCACAAGATACAAATTGTTTAAAGGTTTGAAGTATATATATATAGTTAACTTGAATAGTTAAATTGTAAATTTTCAAAATTATTTATATAAATTAAGAATGCTGATTCAAGCGTTGACGTAACCCTCTGACCCAAGCATATGTAACATTTAAGATTCGTACAATATGCATAACGTTTTACATGTTCCCTTTTGAATATAATCACTTTGCTGAAAATCCAAATCTAACCCCTTTTTTGGGATAACAATAAAAACCACATAGTTTGTCGAACAACACACCTTAATCATTGTACGTTTATCATGCAAACACATGTATAATAACAGGTTTCTTGTTCATCATGTCAAATACACTACATTAGTTTTCATATCATTTTCTTCTCACACCGTACATAAAACAAAAGCCAAGAACAAAAGAAACACTAGTGGACGATAATACTTAGACTTGAAATTCAGTACTAAGATGTTCGAGTTTAAACCGTTCCTGAACACAAGAGATATACGTAGCAGCCTTCGCGTCAACACCCTCATCGACCACAACCCCGTAGGGGTTGTCAAACACGCCATAAGTACCCGTAGTTTGTGGGATAACATAAGAGACCTTATACTGCTTAGGTGGTGGAGGGTTCACCTTTTCTTGGTTCATGATCAACGACGAGGGCACTGGAGGTGTGGTCTTTTGGCTAGGGTTGTTACGAGTTGTTTTAACCGTTGTGCTAGCGGCGATGGTGGAGCCGCTGGTGGTGTAGGGTTGCACGTTGGTTTGAGGCTTAGAGGCTCTATAGAAAGACATGACTAGCTTGCTTTTCATGAACCCTTTGCGCATCTTTGTGTTGGAGTCCATTATATTGGTTCACAAATGGTAGTTTTTGGAGTGTTGTGGGTTGGAGCCATGGGGTTAATTGGTTTATTTATAGTGTGGTTAATAGTTCACCCATGATCAGATAGGTATGAACCAGAATAACTAAGTCCTGGGCCACCTTCCTAAATAGCCGAATCATTCTTTTGATGGTCTTGTCGCTCTCATGCGCATTTTCAAATATAAAAGGAAAAGGTATTTTAAGATCTTTTGAATAATTATAAGAGAAAAATAGGTAAAGTGATTAGAATTATTATGATTTTTGTAGTTTTAGAAAAGGATTCTGTTTGTAAATTCTTAGTGGGTTGTTATTGTTTAATTGGGTCATCTAGTTGTACAAGATAAGTGAATAAATGGATAATGATTAATTGGAAATAATATTTGGGTGCTAAAATGTAAGTTGGAGATCATCATTTGGCCTCATTAAACATGTACATGTGTACATGTAGGTGGTTGGTAGAAATTTTTTTTGAAGTGTCAATAGATAATCGTGCAACACAATAAAAGTTGTTTTGAAGATCATGTTATAAAAAAGGCTGTCATATTTAGTAAGGGGCTGTTTGATTTTGACTGACCCGGCTGATCCGGTCAACGTGTTTGATGTGGTTGTATTGTGTTCTGATCGGGTCCGTGGGTGCTGACCCATACCCTAAATTGAAACATGCCGACCCGGAAAAGGGGCGCTGCCCCTCACTTCGCCAACCCCCACCGCGCGACCCCCTCAGTCAAACCCCCACCGCGCGACCCCCTCAGCCAAACCCCCACCCGTCTGCGACCCCCATCTCTCTGGGCCCTCCCTCTGTCACGCTCCTCCCTTCGGTGCCCTCCCTCCGCCATAGAAGTTCTGATCAGGTGTTGTTGGGTGGCGTACGATGGTGTTGTTGGGTGGCGTACGATGGTGTTGTTGGGTGGCATACGATGGTGTTGGTGGGTGGCGTACGATGGTTGTGGTGATGGTTGCCTTCGGCAGCAGCTGCTAGTGGTTGTGGTGGTGGTGAGTTTGGTGATGTTGAAGTGGTAAGTTTGGGGATTTGAAGATAGTTCAAGAATAAAATTGGGGATTTGAAAATGCGATTTTAGGATTTTATCATTCAGCAGTCAGATACTATTAAACAGTCAAGTTTCAGTCAGATGCAAACTCAGTCAGAACTTCTAACTGGGTCAGCTTCTGACTCAATCAGATATTACTAAGTCAGTTGCATCAAACAACCCCTAAGTGTGACATCTTCATACTAGTGTGTAGCCTTGTCAGATTCCAGATGTCATACTTATCAAGAATATCTTATATGTTTCCAAATGCCACCTCACCACAAGACTTCTATCTCTAACACTAACTAGAAGAAATCACACTTACTAAGTGCAATTTCTAGTGGGACTTAAAGAATACAAAAATCATAATACTAAATGTGATATCTCACTAAATACAATGACACAAAGCTACTTCACGGGAAAGGTAGATGTCACACTTACTATGTGCGTGATCTCCTTAAAGATAATAGATGGTAAGTGAGTTTGCATCTTACTTTAATAATTGACAAGACAACAAGAAATCACACTTTGTAAGTGCGACGTGCTAAAAACATGACAACTCTTCTTCAGACCTTTGACAAGGATAGATATAAACCAAGATGCCGCACTTAAGAAGTGCGACAACCCCTAATGAAAGTAAACACACATGACAAATCCCTGTTGTACGTGTTGCATGATTCTATGCTTGCATCATTTCTTAAAAAAATTGACGGTTGGTAGTGTGAGAACACTTTGGATAATTTTAAAGCGGGAAACAACTCATATTGTTTTTCTATGCATACATGTTGCTATTTTTTAACTCTTATTTAATTTTCTATCCCTTATTTGTTTAAAAAAAAGTTCTTTAATTAAGTGCCATTAAATATAAAAAGGATCTATTCATCCTTTTTTAGTTTTCTATAACTTTAGTTGTTTAAGTGGACGATTGCGTCAACCTTCTTGGCAATCACGATACATTTGTTAGGCATAATGATTGTCAAGACAAATTTTTAAGGAAGACGAAGACCGATATAGTTGATCGAATGATGATGTAAAAATACAAGTGCAAGTGTGTGTAACTATATACATAACTATGCATAATTATTTACATAACGATATACAGTGCATTATTATACACATATCACACTACGATAATTATTTATTTATGTTATGTAATTATGAAGTGAATTTATATTGACTCATATACCCCATATACCCCGTTCAAAGACATCGTTGCATCTAAAAGACGGTCATGGAGGTCGGCGATGGACCGCCACCTGGACCTATAACGGTCTGAGGCAATGCGAGAATCCAGCCTATAAATAGAGGTTCGAACCTCAGCCATATTTTTACCATTCAAACAAAACTTTCACTTACGGATCATTGTTTTAAGCCTATAGCGATCTAGTAACCTCTAGGAACTTCAGGTACGTTCTAAATTCAATATGGTTTTTTTTAATTCAGTCCTGAAAAAAGGTTTGGGAGTCATAGCTAGGTTACGTAGTGGGTAACCTAATCTCACGTTATGCATAGTCGTTATGCATAGTCAGATCAACTATGCATAAACTATGACTAGTCAACCAAAACTAATCTTGGTGATGATTATGTATTTCCTAATCCAATTCCCTAGTGATCAAACAACTAAACACATCTCGAAAATTGATAGGAACAGATTTTCAGACTAATCACTCAGTTGATGGGTGTATGTACGGATCCTTATATGATAATGAGATATGTTAATGATACGTGACCAAGGTTTGGGACCCAATAGCAAACACATTTCCATACCCATGTGACGATCAGAGAAACATGATCCATTGTTGGTGATTGTTTTGCGAGCCATGGTAGGCAAAAGGCATCTTGACGGAGTACAACGAATTGCATGTTTTAAAAGTTGTCTCATAAGTAGCTTACTAGTATTAGCTAATATTTTTTTAGTATGCTTTACAGGCATATAAGAGGTGCAAATAGAGAGCATAGTCATCCTCAATGGGCATTGGAAGTATATAATATTATACATAACGTTTTGTAATCAGAATTGTAAATCAATGATTTTAGTAGAAACAAAATTACTAGTTGTTGGCTTTCGCTATTATTAGTTGCACATTTTACTTGGTTTTGTGAGTGGATTGTTACATTGTTGATACAATGGTGTGCCTAAACTATTTATAGTTATATGTTTGAAGTAATTACAATATTGCATCTAGTTTTCCATAATTAAAAAAAATATGTAACTGGATGATACTTGTAATTTATTACGATTGTGTATCTAAAACCACTTTTAACTAAATGGAAATATCTCTCATCATCTTAAAGTCACTAAATGTACATGTTTTGTTGAGTGAATCCTTAATATTATAAATCTTATTAATCATGTTTCTAGAACCATTTTATTTTATAACCAAGACATTTTAGTAGTAATAAAAAAGATACCCCTATAATATTATTATAATTTTGGTTGAGTAGTAACTAATATCTTTTATAAAGTGGAAAAAGACGATTCTTTATATTTAATAAAGATTATGCACTCAAGTGAATTCATTGGTTCACGTGTTTAATTTAACAAACGTATACGCATATTGTTGTGACTTGACTCCAACAAACTCTCGTTATCTTCATGTATTGTTAACTCTTAATCTTGATGCTTGAGATTTATTTTGTATAAAAGATTCTATTAGAACTATTTTATTAATAAGAGCACTAAGCGACAATTGGAGACGACGTGCCCAATCAGAGTTAAAAAAAATTATGAACAGCTCGATGGATCATATCATTACTAGCAAGTTGAGAGAAAACGTTACAACCATCAATTACCAAACACCGAAGACACCTACGATTACATATTTACATTGAAAGAACACCAATTAGACCAATCGACTTCTAGTTTCTTGGATATGTTTTTAATCCAAATAAAAGTAATCGCTTTGATACCGCCCATCACGCTTGAGATTGTAACCCGTTTGTATTAAAAGATGAAGCAATTGTACAAAAAAACTACAAAGATTTATCCATCTCAACAAGTTGTCCTTTGTAGTTGCTGGTTGGACACAACAAGACTTAAACTTTCGACCATAATTAGAAAGACAAACATAACAAGCACATTTTTGGAATTTGTCTTAACAAGTTACATAGGTTCTTCACATCGAGTGTCCGGCATACCTACAGGTATCACGTCTACTCGTTAGTTTGTTAAAAAAATACTTGTTAAGAAGCATATATTAATTAAAAAAATATATGTCTAAGTATCTATACGCCTAAGAAGTACTACTTATTGCGGACATGAATCAAATTATCGCTTCCCATACGTTTTTTTTCACTATTTTTTTAAACTATATATACTTCTCTTATAAGGAGAAAATCATTCTATATAAAATTTAGCAAATAAGAAGAATTACATATATCATCTTATAAAATTACAAAAATTACATAGTTTTCTGTAATACAGATTTTCAATACATAATATACAATGATCTTCAAGCATGATAAAACTAGTCAATTAATTAATCAGTTATCAATATCTAGTCTAATGGTATCCTGATATGTTAAAAAAATATTTTTGTCTCTAGATCAGGTCATTAGTTAAGTTTTACGGTGAATTATTAAGTATAATTAAAGAGTAAATTACACGGGTAGTCCCTTTTTTTGCTCAAATTTAATAACTCATTTTTGAGATTGAAAAATTACAGATTTAGTTGTTAGATTTGAAAAAATGTAACACGTTTCCTCATGTCAATCGCCCGTTAGTTTTTAACGTTAAATTGACCATCTCCTCCTCCTCCCTTTCTTCTTCATCCTCTTCTTCTTCCTCCCCAAACCCCACCTCACATTTCCTCCTCCTCCTCCTCACACCATCACACAACCACCACAATTCCTCACCGCCACCACCACACACACCCATCTCCATCACGACCACACATCACCATCTCCACCACCACCACCAACACCCCCATATTAACCTCCACACCACCCACCCGCCCCATACCCACCACCACACCACCACCACCCTCGTGTTTGCTCACTTTCTCCTCCAACGTCAAGAATAATGTTTTTCCAGTGACAAGAGACATAAGGTGGGGTAAGGGTTGGGGTATTTTGGTTTTGCAAGATGTTGGTGTTGTAGGTTCGCTGGAAAATGACAAGATGGGGTTGTGGTGGTGGCAAGGGATAAAATCATGATTTCTAATATTTTAACGTAAAACACTAACGGCTGTTTGCCCCAGGGACGAAACATGTTACATTTTCTCAAAACTTAGGACTATCTGTGATTTTTCAATCATATGAATAAAATTGAGCATATATCAGGAACGATACGTGTAACTTACTCATAATTAGAAATATATTAGTTGCAAGTTTGAGCTATTTTTACCAAATTAATTTTCCATTCAATAACTAAAAATTTCCAGTCTTTTGAAAATGAAGTTAGCGTGTTGAACATAAATATAAGAATAGATACGCAAGAGATCATATAATTAAAAATATAAATAAATAACAAATAATTATAATAACTAGGTTTTGGCGCGCGCGTTGCCGCGCGTATACGAGTTTTAATGTAACCCTAAATCAAAATCAAAATGAAGGTTCAAAACCATAAAATCAGTAAAATACACAAAGTAAAACACACCAAAACCCCAAATCCATAACACACCAGAACATGCAGAACTCAAAAACTAAATCAAAGCCCAACACCATATGAAAATCAAAGCCGTAAGAAAGCGACACAGTCCAAAATAAAAAACCGACGAAAATAAAAGCCCTGAAAAGAGCAAACAGAAGGAAAACCCAAACCTTAATAGAAAGAATCGTCAGGGTATTGATAACGAAAGAAAGAAAAAACAGGAACCCGGAGAAAGACAACGTCAACGAATCCTACAAATCAAAGACACGTGTCCAGATGCAAAAACCCACAAAAAACCTCACCCCAAAATCTCGAGCCCACACCCAAAACAAACCATATTAAAACACAAAAAAAAAAAATTAAAACACAAACAAAATAACCAAAAGAAAATTTTAAACACAAAAAAACAAAAAAAAAAAAGAAAAAAAAGGGAAAAACCACCGACCAAACATTTTAATTAGAATAGTAATTATAACAATAATAATTGAAGAGAATAAGGCATGTAAGAAATACGGTAGCACTTTTCCGATTTGGAGGAGCACTAGCTTTGCTTTTAAGAAAAAAACACAAATAGAGGGCCATGCATATAAAGATATGTTACTTTTTGGATGGTTATGTGGTGTTTATAAATTGGTTGAATACAAGAAAGAAGTTATAACTTTTATAAACCTATTTACATTATAAGTTAATATAGAAATAACATTACAAATAGTTATTATTTTCTGAAATTTGTATTTTATAACTTCAATACTTAGATTTTAAATACTAAACTTATAAATAAATAATTTTCTTTACTTAAATACTTGAAGATTTTGAATAGCTTCAGATCTTATCATGTTGGATGATGCTATGGTTACTTTTAACACACTCTTTTTGTTTCTTTTTTTAAACATCTATCCAAAAATCTTTACAAGGTTAAACATGGATTTATTAGGAAAAAATAATATATATATATATATATATATATATATATATATATATATATATATATATAACATATCTAAAACTAATATATTATTAAACAAATAAGCATTGTTTGAAATATGATACCTTAATTACGGTGGTTACTAGATCGTCACAAGTTAAACTCAAGGTGGGTCCTGCTGTCAAGCAATTAGATCTAACATTTGCTTAGATAAAACATTGATGGACAACTCGCTTGAAACATCGACGGTTCTTTCGATTGTCATAGTAACATATTATGTACATGTGTCTGACACTAGGAAATGATTGTAATGTTTACTAGTGTTTACATGTCCTTAATCCAAAACTAATTATGAAACATATTTCTTTCTAACACGTCTCAACTATAATAATCAAAGAATAAACCAATGCAAGATATAAAATGCGGACCGCCTTGATGTGTTCCAATCAAGGGAGACTTGGATGCCCATCCAACTAAAAGTCGGAGAATCACAATGATCGAGACCTTACCTCTTTATGCATTATAGAAGAATTAAGCAAATATACTAAAGTTATCCCTTTTGAATGCAACTCGATCCTAACTTTAAGTGGATTGGGCTCACATTCACCCCCCCCCCCACTCTTTTTTTCACTAGTAGTGTTAAATTTTAGTCAAGTAGTGTAAATTTTTATATGAAATTCAAGTTTGTCCCCCCTAACAAAAACTAATTTCGCCCCCGCCCCCTTACGGGAGTGTTCAAGCTCCGCTACTGCTAACCTTTGCATGACATTCGTTTAGATGATGGATAAAGTTGTTTGTTCGTGTTTCCCATGGTACATGTTTTCTTCTTTTTCTTATGTTAAACTCAACATTGCGTACATTAATGGTAGTTTGTTACACTACCTTAGATTCTTTATTAAAGTGACATAATAGATTTCATATGTTAGCGAAGAAACCAAACCCTAATGTTTTTGGTTCGTTCTTAATTTGATAGTATAGAGCCTAATAGTGTATACAAGAAATTAAAACTTAAATCTAACAATATATTTGTTTAGATTCATTGAATATTGGAACTTATTTTTTAAAGAGTTATGCTATATTCGGGCGCACATATAAAATGTCTAGGCACATGAGTGCTTCGTTGCTTCTTACACGAGATATTCTAAGTCATGATATGTCATCTGTCGAATCTGTACTAGTGGCCATGTTGAGCACTTCTCTACGTATCAACGTTTCAACATTAGAACTAAATGTATTGATTAGATTTACACTTCACAAGTTGTGGTTTGTCTCAAGGAACTATTACAAAGGATAAAGTGGAAGAATAACTTTTAATAATAGATATTTCTTGTTAACAATATAGAGTATCTTGTGGTCCAAAAGTCTATGTGCTTTAGTCTTATGAGTTTTTTTGTCTATTATATGAATCAACCATTGATGAAAATGAATATTCTTAGTTTCTTGTTTATGCTCTTCAACTTTTATTTGATGATTGATCTCACCTAAGCTATATGAACACATTGATGGAGGACCATAATCTTAAGGGAGAATTTGATGTAAAGGTGATGAAAGATACAAAACTCATGTCACAAACGATGAGGAATTGTATCGCATCTTTAAAAACTATAATTTTGAAAACTTCTAATAAAATCACCAAAGTCTTTAACAAGAGCATGTTTTTAGGGTTTTTTTCATAAGTAGATAGGTTTTAACGTACTTGTTGATTAGCCCATCATTTATTAAGTTTCACTCGATCTTCTCTATTACGAGGCTTTAAAACTAGCTCCACCATGTGACGTACCCTTCCCACGTTGTCGCGTCTTTGCCCCTTTAAACAATAAAATTTTTCATATATGTTTAGTTTTATTTTCATATTCTTTCTATGAACCTTTAAAATCTCAAAACCTATTCATAAATGTTTCGCCGTCCACATTCATCTGCTTGTAAAACCATATATACAAATGTAACAAACAAAAACAATGTAAAACCATATATACAAATGTAACAAACAAAAACAAAAGTGTGAAACTCATGCAACAAATTATATGAAATCATAAAACCCTAATAACTTCATGAACCATGCATGAAACACATGTAAATCTATGAAACGTGAAAGTTGAAACCAAAGATGTTAACACATAAAATCTATGAAGCATTTGCGCTTGAATAAGCTAGAACAAGATGAAGAAACATGGAAGAAGGAGAAGAAAGAGGAAGAGACACACGAGGTAGGAAGTAGGTTGACATGAGGACGGGAGGCATGGAGCGGTGCTCTACCTCCCCCATGGTGGCATGAGGACGAGAGGCATGGAGCGGTGCTCCACCTCCCCCATGGTGGCGGGCAGCTGTGCCGCCAACAACATCGAGGTGTCTTGAATAGCACGATAGAATCTCATCCTCATCTATCCTTGTTGGACCAGTTAATGTTTATTGGATTCTTGATAAAATATTCTTGTTACAAAAGAAGCTTGTTTAATTTGTCACCTACTAAAACCGACCTGTTACTTATTTTAACTCTGACTTCAAAGTTTATATGACAAAGTAGGTGTATCATATTCAACTAAGTTCTTGAGTAATCTAGAATTCAGTTTCATTATACTTCTTTCAACTTAAATTATAGGCAAATTGTATTTTAATAATCTAAACTATCACTCATTGATTGATAATAATTCATATTTTTATTTGATCGGTAACAATCGTAACTTTCATTTTTATTACTAACAACAATCTCAGTAATATAACTATCATATGCTTCAATTCATTTTAACCAATTTAAGTATGAAGTATAACGATAGAAATAGAATCACTTCAACACATTTTACCCGTAATGATCCTTAATATATTAGTACTTTGACTGAGTAGCCATAATATAAATTCAAAGTGACGAATGTTTATATTTATTTATAGGGCTAAAATTTTACAAGTGAAAACAAAGAGATGTATTTGGGATGAACATCATTAAGTAGAGTATAAGATCCAAACTGCTATTTGGCTGTAACCTAATATGGTTAAATTTAAAAATATTACAAGTCTTTTAAAAAGAAAAAATTAAATTTTAATAATCCAAACTATTATGTATTGGCCTACAATAATTAAACTATTAATTTGTCGTTGACAACCCAACTTTCACTTTTATTACAAAAAACAATTCTAGTAACATAATCAATAAATATTTAAGCTTGATTGCACTCGATTTCACTCACAATAGGGATTATAAACGAAATTAAATAACATACAAGTGAGATTGATCCGAAAAATATATGCAAATCAAGTATACATCTATGATAATTATGCTACCAAGGTTGTCATTGCTAATAAAAATAAAATTTAGGATTATCACCAGACAAATTAATAGTATGGACTATTATCAGCTAATAAATACTATTTTAAATTATTAAAATCCAATTAACTTTAAAAAAATAAAAAAAAAATAAAAGAATAAAGAGGCAAACTTTAAGGCCCAATAACAATCAGGCCGTCATTTTCTTGAGCCCAAATCAAACATATAAAATTTATTGTTGCAAACAAACGCAAACCCTAACTCACATACCCACCTATATAGATCATTAGGGTTTCGTTGCCTCAATCGATCGTCATTCCGAAAGTTTGCAAGCATCTTCAGCCGCTCAAACGCTCCGGTAATCTTCTTTCTAATCATTAATTCTCAAAAACCTCTGTAATCAATCGCTCGTTTGTGCATCAATCGTAACCCTCTGATTCTCATCTCCGACGTTTTGATTAGAATTTCAGGTAGTGAAGGATGGAGTCACAGATCAAGCACGCAGTGGTGGTGAAAATCATGGGGAGAACTGGATCGAGAGGGCAAGTGACGCAGGTGAGGGTCAAGTTTCTCGATGATCAGAACCGTTTCATCATGAGAAACGTCAAGGGACCCGTTAGAGAAGGTGATGTTCTTACCTTGCTTGAATCCGAGAGAGAGGCTAGAAGGTTGCGTTGATTTCGCCTGTTTTTCATATTCATAAGCTCTTGTTTCAACTTTATGTTATGAACATGTGATTGACTTGTTTTGAGATCTATCTGAATGCACGATTTTGATACTTTTGATCTGTTTTGGTTGGTATTTGATGATGAATTTTGTTTTTAGAATGCTTAATAGTTTGTTTTGAAGTTGTGATGCTAGTATTATCTTTTAGAATTTGATTACTTGTGCAAAACATTAAGATGTGAGTTGGAGTTTAAAATCTCATTGTATGTGTTTACAAGTGATAGTTAGTTATTGATTGTTATTATCTACCATGTAGCATACATCTGTCAAGAAATGTTGAGCTGTAGACATGATAACATAGTGCTATCTTTTGAGCTTAGTGTTGGTTTCTTTATCGTATAAGATTAAAGGTAAGGTTTTCTGCAATCGCATTGTTCTGCGACCCGTTTGTTTGTTTTAAGCATAGTGATGTTTTTCAAGGGGTTATATTTAATACTTATGCGCAATGTAACTGGTTCACTGCATTTCTCACATTGAGTATATATATGTTAGAAGGCAAGGTAACACTATTGGTTAGTATTCAAGTTCACTACTACTTGCATGAACAATGTTGAATAGTGTACACTGATAGACCAACAATATGTCTCGGCACTCTCAAGTCATTATCTTTATAAAACTAATGGCAAATGAGAGAAAATCTGTTTTGTTGTGCATCACCATGTCAGTCCACCTAATCAAGCTTAAGTGACTTATGAAGAATTGTTATAGCCCATTAGGTCAATTAAGGAGTACCATCTACAATACCAACTTTGGTATGATGTGGTGTCGTTGACGTTATACTAAACTTGTCTTTTATCACTGTCATTGAATAAATCTTGTATAAGTTAGACTTGTGAACCACAAATGTTGCTGTTAAAATTGATGTAGCTAGACTTGGTGTCGTTGTTAGTTTTAGAGAGAAGAGTTTTCATGCTTGGAGTGTTCTTGGTGACCATTGAAGTTATTCTTTCTCAGTTTGACCTTTAGCTATGAACATGAAAAATATACCTAATTAGAAGGGATCTCGAGTCCAAAGCCTTGGAGATCACTCTTATATGCTAAAGTCAGTCGTTAACGTCATGGATCTGAATGTGTAATCCATATGCCTATGTATAAGCACTAGTGTTATACATACAATATAGGAAATGTGAGAAGGAAGGAGAAAGGTTGGCTATAAATATAACAAGAGTATTTTGGAGCCAAATTATTAGATTCCTACAAGACTTGCTACAAAAGATGTCACAAACATGAAAAACAACATTAGTACTAACTTCCACATAGGTCACTGAAGTTCTAATGATAATATGTTTTCTAGATTCATTCAAACAATCACATCATACGACCCGAGATAGGAAATAAACAGCAACACCAATTCATAACCGGTAATTAAATAACAAATTAAACTATTCAATTAATCATGTGATAGAGGATTTGAAGCATACAGTACGAAATCATCATTGTTTTTTACTCAAATTTGACATTGATGGCAAGCGGTAAGAATTCCCATATGAATGGGAGAATCATACCTTCATTTGCCACCATGGCAGCCAGTGGTCAAAACACAATGTAAATAATTCATTTTGCCAAAACAGAGACATTACAAAGGCAAATGTAGCAACTAAGTTCCTTTTCAATACAAGTAATTATATGAATAAAACCAATTTTTCAATTGATTTGGTTATTATGGAGCACCTTGTCATTGCTCGCATAGTCGTCTAGCTCCTATCTATGGTATTGTCTGCAAAGCAGATTAAGTCGTTTCACGTTCATTTTACATTTGATTGGTTGTCTATTCAGAAACTTATGGTTTTATTAAAGGTTTTGTTCTCTTGCTGAATCGATTTGAGACTTAGATTGAATTAGACAATGATCGACATCAATTAGCGAGAGCATTTTCATTTACACTAATTATGTTGTCGTGAGTGAACATATTATACTATATTTTTAAATTTAACATTTAAATTGTGTTTAAAAACTATTAATGTTTATATAATATTTCGAGCACATCAGGTTGCCCATATGGACCAATAGCAGTCGGTTCCTGTAATAACAGACATATTACCTTACATTACTTGTAATATGTTTGAATTTTTATAACGACCTTTTTTATATTAATTAGCAAAATGTTAGGAAAGGTATATACCATCCAAAATATTATTTAAAAAAAAACCTAACCAAAGAAAAACCCCAACCCAAATTACAATTCAACGAATGTGGATATGTTTGATATATTTTAAAATATCCATTAAACGAAAAGAATATTATAAAGTAGTAAATAAGATATTTTTATAATACAATGGAAGTTAAAAACCCAACACCTTTCTTATTAAGAAAAAGAAAATTCTTTTATGATAGTTATCCCACTTAGAAGACAGGTTGTGTTTATGTAGTTGGTAATCCAACACCCATCAACCACAATCTATATATTTAATCAACAAATAAAAGTTTCTCAAGATTACAAAATAGGTATTATATATTTTATAAAATAATTCAAGACCATGATAATTGTATTTTTATTAAATTTATAGTACTTGATTTTTAATTTTTTTATGTTGGGTAATTATAAATAAAAGATGAATTGAATAATTCACAAGTCTACTTAATAAATAGTTTATTCTTTTTTATATCATGTTTAACTTTTGTATGTTTGTTGATCGCAACTAAAAGATGAATTGAATATTTCACAAGTCCATTTAATATATATTATATTCTCCATTATCAAAAATCTTTAGGTTGCTTCTTTAAATTTTCTTCTATATTAAATTCTCACTTTTTATTTGTTGGTTGTATGGTTATTATATTGCTTAGTGTCACAATTCATATCCATGTCAATTTTAATGAAAATAATTTAACAAAACTATCATTATCAGATTAAGCATTGATAAATAATTTATGTCTATAGGTTTTGACAGGGAAAAAGGTGACATATTTTGATATAAACTTGGTTTAAATGGATATTAAATCTGTATTTAATATAATAGTTGGTTGAGGTGAGAAAAAAATATCGAACACACAAAATACAATTATCTGATTATCTCGTTTAATATGACCCGGTTTTTTTCCTCTTTGACTTTGTTTTTAACCTACATTGAAGCTGATTTCTTCACAACAAAATCATATGATTCGAAGCCTAATGACTGAAACTCGTTTGAAATATTATTTCTAACATCACTAACGGATTACTGGTGAGATCTTCGAAAAGCTTTCCCATAGACCATGATCAACGACTGAAACTCGTTTGATACTTTGATATCCTTCGGTGATCACTATGGATAATTAATTTTTCACTTTTTGTTTATTATTTGATATAAAAGAATAATGTAGTAATATGTCATAACATATGTTAACATTTACCAATATCTTAGTCATACATAATCTATTTAATGTAATTAAAAATCCAAGAAATAAGGAACAAAACTCTAAATGTACATGTTTTATGTTTAAAAAGTGTTTAATAATAGTATAATACATATCACTCGTATAAGCTGAAGTAAAATTTGGACAGAACATTATATTATAAAAAGATGAATCCATGAAATCCTGCGTGAAAAAAAAACAAAAGAAAAAATATGACTTAGTGACACGTGTGGTCCATGTGGTTAGGCCTCATTTCATTTTTTGTCCCTAACTCTTTGAAATTACAAGTTTGGTCCAAAACTATGCACAAACATAACAACGATGGACCCTGAAGCGGATGTCTGTTAACTTTGACTGTTAAATTATTATAAAATGACTAAAATACCATTGGTCTCTTTTAACCTAGTCGTCTTAAACCACCACCTTACCGCTAACAATCTACCGTCTCCACATCACCGGCGACTAATCTCCACCCCCTAAGGGCCTACACTCACCTTCTTCTTCCCCACTCATCTCCCTCAGCACCACTGTACCACCTCTAGTCCCCTCTTGCCCAACCCACCTGCCAACACCCGTCCATTAAAGCACCATAAGGTCAATGGTTATGGTTCACCGGTGTTTAACGCTAACACCCGTCCAGTAAAGCACCACGTGAGAGAAGAGATGATATTTTGGTGGCCATTGTTGGTGTTCTAGTGGTAGTAAACGGGTGGTGTCGGTGGTTCGTTGTACATTACTGGTGGTGAACATGTGGTGGCGGTGGTTGGTTGTATATTGCCAATGGCCACGACGGTGAGGTTTGACATTTCAAATACAGGGGGTGGATGACGATGGTTGAAGGTGGTTCCAGTACCGGTGGTTGAAGGTATAAGGTGGTGCGGGTAAGTGGTGAATGAAGGTTGAGGGTGGTGCAGGTGGTGGTGGTTGAAGGTAGTGTTGGTGGTGAAGGTAGTCGAAGGTGGTGCTGGTGGTGAAGGTAGTCGAAGGCGGTGCTGGTGGTGGTTGAAGGTGAAGGTTTTAATGGTGGTATGAGGTCTGAATGGTGAAAAAGAGATAATGAAGGGTATTGGGTAATGTTGGTGTGGTGGGCCCATAAAGTCGAAGGGTATTTTTGACATTTCACACGCACTTAATGACAATAGTAAACTTTCATCCACTTCAGGAACCGAGTTTGCTACGTTTGTGCTAACTATTAGACCAACCTTGTAATTTCTAAGAGTTAGGGAGCAAAAGTAAAATCATACCTAACCACAGAGACCACTAATATATATCAAGTGTGTAGAAAGTCATTCCAAGGCGCACTACTCGAATTCATATCCACTGATTAAGGTGGTGTTTGTTTTTCAAAAAATATCCACGCATGCTTTTTTGTCTTCGCCACCCAGATCACGCGCTGACATTGTCATCTGTAGACTGATTATTTTTTCGAAGAGGTTTAATTAAAAAAAATATGCACGTGTTCTTTTTAGTGCAGATTTGGCCCAACCACTTCTAAGGTTTGTAGATGGTTAAACACCACCATCCACTATCCACCACCAACGCCACCGTCCACAACCATGGTCCACCTCCACCACCACCACCCACCATCTAACATCACCAGCACCATCTACACCACCACCACCACCACCGTTCGTACAACACCATCAGTTTATTTTAGCAGTCTATAAACTTTAAAATAACGAAAACTATTCTTCTTGCAAACTACAAAGGTTTGATCCAGCTTTTTTCTACCGATGTATGCAAATGTAGTCTGTAGACTGTAAACATTTTACATTTAAAAAAACAAACTTCACCTATGTCATGAGGGTCAACAAACATATCATGAAAAAGATAAAAGCTCAATAGGGGGAAGGAAAAGCACTCGGGTAAAGAGCTCCTCATGTACTCTAGACACATATGATCATGTCTAAGACGAGCAACAAAGGAACATCCTTCAGCCTCACGTATGACATTGAGGCCATGGTCTTGTCCAAGACTAGATCACATGCTATGTGGAATGGTCTCTTGACAACTCAAAATGAGTTCGACTTGGGGTTAAATCTGAATTTAATTGAGAAATAATTATAATGATTTTTTTAATAAATCAAAGATAATTAACTTAATAGATAATTAAAAAAAGGTTAAAATGAGTGAATCATTAAATATTATGGCAAATTGGATTTTAATAATCCAAACTATTATCTATCCCCTGATAATAATACATTCTATCAGTTTGGCCAATAATAATCACAACTTTCATTTTTGTTGCTAATGACAATCCTAGTAGCATGATCTTCATTAATCTACACTCGTTTTTCATTCCATTTCATTCAACGTTTTCTTATTTCATTCACAATCACATTGTGAGCAAAATCGAATAGAAATCAAGCGTAAACCAATGTATGATTATGCTACTAGGATTGTTATTGGCAACAAAAATAAAAGTTAGTATTATTTCGTTGATAAACTAGCAATATGGATTATTAACGGCCAATAGGTGATAGTTTGTATTTATAATTTAAATTGCCAAACATTAAAAAGAATTAGAATCATTCCACATTAACCCTCGTATTAGCACTTACACATAAAGCATACTAAGCTAAGGAAGAGAGAAAAAAAATTATGATGCTTATCTTCCTTCCTACACCTAATAACTATCGTTTGTCGGCTTCAGTTTCAATTGAAACAATTTTATCCGTTGATTTCTGGTTTCACCCTACACTTTTCTTTAGTCCGAAAGCCAAACGACCAATGTTACTGCTGCTAAATCAGCCGATAAATTGTAACATTCCGTCAGCCTTAGGCAAAGTAGTGTGCTTAAACAATTATCCTATATATGAAATTTGCAAGTTCATAAGCAGTTGGTTTTGGTTTGTTGATGGTTTAATTAATTATCCACTTTATATTTAAATTTTAAAATGATTTTACATCAAGCCACCCTAACTTATCACCACACGGTGAACCTCTCTTCCGGGCAGCCGGGCAGCCGGGCAGGTCACAACCGTTATTCATCATCCAATGAGAATCCGCCACGTAAACACGAATGACCGATCTCACGACTGTTAAGAGTGTTATTGCGTAAGGTTTAATATCCAAAGTCAAATCTTTTTGATGGGAATAAGGTGCCCAACAACACACTTTTTCATTCTCCAGTGACCCACTGATTCACATTCACCCTCATACTCATCTTTTATCTTCAAATAATCAAATCCATGGTGATTCCGCACCTCTTGGAGCCCTAATTCCTCTTTCGTCTGCTATAAATTCAGTTCGATTTCTGTTCGTATTCAATCGATTTGCTCGATTTCTGTTGGGTAGATATGGAGGATGAGTATGCCAAACTTATCAGGAGGATGAATCCACCCAGGTACCAAGATTCACATACCCGTGTCTTAGTTTCAGTTGATTGATCTTTGATACCGATTTCGTGATCGACGTCTTGTTGTTCTTTGCTTCATGGTTACGCGGTTGGATTAGATGAGAAGTTAATTAGGGCTTTTTTCGTCCGAAAGTTTGATTTTGGATTGTTCTAGTATAGGTTTGTTTGTAATTAGCTACTGAGTTTTAGATGATTTTGTGGGCTTAATTAAGATTTGAGCATGTATGTTTTTTCTTCAGAGTTACAATCGACAACGATTCGTCCTCAGATGCAACAGTTATCCAGGTATGGTGTGTGTGATTTCAGTTGACTTGCTATTTGACTTGATCATGTGTTGGAAGTCGTTCTGACTGTTCTTTTTGATACGCCTGATGAATTGTTTGTTAGGTTGAAAGTGTTAATAAGCATGGTAGTCTGCTGGAAGTTGTGCAAGTTCTTGCGGATTTAGATCTTGTTATTAAAAAAGCTTATATTTCATCAGATGCTGGATGGTTCATGGATGGTATATTGTTGATGTTGCCTTTGTGTATAATTCAAGAATCTGAATAACTTTGTGCTATATGGTCCAGTTCACGGTATCTGATCCTGTTTTTGTGATTTTGACAGTGTTCAATGTTATATGCAATGACGGAAGCAAAATTAGAGATGATGGGGTAGTCAGTTATATAAAACAGGCAAGAATCTGAATATTTGTATTATGTTTGAGCTTATGTTATGCTTTGGTATGGTCAATAAGGCAAGATGGATGGGTTGGTTAACGGGTTTGGGTTAAACTTGAAACTTAAAAGGTCAATTTTAATAAAGGGTAAAGTGGTGCACTAAGGCGCCCTCACATGAGCAGGTCCAGGGGGATGTCGGGTCACTTTGGGTGTGATGTACTCATCCTTATCTTGCACTTCGTTTCCACAACTTGAAAACGTGACCTCGAGGTCACTTAGTGCTTCAAGTTTAACTCCCAAAAAGGGCATTTTTGGTAATGGTCAAAAATCAAAATGGGCTGGGTCGGGTATTTATTTTTAAAACCATTTGTGTCTGTTTCTTTCTTAATAGTTCATGCGTTAATAATAATTACAATTAATATCTCTATTTTTGAATATAAACAATTTAGATTGAATAGCTCCTGCTTACTTATTTGTTTTTGCTTATATCCCCATTTATGTATATCAATATATGATGTATCTTTAGGTGCTTGAAAGTGATGCATTTTACGTACCATCACTGAATGGTTCAGTTGGATTGAAGCCATCGGATGATTACACCGTAATAGAACTAGTTGGAACAGACAGACCTGGATTATTATCTGAAGTGTCTGCAGTTCTAACAAACCTTGGTTGTAATGTGCTCAATGCTGAAATATGGACTCACAATGCCAGAGCTGCAGCTGTGGTACATGTCACAGATGATAAAACAAAGTGTGCAGTTGAAGACCCAAAGCGGCTCTTGACTATTAAGAAGCTTCTTTGTAACCTTCTCAAGGGAAACAATGATTTGAAGACTGCAAAAATGACACTTTCCACCCCTGGTTCCATGCACAGACAGAGAAGATTACATCAAATTATGTTTGCTGAGAGGGATTATGAGAAAGTTGAAGAAACAGAACAAGAAAAGGAAGATAAGTTGAGAACACAGGTTACGGTTTTAGATTGTGTTGAGAAGGATTACACGGTTGTTACTATGCATTGTAGGGATAGACCGAAGCTGTTGTTTGATATTATTTGCACTCTTACCGACATGGAATATGTAGTCTTCCATGGAGTGGTTCACACAGGGAAAATGGAGGCTTTTCAGGTACTTCAGTTTTTCTATTAGAATTTAAGATGTTAGGTTTGATTTGGCATCTTGGGCAAAATACCTAATCGAATGAGCAAAAGTGTTTACAAAATCTTTTTCTCTGAACTAGTGACTTTGATCAATGTAGAGGTGGGGATTTTGACCCCTTTACACGTGAATGGGTTGATATAGATTGCGTTTTATGTAAAATAGGTTGAAGGTCCATCAAACTGTATTTTTAAAGCATACAAGGTCTAAACTATTTATTCAAAAGTGTTTGTGGGTCAACCCTCCCTGGTTTGTCATTATTTACATGTTAATTGTTACCTGACATGCCTATGCTGTCACCTCTAAGTTCTTATATTCTTTTTTCCATGCATGTAGGAATATTACATTCGACATGTTGATGGGAGTCCAGTAAGCTCAGAGGCAGAGCGAGAGCGTGTTATGCAATGCCTTGAAGCTGCAATTGAGAGGAGGGCCTCTGAGGTTTATTAAATTCTTGAAAGTCGATGCATATACCTTGTAGTTACACAATCCCCTTTTCCCTTGAAAAAAATGTAAACAACACGCACACAGAAAAAACGACTTTTTATTTAAAACCATCTACTTTTGTAGGATGAGCACGAGGGTCAGGGGTCAGCTTTTGAGCTGACCTGCATGCTTTATTAGTTAAATTCTGATTTTACAAATATCTAGTGTTTTGAATTTTGTTTTCTGTTTTAAAGGATTTTGTTTATAGTTAACCATCTTCCAAGTTGACATGTTGACACAAATAGATTGAAATTGCCTCCTCTAAATTAAAAAGCTGTCTTAAGATAAGACTACTGGCTTTTTGCAGGCGCTAGAACTAGAATTGTGCACAACAGATCGTGTTGGACTTCTTTCAGATATAACCAGAATCTTTAGAGAAAACAGTTTGTGTATAAAAAGAGCAGAGATCTCAACCAAAGGTGGAACAGCAAAAGACAAATTTTACGTGACTGACATGACCGGTAACAACCCTGTTGACCCAAAAACAATAGATTCTATTCGAAGACAAATCGGTCAACAAGCAGCACTGCATGTTAGATGGAATTCTAGTCAAACATCAGACCCACAACCTGAAGAAACGACAATGGGCTTTCTCTTTGGAAGTCTGTTTAGAGGGCGAACTTTTCAGACTTTGAAATTAGTCGGGTCCTATTCCTGATAACGGTTCAAGCACATAGTACATACAGTTTAGTATTTCCAGATGACACACAAATTAGAAAAATGTTAGATACAAGGGGATTAGGAACACTGTAAATAGACATGCATTCCTCTGTTGTCATTGTAAATAATAGTGTGACTTCTTGTGTACAGTGTGATATTATTATGTATATAGACATGATGCAGTTTTACATATATAATGCTAGCTTATGTGAGTATATATTATTTTACATTGGTGTGAAGAAATCATTAGTTATTATGTTTGTCATTTGGTTTCATCATCCTTGATTTGTTTTCTTGGTGATTTGCCTTTATCTGTTTCTTTCTTTATTTTACTGTGAGAACTCAATACCAGCAAGTCATGGGACCACCAGCACCCTGTTAACTAATAGGATAAGGTAAAACGCAGCATTTGTTTGCAGAAAAACGTTTTTGGTGCAGGTGTCTTGGTGACCTTGTTTCTATGCTTATATCGTTATGTGAACAGATCCTGCACATAATTTAAGTATTGTACCCTCTACTTTCCATAATCACCCAATTGGAGAGTATTATACAAGTGGTCTTTCACTAGATTCACCATCGACCAATGCCTGCATGAACTAACTTTTTTGTGCCATATTTGTGGCTACAATCATAATTATAACAATAAATCAATGACAAGTTTTAGCATTTGTTAAAGATTTAACCTTCCATGTTAGGCTCAAATTGAAAGAGGAACTAGAAGAAGAACCAATTTAATCCAAAGCTATAACAATTCGTTGCTAACCAATTATACCAACTTATTTGTTAGTTGGTAAGTTTACAGGAATTACAACAGTAGCTCCACTATTACAACATTACATTATAGCTCAAGCTAGGAATACATCGTACTAAACCGAGCCACCTCTCTCCAGCCACTCAAACTAAGTTCACCCCCATGACACTCCAGCACCTCCTCCGACCTCTGCCCTTTTGATCTATGCTCACACTACCATTTCTTGTGTTGAATCAATAAGATGTTACAGTGTTTGTTGAAGGATTCTTCCACACTTGGTTGTTGAAATAGAGACAACATTGTTAGCCTCGTCAAGCATATTGCGCCTTGTGGCAATGGCCAAGTTCATGAGAATAAGGGTTTGACCAAAGAGCCTTTGGCGCATTGGTATCTAGGTGTGTCTTATGATGTATCTCCCCAATAGGTTGAGGGTTTAAATTTTGTCATGGACAAGTAGTGTAAATTTAGCAGTAGATGAGTTTGTTGTTAAAAAACAAGAATATGAGTTTGATCTTTTAGAAAGAAATTAGGGAGTAGTAAATGCATGTATAAAATTCAAACATGATTTCGGAATTAATAGAGGTATCTGTATGTAGAGAATGAACCAAGGAAGTTTAGAGAGGTTTCCTAAGGGACATCATGATGGTAAAGTGTTGTATTCTCTGATAATTGTGATATTAGAAGTGGAGTATGTGCGCCAATAAAGAAATCTATAGAGAACCTTGGCATGGATTGAATTAGGTGTTGAAGCTCATGCTTTTTATTTTCTTTTCGATCATATTAGGATTACAACTTTCATCTCACTCGTTAGTATTGTAAAATATCTATGGTTTTGAATATAAACTATTATCTCAAAAATCCTTCACTATGATAAACACTAAAAATACAGTTTGATATGAAGTAATATAACAGACGAGTGAATGAAATGGATAAAATAATAGAATGGACATATGAATGAAATAGATCATTATCATTCCATTGTCTTATTTGATTATTCTATAGAAATAAAATATATCTTTCGTTGTGTTATTTGGTCTACAGGAAAAGACGAATGATGGAATACATTGATGGTGGTGGTGATTGTTGGTTGGTGGTGGTGGTGGGCGGGTCATTGGTTCAGGTCATGAATTAAAAATAAATTTGTTTTATTCTTTAAATAATTAAAAGTATGAAAAGAAAACACCTTTGCCCCAAGGAAAAAAATCATTAGATCATATTCTTTATGCAATAGTCGTTAACAAATATGTTTTTGTTTTCATTCTAACAAAATAAACCATCTCATACAACCTTACATCCATACATACCAAACACAATCTCATATCCACCATACTAGTAAAGTCACTATGACATATATTAACTTTCCAACTTTCAAATTCTAACCACTGAACTTTTTACCACTAAAATCTAAAAGTAAAAACTACTTATAGAGTTATCAACATGTACACTATTTCTATTATAACAATGTTTAGCATAACCCATCATGCGTCATATATGGTACATGCTACATGGGCATTTTAGTCATTCTACGGTCTAGACACAGGTGCCATTGTTTGGCTAGAGAACCCACCTTCCATTTGATAGCTCTGATAAGCTGTTGTTGGACATGCTTGTATGTACGAACCACCACTGTTGATTGGCGGCCCGACAGGATACCCTGGCAAAGGTGGCGGTGGTGGTGGTTGGTTTGTGGTGCAGAGATGTGATATTCTCCCTGCAGTGTCCATGAATGGGGGCCCTGGGTATGCTTGCATTGGCGGCATGGGTGGCAGAGGTGGCGGAGATGATGGTGGATGTGGTTGTTGATCACAGGATGACTCAGGTGGCATAGGTGGTTGAGGATCTTGAACATTCTCAATCTTGGCTCTCTTTTCGAAAGGGTAGTTGTTTGAAGATGATTCTTTAACGAAATTTACTGTCGCGCCCTCAGAAGCCAAAGAAGAGAGGACATATGAGAGCATTTCAGCTGAAGAAGTAGAGGCGGTGAGCTTTGCCGCCACTGCCGCTGCAGCAGATTTGTTATTTTCATCAGCGACAGGAGCTTGTTGTGTGTACATTACAGGTGCAGATTGTTCTGTTGCATCAAGATTTTGCAATTGCTTGCAGATATTGTCAGCCTTTTCAGAGTGGGTATGTGCAGCCTGAGATAATGAAAACACAGAGAAGATGCTTGTATAAGATCAAACTAATGAAGTTATAATACAGGGTTCTATGCCAACAATATTACAATAATAACGGCGTTTTGTAGCAAAAAAGCAGTCAAGGTGTAGACGAATCGAGTCACTTGCGAGCTACTCGAGATAGGCTAGCTGAAAGCTCAATTTGAGCATGGCCTAAACAGGCTCGAGCCCAAGCTTGAGCCTATATTGAGGAGCTCTTTAATAAACGAGCTCGAGCTTGAACCCAAGCTTCATATATTGAGCATGACAAGACTTAAGAGCTTAAACAAGCCTATCATTCATAGAGTTTTTGTTTAATATACGAAATGTATATATTTACATAATAATTATTCTTATGTATAGATTATGATAAAAACTACATAGTATATATCATGTAACGTAAAAAATTATTAATGTAATAATATTTAAAAATAATTATAAATGTATATAAATAAATAATTTATAATACATAAACGAGTGGAGCCTAAGCCAAGCTCAAGCTTGAAAACTATGACAAGCTAAGCTCAAGCTTTCAAAACGAGCCAAAATTGAGCTCAAGCTCTCTCAAGTTAAAAGAGCCGGGATATGTTTACATCCCTACCGCAGTAGATTTACGTTTTGCCCTAAAAGCATGATCCCAGAATTCAATAATTACCATAATAATTCCCATGTAAATAAATTAAACACACCTTAAGTTCATTACGGACTTGATCCAGCTTCATTTCCTGAAAACAAAACCAAAAGCATCCCACTTTCAAAACCAGCATAAATGTAATAACTACAAATAAAGAGAAAATAAAAATAATGATAGAACACGCGGTTACCAACAACCTGCTCTTGAAGAACCTCCCGAAGATAACTCAAGAGATTAGTTCGAGATGCTTCTAAAGCTAAAAGTTGCTCAATACAATCCTTCAACGTATCATTATGCCCCTTGAGCTCTTCTATGCTACGTGGCCCGTTCACTTGTGAACCAATACGACAAAGATAGCGTTAGTGAAGTTTAACTTACAGACAGAGAATAAGTGGGTAGGTGCAACCAGGCATATGTAACCAGTTTACTGGTTGCACGCCCCAACGACATGTATGTGTAAATATAGATATAAAGAACATTAACAAATGCATTAAACAGCCAAATATTTAACATATAATTTCAGTGGTTATGATCAAATACTGATATTAATACATATAGTCATAGGAAAAGGATAATCTCGTACGCAGAAATATACCAGTCCTAGAATCACCACCTATTTCTTTCCCCACTTTTTCAACACAGCAAATAGTGTTTTTGCATTTGCTGATTATAGCATCTTCATCGAGTTGACCACCATAAATAATTTGATATCCTGAAACTATCTTGTCCAATGCATTTCCAGCAGATCCTTGCTGACCAGATATAATGAAAAGATAATTTAACATCAGGCGTAAAAAAAGACAGCGTTAATAAGAAAAACACAGAGGAAGAGAGGATCGTGCAATACCAATTTTATCCCTGAACGCTTCTCGTTTCTGTTGCTAGTTTCTAGGTGCCTTCCAACAAGTTCTTCCTTTAGAATCGGGCCCCGAGAGCCAAAAACTTTTCTTTCCTCCCAAATCTTGACCTGCAAGCAGGCAAATTGTTCGGATTATCAAACAATTCTATCAGAACTTAGTCAAAGGATAATAGAACCTAATCACATCAGAACTTGGTTAAAGGATAAAAAGTTAGGAAAATCAAATAATGCTGTCAGAATGGGTCAAGAGTGACTTGAAGTGTGTTTACATGCTAGATTGTTATAATCTAAAACATCAGATTAGTGTTTTAACAGTATAGCTTTAGTAATCATATGTAACACAGTAATTATTTCAATAATGATGGACATAAAAATATGTTTGTGGGCAACTTGACCCAACCCTACCTATTTTGATCGGTGTGATAGTTTATAAATCACCCATTGTAAATTTGCCAACTCAACAATCGACATACATAAACAGTCTCTGATTAATTATATAATACACTTATACACATGTATGCATACTCTTAATTATCAAATATGGAAAGTCTTTCCTCAATAAAGATAAAATGACTGGCCGGAAAGTTATAAAACAGATAAAATATCTTTGCATAACCAGAAACATAAATGATATAATCATAAATACAAATATAAGCATATCTCAACATTAAAGATTATCTAACATGAGATCATGAGCAATAAGTTAAACCAGCATACCAGGCGTATTGCAGCATTTCTTCCAGATTCATCCGTATTATCAATTACATCATGGAGCGCTTCTGGAAGAACCTTCCAGAACTCAGCGACAAACTCTGAACCCTTTCGCCTACTATTCTGCAGTATATCATTTGCAAGATAAAGATAAGCCAGCCGTTGTTCACGTGGGGAACAACGGAATTGCCTATCCCAGGTTTCAACAACTTGTTTTGCCTTACTCATGTGAAAGATACACCAGTGTGATAGAGCTATATCTCATCAAGGATAACCTCACAACTGTATTACCTTCAGTGAATGTTTCAATATCAATCTAACACAACTTTAAATAGACAATGTAGCAAACATCAGATGATCAGAATACATACAATGGAACTTTCTGGAACCTATAACCTTAGTTTTAAAAAACGCGAAGGCAAGGCGAGAGGCTAGAGCTTCATGTGTTTGAGCCGTTGCTTTATGTACAACCAAAAGTTGCATTTCTTTCGTCTGTCACACATTAGTGTTTTTTATAAAGTAATAGTCTCGTCTATCATTGTTATTTCTACATATATTAGCCTCCTACAGACCTAATTTAACCAACTTTAACGCAGATGTGCATGAAGCGCAAGCATTAGCATCATTTAAAGTTGGAAAAACATAAAATATAACAAAAATTGATATATAATAACAAAAAATTGGTCTTTTTATGTTCTGGTTATGAAAATTATGAATATGAAGACAAATATAATTGCAGAAAAAACTTGAAGTAGGATACTCTCAATGCTCTGCTGCGAACTATTGAGTTTTGCCAGCTTCTCAACCAAAATTTGCGGATTAAAAGTACC
Source organism: Flaveria ramosissima (assembly GCA_025215565.1). Classification (NCBI taxonomy): domain Eukaryota; kingdom Viridiplantae; phylum Streptophyta; class Magnoliopsida; order Asterales; family Asteraceae; genus Flaveria; species Flaveria ramosissima. The sequence goes on from CM046035.1 coordinate 74,643,265, forward strand.
ACCCATGGTTTTTCAACAACAAACAAGTTAAATCTATTCCTGCAGTTTCAACGGATAATCAGTGAAACAAAGTATAAAGTTACTAAACACAAGCAATTAGCAATCGGAAACCCTAACTGAAGACTGAGAGCGTAGAACACAGCAGAAATCGGTTTGAACAGGTTTAAAGAGGGGAAACAAGTGTTTTGGTGAAGGATGGAGCATTTAGGGTTTGAGGGGATGAAATTGGGGAAGTTGATTGAAGGGAGAGTGTAAATGGTGATGAAATTGGTAGACTTTGTATGAGAGTCGCAACGTACATGCAGTTTAGGGGTCTTATCGTTGTCGTTTTTGTTGAAAGTTGAAACATATGCCTCGTGATTTGGAATTTGGACTAGGATGTTTTTCTCTACGCCTCTAGATTAGCGGCTTCAACACCAACAACAACTGTTTTATTTATGAGAAAATTTTTAAGAGTTACTGTTTTTTATTTTTTCTCTCAAATTATTCTCAGTCTCACCTGAACAACGCACTGACGCCAGTAAAAACAGACGTGGACGCTTGTATAGTGGAGCACTCGAAAACATACATATGTGTGTCATTGCCTATTTCTTTTACCATAAAAAGTCTGTAAACATGTATGGTAGTAGGCTCCTCTCTAACATTGATGTTGAGGGTGTTGACGTCTTTTCAAAATTTTTTATTTTTTTTATTTTTTGAAAAACGGGACTGCCAAATGGAACATGTGGCCAGGCTGCCGACATCGAGAGAAGGTGTCCAACCACGGATCCTTACGCCGGAGTGTTACCGGATTCTTCTTTAGGTCATAAAGCTCCAACAGGATGAGTATTACCGGATTCTTCTACACAGAAGACGGGTGTCTGTAGAAAGTGTAAGTCGGTTAAATAAATAACTTTATATATTATAGAATATTGTTTTTATATTATATATATATATATACACACACACACACACACACACACATATATATATATATATATATATATATATATATATATATATATATATATATATATATATATATATATATAAATAAGAAACTAAGATTTATCTTATATTAAAAAAATATCTTAATCTAATTTTTATATATTTACACTTCTTACGCTTGTTTAAAACACATGTATTTATGAATTTTACAAATAAAATAAGTTTGTATTCCTTAAACGGTGTAAGATTTAATAAATTGACGTTCCAAGTGTTCATAAATGTTAACTTAAAAGTTTTTTGGATTATATAAGATAGATATACATTTGTTTTTAAGTGGTAAAGTTGATGAAGTGGTGTTTCACATCAGTAGAAAAATCTACATACCAAAACCTCAACAAAAAAAACCAACGTCACGTCACGTAAGAGAAAACTGTCATGCCACATAAGTAATGATTATGTTTCTAATCAGAGCATCTTCAATAAAGATGTTTTTTGGTGTTTTTGAAAAGAGAGAATGTGATGTGAAGGAAAGAGAAGGTGATGTGTAGGAAAGAGAAAATGAAAAATTTCATTTTCAAAAATATTGACTTTTTAATATATGAGGAGAAGGGAGGAGAGAGAAGAGAAATGAGGAAGGTGATGTGAAAGAAATAGAAGATGTTTTTTTTGATGTTTTTAAGGCCTTCTTATTGATGATGGTCTCATAAATGTAAAACTTAACTTATTACCATTCATTTTCAACATACACATGTTTTAAAAAGAATTTTTTGATTTAAGAAAACACTTATCACGACATGAAATACGTCATGGTTGTCGAAGAAACAAATTCTAGCGTCATAAAACAAGTCAAGTTTATCAAACAATCAACTCTACCTATCAAGTAAAGCTATTAAGTTCAAAAAAAAGCAACAATCAATATTGAAATAAAGCCACTTTTGCGAATAAACACACACATACACAAACCAAAACGTTTAATACATAACTACTTCACGATAAAACTTAAAGTCACATAAGCACTCGCGTAAATGTTACACATAATCGAAAGTAGTAGGGCAATCCTCTCAATACAATATCCATGACTCATTAACATCGATGATAGCTACGTACATTACTATCTCTTCTTACTCAGTTGAGCCGCACTCCCATCAAACAACTCTTCGATACACGTCTCAATATCCTCCGGCTGATACTTTATATACTTCTCCGTCTGCCTCCCCGGAGTAAACACCTGACTGAACCTCCCCATGAACGACCGATACGCCGGAATCACGATCGCTGATATCGACACCCTCAGCTCCGACTGCAGCTGCTCATCACTCACCACCCACGTCGTCTGCGATCTGTAGATCTCATCGAACATCGCATTGAAGCTCTTGAATCGCTCTTTCAGCACTGGCTTCATCACCTTCCCGTTGACACTCAACCCCTCATGACTCAAACACTGCAACAGCTTCGTCCACGTTTCACGCTTGTAGTTCGTGTGGTATGCTCGAAGATCCGATGACCGTTTTCTCACCCATGGGTCGCCCATCAAGGTTCTCATCTCTCCAGTGCCTTTGGTCTTCTGCAGTATGTAACGCCCGTTGTTCATCATGAAGATCAAGCTCAACGATGGGTCTTTGTAAAGCTTTGATTTTGATTCGAGGTTTGAGTCTAATTGATCCATGATTGAGGTTAATTGGGATTGGAACGGTGACCCGTTTGCTGATTCGTTGGTGGGTTGATTCGGTTGGTGAGAATTCGGGTCGCCGGAGGCGGTGGTGGAGTCCGGTGGGTCGGTGGTTTTGTGTTGTCGGAATATTTGCTCCAGTGTGTCGCTGTACTCACAGGCGGATTTCAGGTAGTTCATGGTGTAACGGGTGATCGGATGTACGGCTCCGCCGGGGACCGGAGTCTTTGAGGCGTCGGATTTGATGGAGGTTTCGAGGTCTGCAAATATGTTGATGATGGAGTCTCCTAACATGGTGGTGATCAAAGAAGATGAAGATTTCAGCTGGTGTAGCCCTTCGTCGGAGATCAGTTTCTCCACCTCCGGGATGCTGTCACGTAACGTCTCGTAAACGTCGAGGAAGTTCAACAGTTTCTCCGGCGATCGTTTCGTCAACATCACGGCCTCTGCAAATGTTAAGAAGATCAAGAGGATGATTCGTGTTAGGTGGGTGAATACACCGTCGGAGATTGTTTTTTCGCCGGAGAAAATGGCGTCTGCTAGCTTCTGCTCTTTGGGTAAAAGTGACGTACAAATTTGTCTGAACATCTTCATAGATGATGATATCTCTTTCTCTATCGGCTCCCATTGCATCTTCTGCATTTCGTCGATGGAGAATTTCTCAAACCGATGAAGCTTCAGGTGTTCTTCCATGGCGTTTCTTCTAGCAAAGAAATACAATTCACCGCACTCCGATTCATGACCTCCGATGATCAATCCTTTAGCTAATTTCTTCAAATGGGATACCATCTCATCTGAATACCCCAAGAATTGATCATCTTTCTCCGGCGGGGATTCCGATTGAGCCTGCAACTCCGGCGGTAAAGCTTCTTGATCAACATTACTCGAAGAAGACGATGACTCTTTCGTTTTCGCTTCATGGGTTTGATCTTTCTGATCTCCATCACATAAGCTTTGAAAATCATCCATCATCGATTTGAATTCAACCTCCAACACCGACATCGCACGCTGCTGAACACCGCTCAACCGGTTGATCGCACCGGCGTAACGTTGATCGGAATGAAACCTCGAAAGAGAGTTGATAACCTTCGCCGTTCGATCAACAAAATCAATAAAACGTAAAGATTCATCTTCTTCAAGATGAACCCATCTCTTGGCCCCCGATTCGTGTTCAACGATCATAACATCGAAAAGATCTGCAAACGTTTGAACGGATTCTGAGATTTCAGGTGGAGATGATGAGTCCGATTGTTGATCGTTTGTTAATGCAGAGATGAATCGATCGATCTGTTGGTGGAGATTATTATCTTGAGATGTGATTTGGGGTTCATCGTGGAGTTTTGTGGTGTGATCATCAGGGTTTCCGGTGGGGGTGTGATTCTCCATTGAAATGGAGAAGGAGAAAGATTGTTGGTTGTGATATGAGGAAGATGGAATGTGAAGAAAATATGAGATGAGATGGATGCATGGTTTTGGAAGTGGAGGAGACGAGCGTAAATGATGGGGGATGGTTAGTTTAATTTTTTTTATAGTTTTGTGAAATAATAAATGATCATTGTATAAACTTTGAGAAAAGTTTTTTTATTTTTTATAAGGAATGTGTAAGAGTATTTACGTATAGTTTTTAAAATCATCGTATTCAGGCAGGCTGGTGTAGATGAAGAGCATCTATTAAGGTATTGTGTGACACTAGATTATCGCTTGAATTAAAGGGCAAATTTTATAGGGTTGTAGTTGGACCGGCAATGCTATATGGATCATATTGTTGGGCCATCAAGAAGACTCAAGAGTGGAAATTGGAGGTCGCATAAATGAAGATGTTGAGGTGGATGTGTGGATGCACTGGCTGGACCAGATAAGGAATGAGGATTATCGAAAAAGATTAGGGGTGGCTAGTATAGTATATAAGATAAGAGATGGGAGATTGACATGGTTTTGACATGTTATGAGAAGACAAAGGTCTACCACGGTTAGAGTCATTGAGACCATCATTGTGGACGGTAGGAGAAGTTTAGGCAAACTAAATTGACGTGGGACGAGTTAATTAGGCATGACTTGTTAGATCTTCACCTCTTTGGGTACATAGCTGAGAATAGGCGTTCTTGAAGAGGTAGAATTAAAGTTAAGGAATGTTAGGAGGATGAAACATATTTACATTCTAAAACTAGAAGCTTAGATTTTCCACAACCGCCCTTGCATCATATTATTTGTTTTTATTATATTGTGTGTTATTTGTAATGACGTGTTCTTTTCTATTTCTGATAGCCTAACATAATTACTTTGGTCAATATACGTCACTATTACACTAGCATCCTATATATTGTAGTACGTTTTTGGGCAGGTGTTTTAGAGTCGATGGTCTCATTGAAAGCAACCTCTTCATTTCCTAAGATGCAGGTATGGTTACATATCACCCTTCTCGAACTATACCGATAACTTTGTTGCGGGTAAGATTTACTAGGTAAGATTGTTGTTGTAATGAGAACTTAAGAAAATTCACTCCATTCCATTCTTTATAATTTTTATTATCTATAAATTATAAAGCTTATATATGTGGGTTGAATAGTGACTTCTCATATTTACCTACTCACCATTCATCTTTATAAGTTCAAATAATAATTGATTGAAAGAGTATTACTTAGTTAATGAAAAAGTCGATCCATAATAGTTTTCATAATTGCTCTGTTTAGATCATTTAATTTAAACAGTTATGGAAAGCTTCATAGCAATATATTTAACTTAAGTGATTTTTATTGTTAAATAATATGAATAGTTTTTTTTAAAACAACATTAAACATTGGTTACTATTTCATACTTTTCTTTCATTTAATTTAAAAACAGGCAAACGAATATTGACGAAAGGCCATCCGCACCCTGCAAACACAAAAAGTGTCAATGATCCGACCCACGCATTATTTCAAGAGAAACTTAAAAAAAGGCTCAAACCCATAAACTACACTTTAAAAATATAAAGTTGTCTTTTTACAAACCAATTGATTTGAGTTTATTGACAATAAAAGAAAAAAAGGCTACACGTTGTTGATAATCTATCAAGACATGAAAATAAAGTATATACATACACTTATTCATGTATTTATTGTTCTATAGGTAAAAAGTAAGACACAAATATATATTATAGCATTTTATGTATGGCAATTTTGCTCATTGAATATGCTAGTTGATCAATGAAATATCAATAAAACATTATTTTGTAAGAAAAAAGATGTATCTTTAAAAAATGATATGAAGATAACTCACTTTACCCTTTCATTATCATTTTGCGTAGGAGTGTGATTATTTAAAATTGTTTCTAATCTCAAGATAAATATATTATTACTACATAATATGTTTTTAAAATATTATGAAGAGTAAATTACTATCTTCGTCCCTGGGGTTTGACGAAAATCACGGTTTCAGTCCAATAGTTCATTTATTACACTGACGGTCCAGTAGTTTCAAATTTTGTTTCAATTTCATCCAAACCATTAACTCCGTTAGTGTAATTCTGTTAAGTTAACATGAATTGACTATATTACCCTTAGTAAATAAAAATAAAAATATACCATCATCATCTAACCTTATCACCATCATCTAACCCTAACCCATCTCTCTTTCTTGCTATTCCTTCATCACCACCACCATTGCTCACCGCCACCCGCCGCCACCCATCACCAACAAAAACCCCTCAGCCCATCCACCACCCATCACTCGAAATTAATAATGAACTACTGGCCTTCCATCTATCTGATCAAAAAAACCCCAAATTAAAGAACCCAACATCGAATTGGAGGTGGGGTGACAGTTTGCACCGGCGGCGACCACCACCCAATCTCACATCACAACTCATCTCCATCTCCCTATCTCTCTTCGATTTCACCGAATCTATAAATATTTGCAGGTTGTAGGAGGTGGTGGGTGATTGTGGTGGTGGCGAACGATGGTGGTGGAGGTGAGCGATGGTGGTTCTGATACGCAATGGTGGCGGCGGTTTTAGTGTCTGATGGTGATGGAGGTGAGCGATAGAGGTTTAGTGAGCGATGGTGGTGGTTCTGGTGTGCAATAGTGGTGGTAGCAGTGGCCGGAGAGGGCGGCGGAGGTGGCAGTAGGGTTTTGCCACTAGTGGCGGCAAGCGGTGGTGGGGCTTTGGCCACCGGCTTGCATCTGCAGGGGAGGTGTCATGGTGTGCAATAGTGGTGTTATTTACATATGTTTAGAGAGAGAGAGAGAGAGAGAGAGAGTTGATGAGGGTTTTGTGTTTTTATTATTTAGATTTTTTAATTATAGGGGTAAACTTGTCATTTTATATTAATTTGACAGAAAATTTTAACGGAGTTAGTGGTGTACGTTGAAATTGAAAAAACCTTGAAACTATTGGATCGTCAATGTAATAAATGAACTATTGGATTGAAAGCGTGTTTCGTCAAACCCCGGGGACGAAAATAGTAATTTACTCTATTATGAATAATCTTTTAATTAGTACTAGAACACACGTCGAGATTCGCTTTAATCTAGTATAGATTTTACGAGGTTTAAAATATAACAAGTGGTTCGTTTGATTTGTTGACTATGTTTCAGGATACGTGCTGCCCATGTCTTCTCTTCTACCAAACTCTTTCCATTGTTTATTAATTTAAGTTCAATATTGTTTTAGTACATGTGTAGTGATTTGCAAATGCTAACTTGTTTTTTTCCGTTTAGTTTCTCTTGTGACACTATATAGTTTTATTTTTTGTCATTCAGCCCATTTAAATAAGTTTGCTTGTTTTTATGAAGTGTAGAATTTAAATAAACAACATTTTGAACGACAAAAATATCGTTTTCCTTTTTATGTCTTGGTGAAAGTAAAAGTCGTAGATCTATTTTATTTTATTTAATTTTGTCCGGAAGACATTGTGGTGTGCATATTTGCTCTTTTAGTCTAGATGATTGACATTCTTATATTTTTTTCTGTTAAGTTTGCTAGTAGACCAAAATGTTTATATTAAAAAAAATAGCACTCTCACACAAGGATAAAAATGGAAATTGGCACGCAAGTTTGATGTCTGACTTTGGTGACAACCGAACTCCTACGACCTTCACCCGTCTAAAAGATTAGCCTTTAAAACCTCAACCTCGCCTCGTCCTGCCTAAAAGCCTCTTGACATGTAAAAATGTTGGGCTTGTAGTTTTTGCTTATTCCTAAATAGATATATAAATCGTGGTATCACCATCAGAATAAATTATTTCATGCACAAAAAAAGTAATAAAAAATTAAAGGCCTCACATGTTATCTGAAGTACATAACTATGTAAACCCTATGTTGGATCGTTAATCTAACATTGTTTCTACTTGTTGATTAGCGACAAAAGCATTATTCAATTGATAATCAAGAACATTCATAATCACAAAGTCATTCTATTTGATATGATCTGTCATTGTACAATAGAGATTTTATTGTTACATTGAACATGTACATGTCTAAATTGAATTTTAGCTAAGCATCTATAAGTAGACGAAAAAGATATTTACATCAAGTAAACAATATTACAAATTTGATAATTTATATAATCCAGTCGTAATCCTCATTGAATTTTTGTTCTAGTCTTTACTAGCATTATGCGTCTTTAAGGTAGTATCTTCCTTATCAACGATAACTTCACCATCAACAACATCACCTACAATCTCTCATCACTATCTCGTTGAAGACAATATTCTAACACTAAATAATAGTTTTCAACTAGCAATAACATCATGTGTGTTGTTAGTAAGTTCACTCTTAACCTCTCAATCTCTCATCACTATTAATCCTTTAACCTCGTTAACCTATATCTAAATAAACGAAGTTGATCAGTAGTGGCTTTTGTTTTATTAGTGCTCTGGCCGCATATTTGTTGTGTTTTTGCACTTTGGTCCTCACCACCTACCATATATATGCATGTTGTGAAGTTTCTGGAGATTGAGATGTTGTTCCGGATGGTGTCGTTGATGGTGGAACGAGGTGGTGGCTGCTCCAGCTTGGCCATCATTTCCTCTCTCTCGGCCATCCGTCTTTCTTAAACCACATGCAAAGGATGCTTTTCTTAATCAGGTTTGCGGGGTGTGTGGGGGTTTGTGATCTCCGGCTGAAGGGGTTTGAGGGTTAACGGCGGGATATCAAAGTGGCTTGGTTACCAACCTTCTGTTTCCTGCTACACAGGTGCGATATTGGCGGTGGCCATCTGACAGGTCCAGGCAGTCAAGGTGTCTCTCTGATTCATGTTTGCTGGTGGTGCTCCAACAGATCCCTATTTGATGGGTCTTTGGTGAGATAGCGATGACTGTTGTGATTGTCGATGCCCATTGGCCACCGTGATGGTGGCTGATCGATGTCGTGTGGTCGGTCAAAAATATATATTAAAGAGTACCTAATCACCCTTAATAGTAAAGGGTAAGCAGGGTGTCGAATCCACAGGGAATCACATGAAAGTGCTAGCAACGATTAAACTAAAAGAATTAAACATTGAAAAGTAACTTGAATTATTAATTAAATTAAGAAAGAATCAAATTAAAGAACTAAAAGTTTAGGTTTTTGACAATCTTGGTGAAAAAGCAATCCACTTCAGGATTCAAGTTTGGCAAAGTTCTATTTTTTCTTGAATGAAACCTAGTGAGAAGTCATTATGGTGACTTATACATAATATGATTTAAGTGATAATCATGGATTAGAGTTTAAAGGACCTTATTCACACAATTACCAATTTGAATAATGAAACCTTAATTTTAATAATTACTCACACAATGATTAAAAACAACCAAAGTTAAAGAATATCAAAATTAGGTTAAATCAAAGTTAAACCGTTTAACGAATCAAATCATAAATTGAATCCAAAAGAACTTAAAAGGTTCAAGATTCAATCCCAATCTAGGTTACAAACGAAAAAAAACTAGAACTTGCACAAACCCGTCCCCCGAAGTGAATCACAATGGATTTAGCCTTGCATCTTCATCGATTCTTCAACAAAAACGTAATTGATCATGTAATTCGGATGAAATCGACGTTCTTGATGTTAGAAGAGCTTGAGAAGGATCCCCGATTGGCCAATTTCGTCCAAGATTGCTGTGTGTAAAGATGATTTTCGAATTAGGGTTTTTTTTCTTTTAAATCCCTTCAAAATAGGCTCCATCTCAACAAAAACCCGGACCCCGGCGTCGGTGGCGCCTATGGAGGCGTCAGTGGCGCCACCTTCCTGTGCAATCTTGATTTTCATGTGTAGTTTTTCGAGACCTTTCCGTTGATAGGTTATGGGTCCCGTAACTCAATTCCTAGCTCAAGTTATGCTCGTTTTAAAATACCGTTGCCGTACAACTTCGGTTTATCATATCTGGACTTCTCGAGTTCCAATTATTGTCCTTTTTCTTTCATTTCTTCGTATTCTTCACATTTAACCTACAAACACAAAATACTCCCAAAGTAACTCTATTTCTCATACATTTATACATAAAGCCCGGAAATAAAGTCGTTAAACGTTAAACTTTCGCCACCCGATCACAATCCCCACACTTACCTTTTGCTTGTCCTCAAGCAAAGCTCAATTGTAATTTACAAAACCATCATTGATAATTTATCTCACTAGTCACCTATTAAAGATTAACTAAGGTCAAAGGTCATGCCCCGTTCACACGACTTACATCGTCTAATGGATTTATATTCTAGCAAGTCAATCATGAGTAAAATAAGACATCACCCAACTAATATTATCATGATTTTGATTTTTAATCTCATGTACACACCCCTCACAATAATTCACTCCTCTCAGTTGTCGTGTGGTCGGTCAAAAATATATATTAAAGAGTACCTAATCACCCTTAATAGTAAAGGGTAAGCAGGGTGTCGAATCCACAGGGAATCACATGAAAGTGCTAGCAACGATTAAACTAAAAGAATTAAACATTGAAAAGTAACTTGAATTATTAATTAAATTAAGAAAGAATCAAATTAAAGAACTAAAAGTTTAGGTTTTTGACAATCTTGGTGAAAAAGCAATCCACTTCAGGATTCAAGTTTGGCAAAGTTCTATTTTTTCTTGAATGAAACCTAGTGAGAAGTCATTAATGGTGACTTATACATAATATGATTTAAGTGATAATCATAGATTAGAGTTTAAAGGACCTTATTCACACAATTACCAATTTGAATAATGAAACCTTAATTTTAATAATTACTCACACAATGATTAAAAACAACCAAAGTTAAAGAATATCAAAATTAGGCTAAATCATAGTTAAACCGTTTAACGAATCAAATCATAAATTGAATCCAAAAGAACTTAAAAGGTTCAAGATTCAATCCCAATCTAGGTTACAAACGAAAAAAAACTAGAACTTGCACAAACCCGTCCCCCGAAGTGAATCACAATGGATTTAGCCTTGCATCTTCATCGATTCTTCAACAAAAACGTAATTGATCATGTAATTCGGATGAAATCGACGTTCTTGATGTTAGAAGAGCTTGAGAAGGATCCCCGATTGCCCAATTTCGTCCAAGATTGCTGTGTGTAAAGATGATTTTCGAATTAGGGTTTTTTTTCTTTTAAATCCCTTCAAAATAGGCTCCATCTCAACAAAAACCCGGACCCCGGCGTCGGTGGCGCCTATGGAGGCGTCAGTGGCGCCACCTTCCTGTGCAATCTTGATTTTCATGTGTAGTTTTTCGAGACCTTTCCGTTGATAGGTCGTGGGTTCCGTAACTCTTTTCCTAGCTCAAGTTATGCCCGTTTTAAGATATCGTTATCGTGTAATTTCGGTTTATCATATCTTTACTTCTTGAGCTCCGATTCTCGCCTCGTTTCTTCCAATTTCTTCGTATTCTTCACGTTTAACCTACAACCACAAAATAATCCCAAAAGTAACTCTAATTCTCATAAATTTACATGTAAACCATGAAAATAAAGCCGTTAAACATTGAACTTTCACCACCCGATCAGTGGCCACCCCCTTAGGGACATCCGCCACTTAGCCTTCTGTATTCGGTTGAGGTAAAGCAGGAAGTTGTTTTCTCGTTAGTGAGGGTGTCAATGGTGATGGTTTGACAACTGTTGTGCCTTCTCCTCGTCTGCATCTCTCTTATTCCTTCTTTTTTTAGCTGATTGTAGCATTAGGGTTTGCAGATCCAACCTCTTTTAGATTTTGCTGAATGAATGTTATTACTTAATTCACCTGAGACTTTTTTATGTTGTTGATGATGATGAGGATTACCCTTATTTGAGACTTGTTGTTTGATGCTTCATTATGTCGATGATGATGAGGATTTGCATATCTAAGACTTTTGGCTTGATGTTCATCTTAGGTTTTGATCTTGGTTATATTTGGGGTTTTTATTTGTTGGGTGATTGTGTTTAGGTTTTTCATAATGTTAAGAAAGATCTTGTTGATGATGATGACCCTGCTCATCTAAGACCTACCTGAGCTCATTTGACCTGATGCTTCTGTTGGTTATTTTATTGTGCCGATGATGTTTAGGTTGAGCACATTGTTGCCCCAATTCTGCTATTAGGAAAATGTTATGTTGATGAAATTTAAGAACCACAATTAAACTGAGCTAATTTGTGTTGATTATTTTGTTAGGTGTATCATTGTTCAGTGTTGTTTGCCTTGACCATATTGATGTCATGATGCTACAGTTATGCAGTTGGAAACCTTTGTTCATTTGGGTTTTTTCGTTTTGTTATTACATGTAATACAACACCGGATTGTGATGATAACCAGTTATGGTATCGGTTGTTTTGGCATGGATGCCATTTATGGTTAGCAGTCGCAACTGGGAGTCTCTTGTGTAACATCCGCCATTTTTCTAAGTTAAAACCCAAACCCGAACTCATTTTGAGCTTCCATTATTAATTTACTTAATAAATGGATCAAATACATTAAATATGTAATCAACTTATTGATTGATAAATAATTATGTTTCATAAAATTATAAAGTTTATTAATCATGTTACAAAAAAATAACTAAATGGAAAAGACTTATTAAAACTTATAAAGTTATAAAATGAATTTTAATAAACTTATATAAAGTTTTATTAGTAATTATGAATTTTAAATACTGAAAATAAATAATCAAATTATAAAGTTTATAAGTTTTGTAAAAGTTATAAAGATTAACAAATAAATAATTTGATTGATTATTCAAATTGGTTTTATAAAGTCTATAAATATTTTATAAAAAAAGTTGTTAAAATTAGAGTCTTCAAGAATTTAAATTTTAAATTATAATTATTCTTTTATTTATTTAAATTATTTAACTTTATATTTATTTCAAATTCCAATCATAACCCCCTTTTAAAAGACTTATAAATCACCATTAACACCATTCATAACCTCCTCCTAACCTCAAGTATAAAAGCAAGGCTTAGGCCTGACTTTTCATTTGCTCATTCTCTAAAATCTCACTCTCATATCTTTCTTTCATCTATTGGTTATGAACAATTTGAAGAATTTTATTTTACAAGAGATTTCAAGAACTCTTAATACTAAGGTAATATTTTTTGCTTTTATATTATACATTTTAATCATCCTACCATCCAATTATTTTCATGACTTTATGTTCTTACTATTATTCTTTCTTCTACCAAATCTATTTTTATTTTAATCATTATCATTTGATCATTGACATTTTAATAATCACTAATCTTATAACAATCACTAATATTCCTAAATCAAGCTAACAACACACTAACATAAACAAAGAATCCCGTTTGCATATGGACGGCTATGCCGCCGCATTCGGTTATTCCACAAGATTATTTTTCTAAATGATGGCTATGCCAAAGACTTAGAATATTTTTATAACTCAAATGAAGACTAATATATCATATATCAATATAATAAATTTACACTAACCCGTTTCATGCTTTAATGATTTTAAAAGTGCACATAAGTGCCTTACTACAATTCTGGCAGAATATAGTCTTACTTCAAACGACCATAACTTGATCATAACAAACTAAATTTCGGTAAGCTCAGACTCCAGTGTTAAGTTCATTAAATTAACTTTTCAACGACAGTTTATACGTCTTCAAACTCAATCGGACGACTCAACAATAGCCTTTACAAGATAAGTGCGCATTTCAGCACCTTCTGTCTTGTGCTGCTTGTTTGACCTATTTAAAGATCTTTTCATAAAATTGTTTCTAATGAAAGTTGTCCGGGAGACTTTGAACTAGTCAAGTATAAATTTTTATAATTTTATGAAACCGTTTGCTATTTTAAAAACCTGTTCAAACACGTATCAAACATTCTGTCCAGAATCTAAAATTGGTACAATAATCGTTTATCAATCTACCTTTCGCTTATTGGTATTCCTAAGCGTCCTAACTTCTCATAATGAATCCCAAACTCAAGTTATTGCTTCTTTTTATCATTTAGGACATCACCTTTTACTCTTAAACATCCAAGCTTTCTTATGTACTCTACAACCATCACTATTATTGTGAGTTTTCCATGTGAGTATTTCCATACCCCTTTTTGCTTATTTTCACACTTTGGGGTGAAACATGTTAACTTATTAACATTGCACTTGTAAACTTATTTGAGACTTGTAATCTTTATGGCAACTCATCATGCAAAGTTGTGGTTAGTTGAACTTTTGTGGTTACCATGTTATGGCGTTATATGTACAATCATTAACTATTGGTAGCCCAACGAAGTCATAGATCTATGGGCCAGACAAGCCTGCTTTGGTTGATCCAAGTACACTTAGCTGATCGTATAATCTTGTAAACGTTTGAGACTTGTAAAACTTTGTCGAGGTTTGATTGTTGCATTGTTCATAACATCCCTAATCACTTTATTCACTAACTTATGACTTGAATTGTCATCTTTTATATACTTATGTATTGAAAACTATGGATTGCTCACCAACATTTTTATGTTGACCTTTTATTTTTAACATGTTTCAGGAATACCCCAAGTATGTGTTCTACTCTTTGAAGCTTATCACATCTAGGATTGGACCTAGAGATAAAATGGATGATCATGTTATTTGTAGCATTTGTATATGATGTATTCTTTGTTGAAACTTTTGCTTGTAATGTTACAATTGAATCTTATGATTAATATATTTGGATTTAATAAATAGCGTTGTGTGGCTGTGAACAATCGTAACCCTCACATCTCGACGTTTCCGCCGTCAAGGCTGGGGTGTGACAGATTGGTATCAAAGCCCATAACTATAGGGATTTAGGTTATTAGAAATGGTGACCTAGACTATAGTTGCATGAACCTCATAGAAAGATCCTTATACCTCTTTGCTTACGTGTTGTTTGCATGCTACATAATGCTATGCCTTTTGTGCAACTTGATGCCTTAGCATAGGATTGCCTTATGTATGCTTAAACTTAGTTACTTGTCTCCCTAAACTTAACTTTGACTCTTTGACTCTTCCCGACAAAATGAACTTCCTAAACTTATTCTTAACGACATGTGGAATCTACACTTATCATCTGGGTTCAATTCCTTAGACTCTATGTCTAATCTATGAAAATCTCATCAAGGTTTTGATTTCATAAACCAAAAAAATTTGTGTGACACATAGACACCTGTATTCTGGATTTCCTGGCAAAAGGCCTTCGGGCTAAGGCAAGCATATCGTATAAATCTCATTGCGAGACCAGTTATGCTTACCTGGGGATTTCTGGGATGAGTGATAAACTATGGTCAACATACACAAGTCTCTATGGCAAATGGGTCAATTTACCTTGACGTGTCAAAGATTCCAAATGGTAATGCGTTACCAAATGGAACCATCCTCTTCGTATCTTAAAAATCTTTGATTCCTTGAACTGGTATCTCTTCATTCTTGTTATACATAATGTTCCTACTAATATTGAACCTAACCTACATTTCAACTCTTACGTTTAAACACCGTTACACGTTGAGCGTTTCATGTAACTATTTCTATATCTTGACCAACGTGAACATGGATCTTAATACCCAAAGATATTGGGAATCTAAACCGAATGGTCATCAAAAACTTTAAACCGTTACTTATGGTTCTCAAGTCTTCTTAAGGATGTGTCCCATAACTAAGAATATGCAATACTATAGGTGGAATTCTTACATCTCGGGATACTTTGTCTAGGCAAGGTGTAAATGGTGATTTGACTCGATCATTGAATCCATTTACTTGACTCGAAACCCTAGAGATGAGTGATCACTTATAAGTACGCGTGTCTTCAATAAGGCTATGGTTGACCTCATATCTTGAGAAGTCCATGTATTCCTTTCGATTGTGAATCGAATGTTCACATCTCATTGTGGTGTTGAATAATTTCCTGCCCTTGATTTTGTCTTCCTGATTGAAACCATCCAAGATTTGAACACCACAACAACCTCTGTTATCTTGAACTTTGATCTTAAGCTTGTAATCATGATTTCCCTTTTGTTACATTAATGTAACTTGAAATTTTCTGAATTTCTAATAGATATTCTATTCCTTTCATTGTTAAGTCGAACTTCATATCGTTTGCACCGTGGGAGATGCAAGAGTTGCAAGTCAACCTATGACTAAGAACACTCGTATCTCCTAAATAATTCTAACTCATCAAAACAGGGATGATTCCCTTACTTTGGTGATGATTCTTCATTCGTTTTGATAAATGGTTTCCAATAGTGTGTTTTATGAAATTTCATCCTCTGGGTCGGAATGATTTCCTTATCCCGAGGATTGACTTCAATTATTTTCTTTGGAATGGCATTTCACAAATGACATGATCTTACCAAAATAGGATTGAAACCCGTACTTTGGTGACAAATGTCAATCTTCGATTGTTTTCTTGCTATTATGAAATTCAATCATCAAGATAGGCGTGAATTCCATACCTTGATGATAATATCATCTTTATGAATTGTATTTGTTCAAATGAGACAACTTCATCAAAGTAGGAGTGAGTTCTGGATTTTGATGAAGAAGTTCATCTTGTTATATTTTGTTTTTGTAAAACTTCACCGTTAAGATAGGAGTGATTTTCCTTACCTTAATGGTGAGTTACCTCGTCTTATTTCTATGGATCCTCAACAAAGAGTTGGGATCGAACTTTTTGATTGGTAAGTTAGTGGTCATACCTTGGGAATACACCATCAAGTTAGGAGTGGAAACCACACCTTGATGACTATTCCCATTCTTTGATCTCAAACTTACCAAGGTTTTAAGACTTCAATTGACAAGAAACATGTAATAACTTGAAGGGTGAACACGTTATCTGATTTACCGACGATAGTGTTCCAGTCAGTCAAGCTAAAGCATGAATCTTGAACTCAAAAGGGGTCATTGTTACTTTGGGATAACCCTAGTTCCAAGCCTGGAACAGTTAAATTTTAAATCGATTTCTTCTCTCACGCTTTTATATTTCAATTTGACGTTTGATCTAGTTTATGGAACCTTTTTATCGATCTTCATTCTGAGTTATCATCAAAACCTAATTGCATGATGATAACACTCCTAAAACAATCTTTCGTACAAGATAAAATTTATTATAAATTTATGCCAAGCCTTTCTAGTTATAGCAATGTACGGTTGTGTTCATGAGTTTGATAAACCGCGTGTGCAAGCTGTACTTGGAAAGCTATTTGTGATTGTCTTCATCATCGATATTCTGAATTATTTAAATTCCAATCCGATCATGAACGATGTCTTTGTTTAACTCTTTATACCATTTCTCTTAATGACCATTGAAAATCTTTCTAAACATCTTTCCCTAAAAACTACACTTGTCCCGAAAGCCTATTACAATGATGCTTTCATTCTAAATTGAATCCTTAGTCATAACGAACACGATTCTCGTATCAACGTTAAACTAATGAAACTTTGAAAACCTCAACGATATAGTAAACAAGAATCGATCATCTAAGAACCTTGTTAACGTTAGTTGTTGAAAAGCTCTTATGAATTTCGTATTCCATCCAAAAGCATCATGAACTTATCTCCGAGTCTCGTGTCACCCTAATACTTAGTGCTTCACTCATGGCAAAACCTTCCTAACCGTCTTGAACCGTTTAATATACAAACGTTTATCAATCAAAAATTCTAGATTAGTAATCTTGTACCCTTTGCCAAGAAACACATGAAATCATGAATTATGAAACTTGACAAACTTAAGCATAACAAAACATTATAATTAAAACTTGTTGAATTTAAACGCCTCCAAGAGTTCACCTGCGAACGTGAAATGAAATCAAGTCTTCTCATCTTCTTGAAACTTGTCTTCTCGTGATTAAATTTCGGGACGAAATTTCTTAAAGTAGGGGAGACTGTAACATCCGCCATTTTTCTAAGTTAAAACCCAAACCCGAACTCATTTTGAGCTTCCATTATTAATTTACTTAATAAATGGATCAAATACATTAAATATGTAATCAACTTATTGATTGATAAATAATTATTTTTCATAAAATTATAAAGTTTATTAATCATGTTACAAAAAAATAACTAAATGGAAAAGACTTATTAAAACTTATAAAGTTATAAAATGAATTTTAATAAACTTATATAAAGTTTTATTAGTAATTATGAATTTTAAATACTGAAAATAAATAATCAAATTATAAAGTTTATAAGTTTTGTAAAAGTTATAAAGATTAACAAATAAATAATTTGATTGATTATTCAAATTGGTTTTATAAAGTCTATAAATATTTTATAAAAAAGTTGTTAAAATTAGAGTCTTCAAGAATTTAAATTTTAAATTATAATTATTCTTTTATTTATTTAAATTATTTAACTTTATATTTATTTCAAATTCCAATCATAACCCCCTTTTAAAAGACTTATAAATCACCATTAACACCATTTATAACCTCCTCCTAACCTCAAGTATAAAAGCAAGGCTTAGGCCTCACTTTTCATTTGCTCATTCTCTAAAAATCTCACTCTCGTATCTTTCTTTCATCTATTGGTTATGAACAATTTAAAGAATTTTATTTTACAAGAGATTTCAAGAACTCTTAATACTAAGGTAATCTTTTATTGCTTTTATATTATACATTTTAATCATCCTACCATCCAATTATTTTCATGACTTTATGTTCTTACTATTATTCTTTCTTCTACTAAATCTTTTTTTATTTTAATCATTATCATTTGATCATTGATATTTTAATAATCACTAATCTTATAACAATCACTAATATTCCTAAATCAAGCTAACAACACACTAACATAAACAAAGAATCCCGTTTGCATATGGACGGCTATGCCGCCGCATTCGGTTATTCCACAAGATTATTTTTCTAAATGATGGCTATGCCAAAGACTTAGAATATTTTTATAACTCAAATGAAGACTAATATATCATATATCAATATAATAAATTTACACTAACCCGTTTCATGCTTTAACGATTTTAAAAGTGCACATAAGTGTCTTACTACAATTCTGGCAGAATATAGTCTTACTTCAAACGACCATAACTTGATCATAACAAACTAAATTTCCGTAAGCTCAGACTCCAGTGTTAAGTTCATTGAATTAACTTTTCAACGACAGTTTATACGTCTTCAAACTCAATCGGACGACTCAACAATAGCCTTTACAAGATAAGTGCGCATTTCAGCACCTTCTGTCTTGTGCTGCTTGTTTGACCTATTTAAAGATCTTTTCATAAAATTGTTTCTAATGAAAGTTGTCCGGGAGACTTTGAACTAGTCAAGTATAAATTTTTATAATTTTATGAAACCGCTTGCTATTTTAAAAACCTGTTCAAACACGTATCAAACATTCTGTCCAGAATCTAAAATTGGTATAATAATCGTTTATCAATCTACCTTTCGCTTATTGGTATTCCTAAGCGTCCTAACTTCTCGTAATGAATCCCAAACTCAAGTTATTGTTTCTTTTTATCATTTAGGACATCACCTTTTACTCTTAAACATCCAAGCTTTCTTATGTACTCTACAACCATCACTATTATTGGGAGTTTTTCATGTGAGTATTTCCATACTCCTTTTTGCTTATTTTCACACTTTGGGGTGAAACATGTTAACTTATTAACATTGCACTTGTAAACTTATTTGAGACTTGTAATCTTTATGGCAATTCATCATGCAAAGTTGTGGTTAGTTGAACTTTTGTGGTTACCATGTTATGGCGTTATATGTACAATCATTAACTATTGGTAGCCCAGCGAAGTCATAGATCTATGGGCCAGACAAGCCTGCTTTGGTTGATCCAAGTACACTTAGCTGATCGTATAATCTTGTAAACGTTTGAGACTTGTAAAACTTTGTCGAGGTTTGATTGTTGCATTGTTCATAACATCCCTAATCACTTTATTCACTAACTTATGACTTGAATTGCCATATTTTATATACTTATGTATTGAAAACTATGGATTGCTCACCAACATTTTTATGTTGACCTTTTATTTTTAACATGTTTCAGGAATACCCCAAGTATGTGTTCTATTCTTTGAAGCTTATCACATCTAGGATTGGACCTAGAGATAAAATGGATGATCATGTTATTTGTAGCATTTGTACATGATGTATTCTTTGTTGAAACTTTTGCTTGTAATGTTACAATTGAATCTTATGATTAATATATTTGGATTTAATAAATAGCGTTGTGTGGCTGTGAACAATCGTAACCCTCACATCTCGACGTTTCCGCCGTCAAGGTTGGGGTGTGACATCTTGTGAGCCAGATCCATTACAAGTGCAACATGCGTGGATGAATACATACTAGTTAGCACCAACTTATAACCATCAGTTCTAAAGATTGTGTTTGCCAACAACGTATTTACATCAAGCGCATATAAAAAAATTATTAGTTAGACCCACGTGGGCGAAACGGACAATATTAGTGGTACGAGAAACCGGGTGTTACAACATGCGTGGACAAATTTATATTTTTGAAAACGCAACCCTCCAATGAGCTCATGCCTTTCAACGGTAAGTTTTTATACGGGTTCATAAACATGTTGTTCAGCTTGATAGGCCTACATAAGACACACCCAGTGTAGCCGAGAAGCCCAATGAACCCAATCACTTCACCCGAACCACACTTTGGTAAGGGTGTGCATGAGCTGATTTGGTTAGGTTTTGGCCTAGAAATGAAACCAAAAACAAAACCAGATATCTCGGTTTTTAGGTTTTTAAAATCGTTCGCTTTAAGTATTAACTTTGGGCTATTAACTTTAAACTTATATCATTTTATTAATTTATAGAAATATTTTATACGTTCCTATCAATTACTTGACATATAAATAAACTGCAATCTATGAAATATAATAACAAACAATTAATTAAAACGTTTTGCTATACCAATTGAAAAGAAGTTTAAAGATTATATTAGAAGCCCAAATACACAATCTTTTTATATAACATACATTAAATAAGTAGTTAATAAACTAACTATGTTTATAAGTTATGAATACATCTTATATTACAAGTTCGGTTATATAATTTCGATTCTTGTTTGACTTTTTCAGTTTAGGGCATGTTTGGATGGACTTTTCAAAAGCTCCTTTTGACTTTTTGGAGGGGTAAAAAGACAAAAATACCCCTCTAGAAGTTAGAAATTATAACTTCTAGTGACTTCTGGAGAGGTATTTTTGTCTTTTTACCCCTCCAAAAAATCAAAAGGAGCTTTTTTAAGCTCATCCAAACATGCACTTAGTCACGTCAAACCTAACCGTCTTTTGATCGGGTCTGATATTTCTGTTTAGTCACGTCAATTATTAGAGCTACAATTCGATTATTTTGGTTTTCTTTCACACCACAACACTCGTTTATTTCTCATTAAATGTGTTGGAAACAAATGTGCAAACAAAATATGACGTCGCCACTAAGTTAACGCCACACCAAATTTGTTTATTTAAGTTGTTCACTTTTTTATTATCTTAATATATATCCTGTAAAGGCGACATCAGATATAGAGAAAAAAAAAAATAAAGCACACCCACACTTAACACTCCACTCTTGCAGACCCCCTTTACCTTTTCTTCACTCTCTCATCACTCATGGCTTGTCGGCCAATCAAACCCTAATATTTCCCCCCTCTCGCCGGAGCTAAACTCACCGGAAACCACCTTCTCCGACGTCCTTTACACCTTTTTCGGTTGTTAATTTATCCACTTGCTTGTTGAGATTGGTGGAGCATCGGAGATTGCGTTTTCTGCTTTTTATGGTGTGTTGTATCTCGAGCGCATTTGCATTTACAGTGTGTGGTGTGACGTACGAGTGAAGATCTCGATCGGATTTGAGAGAGGTTGAAGATAGGGGAGAAGATGTACGTGGTTCCTCCGCCGAAGCGCTCCGATCCTCTTTCTGGATCTACGAACGGGTCGGATGGTTTGAGAGTTTATCAGACGTGGAAAGGCAGCAATGTGAGTGTTCTTTTGCTCTCGATCTGTGTGGATCGAGCGTTTTGTTGTGGTTTTGGTGAAAGTTGTTTCGTGAATATGGGTTATGGAGTTGATTGTTTGCGTAATTGTTGTGGTTTTAAGGGGATTAGTGATGGAATGGGGTGGTTGTGGGTAGGGGTTGGTGATTGAATTATTATGTGAGCGTTTGTTTCTAGAAGCGATTGAAGATAAGAAAATATAAAAAAAACAAAATGATTCAAGAGAATATTGACTGATGTATATATGTGGTGGTATGAGCTAGGGCAACCTCTTGAAAGTTCATTAATTGTTATGAAATCTGATTTACAGGGATTATGTCATGTTTTTACGATTGATATTGCTTCTTTTTGTTGTCATAGGCTGCATTTCTGTGAGAATTTAGTGATCAATGAATCATTTTATTGATACACTGCACCTTATTTGACATTTTGAGAATGATTTAATTTGTGTAGTTAAGCATTTTAAGACTGATCATAGTATTTGGAGATGCTTTTGTTCTTACGTCTGTGATCTATATTGCATTGCAGATATTTTTCCTTCAGGGTAGGTTCGTATTTGGACCTGATGTAAGATCACTGGTGCTGACCATATTCCTTATCGTAGCTCCTGTTTCAGTTTTTTGTGTCTTCGTGGCTAGAAAACTGATCTATGACTTCGATGACCACTGGGGGATATCAGTTATGGCTGTGGCTATATTATTCACAATTCATGTAAGTTTCTTTGTGTTACTGAATATTGTTAACTGAGTTATATAAGAAAGCAAGCTATCCCTTTGTTTCACAAAAGTAGCTCTATCTTGTTTCTTGGGAAAGCTGTGGTTGCAAAAGCAGCTTTGGTAACTTATCATCAAGTCGTTTGTGCTGTAGCATCTATTTTACATGATGGTTCTTGGTTCTCCCGTATCTAGCGGGCTTGAAAATTCTCTGGTACCATGCTAAGAATAATCATTCTGAAGCTTTTTGTTAGATATGAATAGTTGTGTTATAAATGTTAGATCTTGATTTATAACATGTGCTGATCTTCTAGGATTATTAAGGATTTTGGTCATGTTTGCACAGCAGATTGTAAATAAAGCGCACACTGATGCATTTAGACGAAGTCCAGTAAGTGGCTTTGTCAGAATTTGTTTCACATTAGTGACTGCACATATAAAAGCAACCTAGTTATTTAAGAAAGTTCTGTATGAAGAAGAATGTCAAAGAAGTGTTGCTTGTCATGTTTGAACAAATACACTCAAATGATGAAGTTTTTGGTTGTGCAATGAGACGGATATACTTATTGTTCCTGTCATCACTATACACCTATGAGTTTTATTGCCTCCATACGTAGTAGGCATAAAATAATTGTAGTTTCCTAAACTTTTATAATATAGCCCCTGCCAGGATGAAAGTGGTTTAATTTTATCAAGTATGGGTCAAATCAGGTTGGGTTGATCCACCATGTTTTTTCTATTTATTTTCACCCGTTTGATCTGCTTCATTTGTTGGTAATTCTATCCACATAAATGTCTAGTAGATTGTAAGCATTTGAAAGTCCAGTTGGGTTTTAACCAGTTTGGCCTGTTTCATTTTTTAGGCTTTTAGATAGTTCTATCTAAATAAAAAGATCTAGTTTGAATACACTCTAGGTAGATTTTTAGTTTTTATCTAGTTGGGCCTGTTTCATTCATAGCTAGTTTTAACTACTTTACCTGTTATCGATAAAATACCATCCAATGACCCAAAATGACCTGTTTCAGCAGGCATATCTTGCTTGTTGGCTTGTCGCTGTCAATTCAATTATGTAATTGTCAGTTGTTAGAGTGTCATTTGTATCAAACTATTTATGAGTTTATTCATGTGATATATATTTAACCAACTGTTTTTTCTTCATGTGAATATTGAGTGTTTGGGCATGAATATCGCAGGTTTTAGTACTTCTCCTTTTAACCTCGGGTAGGGACCCGGGTATCATTCCACGTAATGCACATCCCCCAGAACCAGAGTTTGATGGTAATAATGAAGGTAGTGCTCAAACCCCACAATTAAGGATGCCACGTATTAAAGAAGTTGAAGTAAATGGCATAACCGTAAAAATCAAATATTGTGACACCTGCATGCTTTATAGACCTCCTCGCTGCTCACACTGTTCTATCTGCAACAATTGTGTTGAACGATTCGATCATCATTGCCCGTGGGTTGGCCAATGTATAGGCGTGGTAAGATCCACTTGTCATATAGATTTTAATTTTTGTTAAAAATATGTTTACATATTAAGATCTTATTTATGTGATTTGCAGAGAAATTATCGATTCTTCTTCATGTTTGTGTTCTCCACGACTCTACTTTGTATATATGTTTTTAGTTTCTGCTGGATTTACATAAAGAGGATTATGGATTCAGAGGACATAACATTATGGAAAGCAATGATCAAGACTCCTGCATCCATTGTGTTAATTGTCTACACCTTCATATCAGTGTGGTTTGTGGGTGGCCTTACCGCCTTCCATTTATACCTCATCAGTACAAATCAGGTTATCATTCATTTTCTGTACTTCTTACCATATAGTAAATTTAAAATTAATGCTATTCAACGTTGATCGTCACAGCTAACACCAAGGCCACAATTTCATGCCCTTTACTTAGGTTGATCTGGGTTATCTTTTCTCTTATGGGTAAATAAAGAACTTAAAATTAAAGGGCCCAAATAGGTCAAAGGGAGCGAATGTTGCTGGAAGTGTATTTTTAATGCACAAACCTTCTAATCATTTTATTCAGCTAATTAGCTAATGTGTTGAAATAATAGAATTTTTGTAGTCATGTTTGACGTTATTGATTAAAATTTGGGCAATAGGTGTTTAGGGCCAGCCCAACGCCGTTTTAACTCGTTAACTCGATTGGCCCAACCAATCCGTTTAGTTGGAATGGGTTGATTTGGATTACGTTCTATCATACAGATAATTAAAAAGTAGCTTAAAAGTGAACGGCTCAAATGGATCGAACATGTTTGAAGTTTCCTAATGTGTATTTAATGCACAAATCTTCTTAATCATTTTATACAGCCTACTAGGATTTTTTTAATCATATTTGACATAATCAAGCAAAAGTTGTATCAGGTCAAACCAACTCAATATGACCAGTTTTTACACGTACCCAAAATTACCAATTTTGACTCGTCACCCAATCTGCACGACCCATCCTTTTACTCAGAATGGATTGTTCCAGATTATGTTTTCTCTTACGGGTAAAAAAAACATTTAAAGTAAACATTTAAACGGGTCGACCTGCTTGAAAGTCACTCATAGAGTATTTTTAAATCATAGCACCTCCAAAATCATATTCTTATAGTGTTTGTAGTAATATATGACGGTTACTTGCCGTGCCAAACAAGATAGCCAAGGGGGTCTTGATGGTAAGGATCGTTCCCATAACTTTATATATACCACATTGACCATTTACATAATTTACTCTTATAAAAAAGTTGGACATGAAGTGTCTTGTGTCACCCGGGCCCGTTTTGACGAGTACCCAAATTACCCGTTACTGAACCCATGAGACCTGCTGATTTTGTTACATGTAACAAAACATCTCATAGTTCTGTTTCCATCTTATATTTGCAGACTACATACGAGAACTTCAGATACAGGTACGACAGGCGAGCCAATCCCTACAACAAAGGAGTCCTACAGAATTTTGGGGAGATATTTTGCACCAGAATCCCTGCATCAAAGAACAAGTTTAGGGCATATGTCCCAAAAGAACCAGGGATCGGAGGGCGGTCAGTTGGTGGTGGTTTCGTGAGTCCAAACATGGGGAAGGCGGTGGAGGACATTGAAATGGGAAGAAAGGCGGTTTGGGGTGATAGTGGGGCGGGGTTAGATCACCGTGAAGGACAACTGAGCGACAATGAAGGGCTAAACATTAAAGAAGTTGGAATAGGTGGAATGTCACCAGAAATAAGAACAACTGTGGATGAAGGGGACCGCGCTAATATTATACACGCAAGGCGGTCCAGTTGGGGCAGGAAAAGTGGGAGCTGGGAAATGTCACCTGAAGTTCTAGCCTTAGCTTCAAGAGTGGGTGGCAGCGGCAGTGGTGGTGGTATTGCTGGTGCAGGTGGGGCAAGCTCTCGGCCTGCAGAACCCAAGTTGTGATAGGCTGATTAATAGACTGTGGTAGATAGTTGATTTTCGGGTTGCTCACGTGTTGGTTGGACTGTCGTGTGGTTTTTAAGATCTTTATCAGCGGGTCGTTTGTAAAATTAGTTGGTGTTATTCTGGCTCTGGCTGTGTGCTTGATCTCATATTCTATATACTGAAATAGAGATCCTCTAATGTTGTTTGCTTTTGTTAGTTCATTGGAATTCTGATGTTTGGTTTGGTTTCCTTTATAGTTTGTACATTATTAGCTCTTGGTTGAACTGATGTCAAACACTTGTGAAGTTGGTGACAACACCTTCCCTAACCAAAACCTGTTTGCGGCCAAAAACCGTCAAACCAACTTAACCAAACTGCATTTTACAGGTTGGCAAGTCTGATTCATTAAGCTCGATCACTAGATTTGGTTTGAACATGTCTTATACCGTGAACATTTCTAAAACATTTGAAGTGACTCGAAAGCATTTGAAGTGGATCGTAAACACTCCTAAAACATTAGTTCATGAAATGGATAAAATAATCAACTGTAACCAATAATTAACATGCCAAAAACAACTTCCAAATGGTTGTGTGGTGACAAACACTAGTGTCCCTAGTAAAGATCTCATGTGTGAGCTTAACTTTCATTGGTTTATGCTATTGGATGCCGCATGCCCGGTTGAACTGTGAGTGCCCTTAAACAGATTTGCGGTATGTTCCCAGGTTACGTTGGTTCGAAGCAGTAACTGCGTACTGCCGGACTCGAGCAAAGTTTTAAATTGACTCGTGTGGGCCCGTGTTTTTGGAA
The DNA here is from genome assembly GCA_025215565.1 of Flaveria ramosissima. Taxonomy (NCBI): domain Eukaryota; kingdom Viridiplantae; phylum Streptophyta; class Magnoliopsida; order Asterales; family Asteraceae; genus Flaveria; species Flaveria ramosissima. Next base: position 74,670,138 of record CM046035.1, read on the forward strand.
CTGCATTCGTGCCCGCATCCGCGGGACGTGTGGGCACGATGAAAATCCAACCGAGAACCCACCCCCCCCCCCCCCGGGACGTGCCCGCATCGAGTGAGTTTTTGTGAACACTTTTCGAGCAAGCTTTAAGCTATTTATACAATTCTAGCATAACATGATCATTATTTGGAGTCTTGGTTCCACCAATTGGTTCTTTGGGAGATGACATCCTACAAGAAATAAAAAACTAGAACCTTCAATAACATATAAAACTCTACAAAATAAGCTCGGTCAACATTTCAAGGTTTGAAACAAATTACACTACTAAAAGTATAATGTAATTAAACTAAGATTAAAATAAAGTTCAACATAATATAATAAATAATATATACACTACCAAGGTTCAATATACTATCTTATAAGTAGATTGTCGGGAAACTTCAAACATACAATTAAAGACCATAGATGAAATTAGGGCAGCAATCTTCACATGAAGACACATGAGCAAAACAATCGATTGAAGACAAGTCACCAAATTAGTTGAATAATTAAAAAAGAAACCAAGTGAACCATCACCAAAGCAGCAGCTGTAGTGTAGTATGAGAGTATTAATGTATCAGGGTTGGCCACTTGGGCAGTTGGGCTATAAAATTTGAGGGTTAGACACTTGGCTGTAAATTGTGTGGTGAGAAAGAGTAAAATGGGCTAGGATATAAAACCTTAAAATCTTAGCATAACTTAAACATGCAAAATGAGTCGAGCTAAAATAATCTTGAATTCGGTTCACTTACAAACTGAGTCGAGTTGAGCTAAGTTGTGGTTACTATCGCGTCGCTTCTGTGCGAGGTTTATTCAAAAGAGCTTTTAGTTTCGAGCTATTTAAACAATCATATGCAATCCATACTTGTGCATTTAATACAAATTTAGGGTTTTTAATGGGATTTTTATATATTTATTATTCTTAAAGCCATAAATTACATATTTTATCAAAGAATAAAATCAATTACATATTTCTCATTCCTAATACATATATATTACATATTTATCCATTTTATTTAAAGTAACCTATTAAATGACTATTTTATCTTGTTTTTACTAAGACTTCACGTAGTGGAGAATTAAATGACCGCCAAGCCTTGTGACGTGGAGGTTAAGTGGCGTCAAAGCCATTACTCCAAAGTTAAAAGGGGCCATTAAAGTTGTAAGCATCGTAATGTTAACGAGCGTGAAAACAATTTTTATTTGTAATCTTGTATATAAAAGAAGAATTATCTAACTACCTATATATAATAAACCTTTACATATTTTCAATCATACTCTCTCATAATTGACTCTATAATCTCTTATATTTTATTAACAAATAGATCAACTACTTAATTTTTAACTTCCTGAGAGGTGGATGAAGTGATAATTATTTGAGTGTGTTCGAGTGGGGGTAAAACTTTTAGAAAAAGCACGTTCAAACGTCACGTTCGGAACCGCGTAAACAACGACCACCACTAGAACGGGGTTGTGCGGAGGAGCATAACCGTCTGATGCAAGATTATTTTATTGACAGACCTTTGTATGATAAAGTTACTTTCCGATATCATTTTCGTATGAGTCGTCAACTATTTTTACGAATCGTTGGTGATTTAGAGCGCGAGTTTTCATATTTTCAACAAAGGGAAGACGCTAGAAATAAGTTAGGATTTAGTTCTATTCAAAAATACACTTCCGCAATTCGTCAACTAGGGTATGGTACTTCACAAGACTCATGGGACGAGTATTTGAAAATGTCAGAAAAAGCATAGTAAAAAAAATAGTTGAAGATGTTGGGATTGAAAAAAGTGTCGAAAAGTGGACGCCCGACGAAGAACTTGCTTTAGCCGGGCATGGTTAGACACATCCGAGGATCCGATTACAGGTAATTTTTTATAATAGTATTAAATATTCTTTTTTAATTTTATGAAATACTTTAATATTTTATTTTTATAATGTTTATTAATACGTAGGGGATGCTCAAAAAGGCTCAAAATTTTGGGCTCGTGTTTGAGATAAATTCCATATGAATATGTGACGTGATTTGTATCGTAATCCCGACCAAATTTCTGGAAAATGGTCGGCTATGCGAACCAAACTTACCCACTTCAACAACATTTATAATCAGTTATCAAATAATCGATCAAGTGGGTCTAGAAATGTTGACATCAGAGACGAGACGCATGAGATTTACAAAGACGAGTATAAAAGCGCGTTTACCATGGTAAAAGCATGGGAGTTACTGAAGAAGTCGACAAAGTGCCATCTAGTTCCTCCGCCAAAGGTTCATGGATCAACTAAAAGAGCGAAAACATCTAACACCAACGAAGCAAACTCTTCTCAAGATTACTCAGATGTTCGTTCCCAAATAAATTTAAACGGCACTGACAGCGAGCTTGATTTTGATCTACCCGAAGAACTAGTTCGCCCGATTGGTAGAGATAAAGGAGACAAAGACTAAGGCCCAATCCTTATCGTCCACCTCGACTACAATAAATTCCGAGATAACATCTCACATACAAAGCTTGGATTCTAAAATCGACCGTTTACTCGGGTTTAGAAAGGAACAACAAATCGATAGAGATTTTACTTTTCTTGAAAAAGACTTATCTAATTACCACCGGAAGATCGTCCTATTTTCGAGCGAAGAAAGAATGAAATCCGTGCCAAATATCGTGCTAACAAGTAATCATTTATTTGAAACATTCTAGTATTTTATTTTGTTCCAAGTATTTATTTCTTGTTTTTAATGTCGTATTTATTTAAATATTCAAATAACTTTTATTTTATAAAATGTTATAGTATTTTATCATTTGATTTTATTTATTTAAATGATTATGTACATAGTTAAAACCACTACATTTGATTTAAAAGAGTTTTTAGTGAAATTAATTGTGCTGATATGGCATCTAGGTGACACCTTAACTAAAAGATTAATGTCATCCACTACGGTCTAAGTGAGTTTACGTATTGATGTTTTGTTGTTATAATTATTTAAAAAGTTTGACAATTGTGTTTTGTATTTGAATATATAATTTTAATTATCGATGATTATTGTTTAGAAATGAAGTTTTACACTCCTGTATTTGGAGTTGTAATTTTATTATATTTATTTATATATAAGACTCGAACTTGAGAAAACATGTGAGTGATGTTTTTGGAAAGAAAATGTGTAAAAATAACTTAGTAACATATGGATACAAAAATAATTCAATAACTAATATTAATAAAATCAGTAAATATGTAATATATATGTTTTAGAAAGAGAAAATATGTAATTAATTTTATAGTTTGGGTAAATATGTAATTAATAAGTTTAGAAAGAAGAAATATATAATTGTTCTTTTTTTAATATGCAAAAAGTCAGCTTAGTTATTTTTTCTATGTATTATAAGCTAACGAACGTAGATATACTGAGGGAAAAGATAAGAAACAAAGAAAGCATATTGTTTTCATGATATAAGCTCTAACATCACATACACGGTTGTTGTGGTTCTCCTTTTATGACCTTCTGTTTAATACTTTTCAAACAACAATTCAATTGTTGACATTCTCGTTTGTTTTCTTATGTTTTACAAGATGCACGTACTATTTAGTTTTTTACATATAATTTGACAATCACACGTCAACATGACATGGAATCCCAATGGCAAAAATAACATAGGATAATATATGTGTTTGCCTGCCCTTTATGACCATCCACAAGTTTCAATAATGTTTCCACTACTTTTAGTTTTACCCTTCAACTACCGCTAATTCATCAAACAACACCTTATTGTATTTTTCATAAAAATGTTAGAATCGAATTTCAAAACACTTCTTACAACATGGTCCCCGACAAGACAATTCATTTTATGATTGAGACTTTTATAAATAAAAGAATCTAATGTTTTCTTCGACTTTTGGCTGTTAAATCTGTTATAACTATGATGTGTATTAAGATGTTTGAGGAATTTGTTTTACCGGTTCATCTCACCAAAGGTAAGAAATTAATCAAAATGTCAACGCAAGTGTACATCTAATGATCTAGAAATACACATAATGGTAATCAATAATATCCTGAATGAACTTATAATAAAAGCTTAAAACAATTTTAAAATCCTATTCCTGACTTTTGTTAAACCCTTTTTTTTTGGGAATTACCGTATCATCGTTTGAATATAAAGTTTTAATGTGTAAAAATACACCATGTCACTCACTTGTTGGTTATAAATAAAACACAAAAAGTTTTACTGGTGTCATGTGACAATTCACGTGCTTTTAGTATAGATCCGCTAACGGTAACCTTTTCTTTTAAAAGTTCTAAACCTAATAATTTTAATTAACATCCTAATTTAAAACTTCTAATTTCGAAAGCTAATAGAGTAGTGATGGTATATATATTTTAAAAGGACTATTCATCTACATTTTTAACAACCTTTTTTTTCTTGGCCGAATCTAACAAAAAGTAGGTGGTGGTTTGTAAGGAAAAAAATCACTAAATAATTATCTAGTTTTATTACTGTTCTATTTAAGTCAATTTAACTAATGCCTATAAATCTTCAATTTAGGACATTCACATTAAATTTCTTAACATTTAAAAAAAAATGTATTGTTAGAAAACTATGAATGAATTTATCCATAACAATATTAAAAGGTAGCATTATTGAGAATTTTTATTAAATGAAAGAGCAAAACGTGTTTGTTGGATAATAATAGGAGTGGACGTAATAAAAACTCAATTATTTCGTCTATCGGTGTTGGTGGAGTCGTGTGTTTCGTGGTATTTGTTATTTCTTTTTTGCACAATACACATCATGTCTACGACAACCCTTATCCTATTTTATATAATTTACTCTTCCACCCCCTACACATATCCACAAGTTCCCTACACACCCTCGTCATTTTACTTTCCCCACTTCGAATTCTATTGTTTAATTTGTTCGTATTTTTTTTACAAATGAACATACGTACTCTCACCAACGAACATACATACTCTCTATTCTATTTTAAAATCATCACACTTACAACTTATAAAATTTAAACTCATCATTATAGCAAGCTACAAGTGACCTAATGAATGTTTGTTTACAAGTGTATCTATATATGTGATAGAAACTTAAGTGACCCAATAGGTTAGTAAAATTGTTCCCACAAAATCTAAAATACTTCAATAATTTGTGTTAAATGCTTAACTTTCACATGGCCGAGTTCAAATCCCTCTTGGTTTTTTTCCCTCGGCCAGACTCTTCAATTTTGTTATGTTTTGAAATCAATATTCATTACTCATCACTTATCACGTACATCTTTATATTTGTATATTTTAATTTTAATATTGTTCTACTGTAAGTATGACTTTAGAAGATAAATTATATGCTTAATGTATCCAATGGGGCCTCTGTGTCCCAACAAAGCTCCGCCCTTACAGCTCTGTGTCCCAACAAAGCTCCGCCCAACAAAGCTCCGCCCTTAACAAACCCCCACAAATTTATGTTATCTTTTAAAAACACATGCGAACATAAGACTTGTAAATATATAACATATAGCAAAAATAATCCTAACGGTTAACTGGTACCCGCAACAAAAGGATCAGGATTCAAATCTTATATATCTAGATATTTTTAAATAACTTCTAATATACTAATATTAACCCTCTATAAAATATTAAAAACACTTTTTTCTAAAAAAAAGAGTAGATATATCACCACCGGTTGTCCCTTCCAACGTGTTAAGAGGTCGATCAATCCTAAAAAAAATCTAGTAACTCACGTTCTAGAATTAAAAAAAAATACAAAAGTAGTCAGAAAAAGTAGGCTTTTTTTGCCGTAAAGCGTAAAGAAAGGAGCGATTTAATAGGATCAAAGAACAACTTTCCTAAAATAACCCCATAAATACACCCCATCACCCCTTCATCTAACAACACAAAAACGAATATTCCAAAAGAAGATCCCACCATCCTCTCGCTGTCACGGTAACGGTGACGGTGACGGGGATCGGTGTCAAAGTCACTCAACTCCATCCCTTAAATACCCTCATTCAACCCCATTTCCCCCACCACAACACCACCACATCACCACCAATCAACCACCAATGGCAGTCAAGGCCGCGATTCACTTCTCCGACGTCCCGCATTTGGATCACGTCAACGACGCCGCCGCCGCGTCGCTGTCGCTCTACGCCACCCGTCTCCCCACCGGTACGATCTCAATCTCAATCTCAATCTCAATCTCAATCTCCTCTTTGTTGTGTGATTGTTGGTTGATTGACATCTGATTGATTGATTGATGCAACAGGTTTGGATGTGAGTAATGCCCCCAAAGTTTTGCCCAAATTCATGGTGGTCGGTCACCGGGGCCATGGGATGAACATCCTACAGTCGAATGATAAGAGGATGAAGGTGTATAAGGAGAATTCGATTCTTTCGTTCAACAACGCCGCTAATCATCCTCTCGATTACATTGAATTTGATGTTCAGGTGACTGTTTCTTCGGTTATTTTTCCGATCTCCGTTCCCGCGTAAAATTTTTATTTTATTTTTATAAATTTTGAGCATGGTGAATTGCTCCTAATGTTTGATGGTTTCGACGATTATGTATTATTACTAATCATACTTATAATTTGAGATTTAATTGATTTAGTTTTGGATTATAGTTATTCGAAATAATAAATGTATTAATAATTATAGTTATAATCTTCGTTAACCGTTATTGTTACGACGGGATTTGTGACGAAGCTTGCCTCTAATGACGTAGACATATGACGTGTTAATGATGTTACATCTATTTAGAAGTAACACGTTATATGTCATGTCATTAGAAGCTGGTGTAATTATTTTTCTATTATAATGAGATTTTATTTGATGAGAAAATGGAAGGTTAGACTTGGTTATTTTGCCATTACAATGAGATTTCATTTGACAACGAAATGGAATAGTATGAATTACTTTAGGATAGTAAGTTATAAAACATTTTATCCGTTTACTCTTTTTGAAAAGAATTAAAGTATGTTTGACGCGCCAAACTTCAAAAACAAACCGTAGTTAGTGGTTCAGCCTAGAAGTATAAACTCTATCAAACGGTTATAAAATTTATAAAATAAAGTGCCTCTGGATGTGAAAACTAAACTTTGATCCTTTTGTAGGTGACAAAAGACGACACACCAGTCATCTTTCACGACAATTTCATCCTCTCTGAAGAGAATGTAAGTTTATCTTTATACAAACAAATTTTAGACATTTCATAATTAAAACAGTAATATCTCTTGGAATCTTTGAATTTGATGTCTGTAATATGATGTTTTCAGGGTAACATAGTTGAAAAACGAGTCACCGATTTGACTTTGGATGAGTTCTTCAGTTATGGTCCTCAACGCGAAACAGGTCGGGTGGGAAAAACATTGCTGAGAAGATCAAACGGAAAGATTGTCGGGTGGGACGTTGAGATCGATGATCATTCTTGCACTCTTGAAGAAGCATTCCAGAAAGTGAACCCTTGTTTGGGATTTAACATTGAGTTGAAATTTGATGATTACATTGTTTATGAAGAAGAGTACCTCATTCATGTTCTTCAAGTTATCTTAAAGGTAACTTTAATTAAAGCACTGATCTTTTGTATCGATTTTGTGTATATCGCGATTCTCATCAGTCTTTTGTAATGGTTTAGGTGGTATATGAAAACGCCCAAGAAAGACCTGTACTTTTCTCAAGCTTCCAGCCTGATGTGGCCTTGCTTATGAAGAAGCTTCAACATAAATACCCGGTTAGTATATTTCTGTCTTATTAGAGGCGGGTCGGGTAACTTGAAAAACGGGTCAAGATAGGTTCGAGTCAAAATGGGTCAGCCAGGCGGGGTTGAGCTGGTTTTCTGTTTTATTATAAGTGAAATAATGGGTCGAAATGGGTCACATCGCACGGGGTTGAGCTACTAAACACTCATTTTTTTGCAGTATTTTTATGTTTCATTATAAGTAGTTTTTGGATGACTTTCAACAGACCCGTTTGATCTGTTTCCTTTAAGAGGCTAAATTTTAGGATTTGACTTGTTTGAGATAAAACATAACTGGAATTGACCCATTTGTAACTAAATGTACTGACAGGTGTACTTCTTGACAAACGGCGGAAATGAGATATTTGATGACGTTCGAATGAACTCGTTAGAAGAAGCGAAGAAGCTGGCCATATCGGGTGGTTTGGACGGAGTTGTTTCGGAAGTAAAGGGTATATTTAGAAACCCTTCAGTAGTAAGAGAGATCAAAGAATCAAATCTCTCACTCCTTACTTATGGCAAACTAAAGTAAGCTTACTTAGTTTATAACAAATGGTCAATCTTTTTCATTAATACGTCGAATAAATGATCAAATACTAATTTAACATGTTTCGATTACACTTTTAACAGTAACGTCCCTGAAGCCGTACACGTCCAATATCTTATGGGCGTCGAGGGTGTCATCGTTGATCTTGTACAAGAAATTACAAGTGCGGTTGCAGGTTTAAAAACAGGATTTGAAGGAGAGGAAGGAGGATCACAGGTGAAAGAGAACAGCGGCAAGATCGAACTGCCGTTCTTGCTGAGTTTGATTTCACAAGTGATTCAGCATTGAAGTTGTGTACATACGGGTCTGGTTGGGTCGGGTCATTTGTTAATATAATCTTTGTAATTTGTCCCTGTGGGGGGATTGAGCTTGGTTAGGTGATGAGTTATGGAGTTTTGTGATTTATATAGGATCTTCAACAACAGCAGAAGGGGAAAGGTTGATTGATCATCATGATTCATGATCATTGATAGGAGTTGTGTTGTTAGAACAACTTGTACCCAAAAAAGGAATTCAAAATAAAGTAAAATTGAATCGCAAGTTTGGATTTTTTTTTCCCGATGTTGATTATAAGCATAGAACAGTAAAAAGTGCATTATACTGGTGTTTATGCGGTTCTTAGTTATTTCTAGCTAACTTTTAACCCTTTAACTCTTACGAATGAAGGTCTCAATCATGACCTTTAAGGATTACTATTGAGCGTCAACATACCAATCATAACCATAAGATTGAAAGTCTCTACAGGAGATGCATTACAACAAAAAGTATTTTAGAATGCATTAGTACTCTTATGTTTTAAACCTGAAAAGAATATTTGAGTGACAGATTTGTTAAAAGGATTTAAGAAAACAACATAGGCGAAAGTGCGAAACAATATGTCATGCAAGTGTTGAAGGCTAATTTCCGATTGTCAAGGCCCAAAGATGTGGGCCGACCCACCAAGTTTGGGTTTAATTTTAGTCATTGTCGTGAATCGTGATATTTCATAAAAGGTTTTTTAAATGGATATAATTACTTTAGGGATATTACTTTTAACTTTAAAAAAAGGTTTTTGAACCTAAAAATGTAGATACATTTCAAATTTTACAGAAGTTAAAGAAAGTAAAAAAAAACATATCTATTTTCATACAAGGACTGAACATTTTAAAAAGCCGTTATTATAAAACATTTTGAAAGAAATAAAAAATTTTATCTAGAAAACTATAGAAAAAGCTTCCGTTTAAAATAATTTCAAAAATTTACAGATAGCATCCTTAAATGGATTAAAAAAACATTTTAAAAAGGTTTTTTAAAGTAGCCAATATAAAAGTAGGGGTAATAAGCAATAGAGTACTAAAACTAAATCATTTTAGTAAATATTCTTCAAACTACACCATTTTAAGAAATAAAATTTTCAATTACACTACTTTTGAAAAACAAAAACTCTACATTATTAGGGTTGTTAACTATGTTTGAGTTGTAATATAATAATGAGTCGTAGTTGGTCTGGGAACTACTCACCCTCATGAGTAGAAAGTTATTGTAATTTGATTTTAAGTTATTTTTTAGGTTATAATAAAAGTGAATTTACTTCAAATTGTGTGTTCTTGTTCTTTTCATTATTCGATTCAAACTAGACTTGAAGAGTTGCATGCGTACTCTTAGTGTGTTCATGTGTAGCGATGAAAAAAGAGTAGCCAAAAGAGCGTTTAAACAATTGTTTGAAAGGTGATATTTGAAAAGAAAGTATGGTCCCCTTCCGGTTTATGAGATATACAGTTGTGTTAAAAGCAAATTGTCTAGAAACATAGAGGTAAGGAAAAATTGAGCCGTAAGTGTAAGGCTAGTTTCAACATGACGATGTTGATATTCCACATATGTGAATAATACCAACTGAGACATGGGTCGAAATTCACCACTCTAGTCAGTTTGAAATTTCTAACTTTAGTACTAAATTTTCGCTCAATCATGGTGACAAAGTTTTTACATGTTAGATAAACATCAGTTTTTTTGTTAATGGAAAGATATACATGCAACGTGAGTAGTGATCCACACACAAAATACATTAACGATGTTCATCAAAGGATAAGATAGATGGCGGCCTCTAAACATCACACATATTAAATCAAGAAGCGCATATTGTAAGAGCTTGACATAGGTAAAGATAGTTTTGTGGACTTGCCTAAATGATAAGCGGTACACAAATTAGACGACAAACTTTTAGTTATAAGTAGAAAGCAATTAGACAACATAAAATTAAAAAGACGCTAATATGGATGGCCAAGCCGCTTGTGCAAAACATTGAATTAAGTCTGTATGGCAGAGAAGACGATATTAGGAATTGACTTAAATGAGGGACACAAGGAAGAGGAGACCGTGTTCACTAGGTCCGGTGAGTAGGGACGTGTATGTAGGTTCGTCGTTCACTACAATAAAAGATGAGTGAAGTTCAAGAAATATGTTGTTATATAAATAGAATTGTTGAAAATAATGAAGAATTTTTTTGATTTAGGAACACGAATAATATTAGATATGGAAAATGATATGTTTGGAAAGAGAAATGTAGATGAACCAATGAAAAATGATAAGTCCTTTACCATTACCAACTTTAAGCAAGTCGTTACCATAAGATGCCTTTAAACCGCCAGGCTTGCTAGATCTAGTGTTACATGGTTGTTAGATCATGTATCTGCATGCCATATAATGCTAGCAGAAGTAGGAATCAATAGAGTTTGCCACTAGGTGAGTACGAATGGTGGATGGGTCATGATTTAGACATTCAGAAGAAAGGTGACCAATGTCACATCATTGCAAGTTTCATGCATCATGTTATGAGCGAATGTCCATGCAAATTGACCACGATTATCCTCACGTTAAGAATCACGACCTCTACTATAGTTGTTGCCACGATAAGAACCCCATTGTCCTTGACCGTTGTAATTGATACAGAAGGCCTGGAGAGTAAGTGGCCATAAAGATGTTAAGCACAAGTTGATACCTAAGTGGAGAAGCCACTTATTGAAAAGCTAAAAGTTATGAGGACTAAAGATGTTGTAAGAACTAAGTAGGAGTTATCGTCATAAAAGCATTGGTTGTAGCAGGTCATGGAAGTTTTATCACCATGTAATCATGATCACCATAAAGTTCATTGAATGCCAATGGGTGGAACAAGCAAGTAATGTTTATTTGAGGCCGTTGTAAGTTCAACCTTTCAAATCCCACTTCCGTCTTAGGTTTCACCATCTTCAATTGCACCTCCATGCATCTTTAATTTCTTCTTATGCCAACCCTGATATGCATGACGTAAAAAATGAGGTGACCTAAAGCAACCGTTTTTCCTATACAAGAAAATACCCGAACCTATACGATTATTGTACAAATAAATTTTTTCTCTAAAAAATAAACGTTAAAAATCTGATTAGTTAAATTAGCAATTATATTACTATTCACAAAATATTATAATCCAAATTATAAAAATTCAACTTACGTTCCATTTTATTGATGATAATGATGGTCAGGTTATAAAAGGAAATCAAATCAAAGATTGATTAAACACTATGAATGCACATGGAAGAAATTCGCAAAGATTTGGCATTTTTAGCTATTATATTAGTCAAAATCAAATGTATCTAGATCACTGATTGATTGGAGATTTCAGATTCGCCGATTCTTCAACCTCAACCCATTTGGTCAAACTTCAACTCACAATCCTTTTATTAATGGCGACTTTCTTTACCAAAATCCTCTAACCCATCAAACTTTGCTTCTTTTACACTCGAATAAACAAAAAACCCACTCACCGATCGATCGATCTCATTCACCCATCATCGCAATTCGCACAAATCTTAATCGGTTTGGTGTTTGATTCCATTCAATTGCTTGTAAAACAATGAAGTCATCATTTGGGAAGATTGGGCGCAAATTGACGATGCAGAAGAGCGATGTCAAGGAGACGAGAGATCATCAGCCTTCAGCTCATTTAGATGAGCTTGCTCAGGCTTCGAAGGTAGGGTTTCTGTTCTGTATTACTTTCTGTGTGTTAATTTTGGTTTATGAATGTGTTCTATGCTCATTGTAAGGTCAGCTTTCCTGTGTAAATCAAGGGAATTAGGGTTTGAGATTAATTAACTCTGTGGTACTTGTTTACCTTTTATAAATTTGAATTATAACGGTGTAATGTGGTTTGGACTGTATTGCGATAGTTAATATACATAATTATGCGCTAAAGTAAGAATTGTTGAAGAAGTATCACCAGAAAGCTGAAGAAATTTGGATAATTCAAGGTCTATTGGTTTATGTCATGTGAGGTCATGAATTCGAGTCGTGGAAACAGCCCTCTTGCAGATATGATGTGTAAGGACGCGTACGTCAGAGCTAAAGTGGCTGACACCTTAACCCTGCGTATGCGAGAGCCTTATGCACTGGGTGGGAAAACAATTATTAAGCTGCCATTGATAACCAGAAGCAATGCTGCGAGGAAGTAGGAACCACCCAAAGAGGACATGCTATATGCTAGACTTTATATTTTCTTGGGTTTTTCTTGCTTAGACTCTGATTGTAGTTCTACCTTTATGTTTTCTTGTTTTGCAGGATATGGAAGATATGAAGAACTGCTATGATGGCTTATTATCTGCGGCTGCTGCAACTGCGAATAGTATATATGGTAAGTGTTTTGGCTGACGTAGTGGAAAATTGCCGTCTTTTTCTGCACTGAAATTAGGTTTGATGACGTGAAATAGAAGGTCATCTGGCGTATTATTGACTCTAACCTGTAATCATCCTTGTGCAATGCATTAACCTGTTGGCTCACTTGTGAATTGAAATTCATTCGAATGCTTATGGTAACTATGTTGTAGAAAGTAAAATTTTAAGATTCAAATTGTGGAAATTACTTGCATTTTGTGTCGTAATGGGATCATAATGAGTTGCAAGAAAGTGAGTTCGGGATCCAGAATTCTTTTTAAATGACGTCACAAGAAAATCAACCCTAAGCTAAGAATGTACGTAACTGCCCATTGTAAGAATTGTTAAACGTAAAAGAGGAAATATTAATTGTGGTGACCTAAGAGTAAACTAAGGCTTAACCTTAAATATACAAAATCTTTACTGTCACATCTCTAAGTTTTGACACCGCCTCTTATCTGAATTACTCAATTACTCCAAATTTCTTTTTAACATTTCAGAAAAACAAAATTCTACTTAATTTGCATCATTATAAAAATGTTATTGATGGATACGGTCTACGGACTTGATTTATATACGCACGTCATCCATCATGCAACTTCCAACATTGGATGATTTCTTGTCAATCACGACAACTGATCCTATACTTTCAGTTGCATGTATCATGTTCTATAATGATCTTTTATGAAGTTAGGTCCCACAAGGATAGCTATCAGGAACTTATTTCTCTTTTGGATATATTAACATATAAATATAATACTTGTTTCTCAGAATTTTCGGAATCGCTAAATGAAATGGGGAACTGTTTAATGGGGAAAACTGCTGCAGCCGCTGATGCTGAAAGTGGTAAAAAGATCAATTTAATTATAGTTTTCTTTATATTGTGTATGCACATATGGCAACTCACATGCACATTATTTCAGCATCGCTCTTTTGATATTCAGTTATTACTTTTCTTTCTTTTGAAAATTCTTGAGTAGGGAGATTTTCTTTCCATGCAGGAAACGCACTATCAACTTTGGGGAATTTGCAATTGGAACTTCAGAAAATTGCTGATACTTATGTAAGTGTTTTATTTTTTTAAATCTTTTTTGTCTTAGTATTGCTAAACAAGTTCATGTAGTTGGGAGTATTGACTCATTTCCCTCTAATTGCCAGCGTTCTTATGTAGTTGTGACGATTACTAACCCAGCAGATTCTCTTCTCAGTGAGCTACTAAAAGTGGAGGTCTGTCTATCTGTGTACAAACATTGCATAATTTTGTATCTGTAACAATTTTCATGTTTCCTCTGCTACTGGTGCAGGAGATGAAACTTCAGTGTGATGAGAAAAGGTAAGATCGTGTTGTATTATAGTGTATACCTGGTCATTGAAGTAAAAAGGTTTATTGATTGAATATGAATATGCAGAGAGGTGTACGATCACTTGATGGCTCAACATAGAGAAAAGGGAAGACTGAAGAATGGTAAAATAGAAAGTTCAATTGCGCAAAAACTGAAAGAAGCTCAAGATGAATATGATGACGTGGCTAGACTATGTGTATTTCGGGTAAAATCACTTAAGGAAGGACAATGGCGCAGTCTTTTAACACAAGCTGCTCGCCATCATGCCGCACAGGTTACATCTTTTCTTCTACTTACAAGTTTATAAGTCAGTATTTCTGACCCTATGAACAATTGGGCATTGATTAGTCCCAAACCTCGCCCGACACTGGGCGTAAAAAGTTCCAGATTGGTAGGACTTATACCTAGTCTGATGGTTCTAATATTCTTTACTGAGCTTGGTTAGGATTAGGACTGGCTAGGCTGGCCAAGTTCCAAGCCCAATTACGACATTTAGTCTATGCTTACTAGGGTTGGGTCTTCATAGTCCTGTCCGGTCAAATAATTGTATTTTTTGTTCTTCTTATATCTAAGACACCGCTTGATTAAAACTGGTAAACGGAACTATCAAATCAATAACCCAAGATGTTACCCAAAAAATAATAAACATTATTCAAGTGAATTTCAGAAAAGACTTGTGTCCCGTTCAGGCCAGCCTAGGACCTTTGGGCCTAGATTAGGTTATTCCTGGAAGGCAGGAATAGGGCGATAAAATTTCAAGATCATTCTTAACTGATCGGGCTGGGCTTTATGTGCATCTCTACTCCATGTGTTGAGATCATAAATCTGATTATGTGCCTTTCTAATCCTTGGAAGCAGGTGAATTTCTTTCGCAAAGGACTCAAAGCTGTTGAAGCAGTTGAACCTTTTATAAGAAATGTCACAGAAAAGCATCGTATTGATTGCCAACTCAGTGGATTGCATGATCATGGTTCCCAGGAAGGTGAACCTATGAGTGGCTATGAAAGCACTAATGATGGAGGATTGAGTTTTGATTATAAACAAAAGAAACAAGGACTTGATGATGATGGCACCTCGCCAAATCCAATGGAGGTAACTTATACATTCGTGATGATGTTAAAATAGTTTTATAGTCTTTAGTTCTGTTCTTGATATTTTAATATTAAGTTGCTATCATTGCTTGTGAAAGTAGCCAACTCATTTACAACCTTACGTTTTTAAGCTGGACCAGGTAGATGTCCCGTATTTTCAAGCTTCAAATCTAGAAGATTCACAGGTATGACAATTACCAACTTTTAGTTTTGTTCTAATTGTAGCATTTAGTTCGTAAAGGTGCTTCATTTCTGTTGTTAACCTAGTTATATGCAGAGGTGTCAAAACGGGCGTGTTGGTATGGGTGATGGGTCAAAAAGGTGGTTTTTTGGTATGGGTAGGTTTGGACCGACCGGAACAATTTTTGTCCCAAATTTTTAAATCTACTATGTCTATTAGGGTATCAAGTATGATAGTGAGATTACATTAGTTCAATATTAATCAATTTTCTTTAGTAGAATGGCTTACAAGATTTTATATTCTTTATATATACACTAGTTTGACTCATTAGAGATAAACGTAGCCTGAATTGTCTTGCTCATAAGGAAAGGGGTTGGAATTGCCACCTTTACATGCTTATGATTTTCTTTTCTTTTTTCCTTTTTTTGTGGTTGGGCATATCGACTATACTTTCTGATCATCTATGATATAGTACCACCTTTGTTTTTTTGCAGATAAATCAGAATAAATATAAAAGCGAGCAGCTTTTTGGTAAGCAAACTAGAGTTAGCAGTTATTCGGCCCCGCTATTCCCCGACAAAAGTAATGCACCCGGAAAGCTTAAAGAAACCCAACCCACATCGAAAGTTCACTCTTACATACTACCTCCACCCAATGTGGATACCCGGAATCCAGTTTCAAAACCCACTACATCTTCTTATTCCACCCCAGTTCAAAATCTGCAACATGATACCATATCAACGGCTGCTTTGACCTCAAAAGTCCAGTCGACAGTTAAAGATGGTAACCCTGTTAATCCATCCATCCAGTTACCCGCTCCAACTACTGGAAGATTTTCCTTCTCGCAACAGGATAACCATTACAGAACCGATGGTAGTAAGGTAGACAGACGACAATCTTACTCTGGCCCGTTACCACCAAGCAAGCAGTTCTCTTTTAAACTTGCAACTAATAGTAGCGGGCCCATTACTTCTACTGAACTTCCTCACCCACCTTCTCGGGTCCCAGTTTCTCAGCCAAATTTGTCAACTAGCGCGTCATCTCCCTCTTTATCTTCTCCTAAAATAAGCGAGCTTCATGAGCTTCCTAGGCCTCCTTCTAGTAATATAGCCTTCTCTAAACCCGTTGCTATCTCTGGTGGTTTGAACCGACATTCAGCACCCCTACTTTTGAAAAATCAAGAAATTTCGCCACCTAATAAACGCGCTATGCTAACATCGAGTTGTGCATCACCTCTTCCACTTCCACCTTCTGTTGTGAAAATCAACTCGAGTAACAGCAGAACCTGAAGAATAAACACTTGTTTTGCTTTCGGATTTCCAACCGCAATCAACTGTTTCAGAAATAGCATATCATTAGGCCCCATCAAAGGTAATTTACTTATTTTGCTTCATTTTGTTTTTTGCTTCTTCAATGTAAGCCTGTAAATATGATTGCCGTATTTGATGCAAGCATTAAACACAGAAATATTGTGGATTTGGTCCTTAGAAATTATCTAGCTCATATGTAGTAGTTTTATTTTCTATATCTAACATCTAACAGGACATGATCTTTAACACATTATCTGGTATTCAGTCACTGTTATTGGTATCAAATTAACAACTTTTAGAGTGTTTCGTTCATAGGATATTCTGTGAATGTGTTAAAGGAAGTGGAATAAAGATTTGCAGCCATAAAAGGGAAAGAAATGGGGGCTTAAAATGACTAAATGGGGGCTTTTGGTAACCTTAAGCATGCTATTAGAATGTCTACAATTTCTTTACTAATATGAAGTGTTGAAACCCTATTATTGATGGAATAAACATACATATGTACACATACACATACACATACATCATACACACGCATATACGTATATGGGAAGTGTTCGCTTTAGAAACATACATCATACACACGCATATACGTATATGGGAAGTGTTCGCTTTAGAACGATGCGAAAACATGTAGAGCCAATTTTTGTCACTTATTTTCCTTTAATATTAAGAATTCAAAACCAAATAAAAATATATAATAATAAAATATGAAATTTATCTCAAGTTTGATTAAAATGGTTTTCAGTTGTCACGAATCTTTTAATATCCAATATCTTTAAAATACTTTCTTATTTTCTATTTCTTTTTCATAAAATCTAAATTATTCTTTTTGAGCATATTATTTCTCTATATATTAGAAAAAATTGTTCATAGAAAAATATCTGGATGTATTATTGATTAGAAAGGTGCATTTGACTCGTTACATCAATTCGACTGACTATTACAACTTGGTATCTACTTTTTTTAGCTTTGATTCTTTTTCTATAATAAGTTCCGTTCACTAGTTACAATAGTGCTACAAACCCGTAACAACAATGAGTTCAATTTATCAGGCTTGATTTATTGTTCTTATGAAAATTGATTACACAAGTATCATTTCTCAACTAGAGGCTAGAGCGGTGCGTAAAAGACATTACAAAGGTGCACAAATGGACCAATTACCTCTCACCTTATACTCGCACATGTAGGTGTCGTCTTGTGATCTTCTTACACTTTTTATAAATATGTATTTTTAGACTAACCGCTTATTGTATACTTGTTGGATCAAATAAGAACCACCAAATATCTAATAAGCATTAGCACCTATCACTCACTAGTTCCTTAATGTGTACACCACAGTTTCATATAGATAGTGTATGCACATATTAATACAAGTGTTCACAAGTGAATACATTAGTTCTTACTTCTTATTATCTTAATCATTCCATAAATAGTGTACTAAATGGTGAATTCATAGTTTCTAATGGCTCTTAACTTGTGTGTTGAGAAATCAGGATTAACGATTGAACTTGTTGGTAACTACAACAATCTTCTATAGCGACAAATCAAACAAGACCATCGCTGTGGAAACATATAAGTTATAGCCACAAATCAGTTGGTCGTAAATGATGTCTTGACAAAACATTAGTCAACTGAAACCCAAGGCACAACTTTCTATTGAAGATGGACAAATTTGCTACAAAGATAGTCATTATCCGTCTAGAAACTATGATTATTGTTTTTTAAATATACGTTGGACCATATGTGTTCCCCATATTTTAGAAGTAGGTGGCTCAAATTTGTTCTCATGTTTCATACCTAATTTAATATTCTTAGTTGCTATACATTATAAAAAATGCGAGATGAATAATACTTTCTTATGAGTCCAAATATCTTTCCTATTTTATCATTGAATACATAAATGATAAGATGAAAACATATATATGATATATAGATGCCATTGGATTTAGTATACGGTTATATTATATTATTCTGTTTTTAAATAATATTACTTAAATAAGTGGTTTCATATAGTAATTCATTATAACTATTACATTTGAAATTAAAGTGATTAGTATATAATTCACTATTGGTTGTCTTTGTCATGTAACATGCTTTCATTGGATCGTTGGTTATTGGTTTTTTATCGGATGTTTATAGTGTTTTAAATACACGGAGAGCACAATAAACATCTAAATGAACGGTTAGCCCCATGGTAAGCAGCGCGTTATCATCCTTCAACAACCCAAGTTCGATACCCCACCCCCCACCCCGACACGCTTTTATTTTGTATTTTCTTTTCTCGTCTATGTTACTTTTCTTTTTTTATTTGTAAGATATTTAGTTGAACCCCTCATGGTTTGATTATGGTTATGTTTTTTTAATTTCTTTTTGTTATTTTTTTGTTTGTTTAGTGTTTAGGGGTAATTACATATTATTCTTTTTATATCTTAACTTTATAAACTATTCTTTTTATATCTTAAACTTTATAAATTTGCCACCTTTGTTTTATCAACGTTTACGACTATAAGTATGCAAAAAATCGCTAGATCGTTACGTTGATGGTTTTTTTTTCTCTTTGTCCTTGTTGAATTTACAATTGAAAATGGGAGATGAGGGTGTTGCCTGTGAAGGGATGGTGGTTATGCAGACTGTTTCAAGAAAGTTCTTTTTCCTAAATATTTTGGTATTTATTTTTGGGTTTTTTAAAAGTAAGGGCAAATTAATCATTTAACATATTATTTAACACATCATTTAACAAAAAATCTAACTTAAGTTACTTGAATGACGAAATGTATGATAATATATGTTAACATAACATATTATTCTTCTTATAACTTAACTTTATCAATTTTAACATTCTTGTTGTATCAATGTTTACGACTGTAAGTACGCAAAAGAAATGCTAGATTGTTACTTTGATGGCGTTTGTTCTCTTTGTCATCGTTGAAGTTACAAATGAGAATGGGAGACGGGGGCGTTCATGTGAAGGGATGGTGGTTATGCAGATTGTTAGTGAATATGAGTTATTGTATATCCGTAGGTATCTCTATAAAATTATGTTTAATTACAATATAATCATTGCTAGTGAATATGAATAATGCAAATTTAAAGAAATAACTTTTTAGAAATTTGTTCTAACTTATATAAATTGAATTTAGGTAGGAGGAGGAGTCGTCCATAAATAAGCACAATAGATACGCATAAGTACATGATAATTTTACATAATAGAAGAATGGAACAGATGATAATTAATTATCTATCACTCCCCCACAAGCGGCATGGTGGTGGATCAAGGCAAAGCAAGTGCCGGAAGAATTCGAATTGGTGACGGGGAAGGTTTTTAGTAAAGATGTCCGACACCTACAGTTTGGTTGGAACAAACTTAGTGTATAACTTGTCACATGAGTGTCACACAATATTGTACGACGATCTGGCGGCATGGGTTGAAGTTACTAACAAATAGATTGCATTTGGTAACAAAATATTATATTATCTAAAAGAAAGTTGTTTCAAAAGATTACATTTGGTAACAAAATATTATATTAGTTTAAAGAAAGTTGTTTTAAATCTAATATAACTTCACAGAATATAGTTTTCTTTTAAAAAAATAATTACTTTAAACTAATGTAATAATTTTAAAATCTAATATAATTTTTTCAAGTTCTAATGCAACATTAGTCCCGAGCTAACCCGACACCCCTAGAAACCATGCATAAGTCGCTTGTACACCGGTTTAGCCAAATATGGCATTAGTGCAACACTTATGCGTTACTATCAACCACTAGAGTCATTATTCACATCAAAATATAATGAACCACTGGTACTTGATACAAAAGCGTTCATAATGTTCACCCTTCCACCACCTCCTCCCTATCTCTCGCCGGTGATCAACCGCACCACCGTCACTACAAGAAACTCCGTCACCGGCGTAAAACTAGCTCACAGGGTATCCAAACACCCGCAGATTCGAGGCGCTACCTTACGCGACTACTTCCAACAGTCGTCGGATTTGTTAACCAAATCCGACGGTGGACCTCCGAGATGGTTTTCGCCACTCGAGTGTGCTTCGCGCTTCAAAGAGTCTCCTCTCCTACTCACTTTACCTGGTTTGTTAGTTGTTACTCTTTCCAAAACTGATGAATCTTGATTAACATTTTCTCTTTGATTCGGTTGGGGCGTTGTCATACGAAATCTGATTATGTTTTGGAAGAAAAGATGATGAAGTGTTGTTGTTTTTATTCAGGAATTGATGGTAATGGGCATGCACTTCTGTTGCATCATCAAAGGCTAGGACAGTATGTACTTTTCTCATCAATTCCATGTGATTTAGAGTTTACTGCTAAAAAGCTCACTTTTTCAGTCCTAAAATGGTCGCAAATTAGCTACCGTATATCGATCACAAATGTCAGATCTTTTAGTAGTGTTAAATCGGGTAATTTTTGGTTTTAGCTTCTTTTGACCTCGTTTTTCAAACCTTTCTAGTGCCTGAAATATGCCTTCACCGTTAAACAAAAGTACCTTTCATTATAGAGAGAATTGGCGACTAAATTTACGTTGCTAATCAAATTCATTGCGACACTAACAAATGCTATAGCCAGTCCTGATTCTGTTACAGTACTAGCAACATAATATTTTTGTCACTATTACATTCAGATATGTAATAGTGACAGAACCTAAAATTAGTAAATGAAAACACTAAACATATTGACACATATAACAAATGCTATAGCCAGTCCTGATTCTGTTACAGTACTAACAACAGAATATTTCTGTCACTACTACATATTAACTAATGTTATAGCTAGGCTTGATTTTGTTACAGTACTAGCAACAGAATATTTCTGTCAGTGCTACATTCAAATATATAACAGTGACAGAACCTAAAGTAGTAAATGAAAACACTAAACATATTGACACATATAACCGTGGTTTTAGAAACCAGACCGGCGACATCGCCGGTCGGGTTCGCATGCTATCAGCCCTCAAGTATCACGCCACCCGTCGGGTAAACCAGACGGTTCGACTGGTTGCCTAGTGTTGTTTCTATCCTATGTTGTCTTTATTAAGTTATTTTTTGTATGGGGTTTAATTAGTTCTGACTCTCTTTAAAATTGATTGAAGGATATTTGACATATGGTGCTTGCATATTCCTACATCAGACCGAACACCTTTTGCAGGTCACTTTCTCTTCTCTAAATTCATTTATTATTTAATATATACAAATAACGAAGATAGTACCGAACACTCTTTGAAAGCAAATGTGGTTTTGCTTCTTTCAGTGGAGAGAAAGTAAACACGTTTGAACTTATTTGTGACAAAATTGAGTATTGTTTTCAGTCAAGAATTAACAACTAAATAGTTAGAAATTAAAGAATCGTCATCATCTTCTAGATTGGAGCCGATTAATTTTATGATAATTGAAGCAATGTCTTTTGACTATTAATCATTTACCTACATGTAGATTACACATATAAACGAAATTTATTTATTATAAATATATTTTTATTTCAAAGAAATGCATAAATCTTGCATTTCTATCATTTTTTATTTTAAAAGATTTTGAGATAGAAATTTAATGATTCTACATGTAGTCTTGTATAGTAAAATTCCCAACCTAAAAGAAAGAACGGTTGATAGAAGAAAGAACGTGAGCTAACTTGCATCATAAAAATTGCATGAACACAAGATGTGGCAAAAACATATGTTCACAAGCATATCAGGGCGTGCATTCGGTCGATTGAAATCCGGATGTGTTATAGGTGCTATCTCTTTTGTAGGTTGATGATTTATATCCACAATAGACAAACTAGGTGGGTTTATCAGTAGATTAGTAGTCGTTAAAAAGTCTAGTTTTTTTAAATTATATAAAATTAACTTGGCTAGTAAACATCATTATGATATGTTTCAACTTAATTAATATTTTATATTGTTTTTCAATATTTCAACTTAAGTTGCTAAAAAAAATAAATAAGAATTTATATGTTTTTATTTTTGTAATATTTTTATGTAATAGAATTTATATGGTTTTTTTTATAATACTTAAAAGCAACGAGACAACGAGTAAATTGATCTGTACATTGCGGTGAAAAGTTAGATCAAACTAAATATAAAAAATACGTAAAGCACCGGGAACCTCGATAATGTTCGAAATATTATACGAAAACACAAAACCATTCAGAAAATAGCATTGGGAAATGTTTTGATAAATGCACGCTGAAAAAGAACAAAAAAAAGAAGCTAAAATAAATAAAATAGCTGGAAATAAAAAAAAAACAAAAACTAAAGGAAAATGAGAGTCTGTATTCAAATCGGCATCGATAGGGTAAAGATATGGCATGAAAACCATCACGCTAATATTGTCCACAACGCTGTAGAGTGTTATTTTCACAACGTTATAGAGTGTTAATACTCAAACATGTTATTTTAAATAAACCATATGGATTATTTATGTAATTAACTCTATTTTAAATTAATATTTTTTATTTAGTATTTAGAATAGTTTAATTATTATTTATAAGTTCAGTTTAATATTTCAATTCAGTATTTCCTTTTCTAATTTAGCGTATAATTAGTTATTAGAAAAAATAAAAATAAATTAAACTAATCAATTAATTATAATATTAAAATATTACCATATTAAATATAAGTAAGTAGTAATAACAAATATAAGCTCAGAAGTTGCACCTTTCTTGTTAGTTACCATAAATAGAAGAGGTTGATTTTTTTAATTATATACACAAAGGTAGAGTGGTTTAATATTTTTGTTTATATTATCCTAGTTTAAGTTAGCTACCTAATATTTTAATCTTTCTTTTTTAACAACACACTCCAATTACCAATAATTTATTAAATCATAGTTCAAATTATTTCTTTTCTCTAATAACTAATGTTTTCTATATCCTTTGAGTGGCATGACCAAACCGACCAGTTGAACGGCAAACTTGAGGGTAGACCAGTTTAATTTAACCTTGAAAATCAGATTTGATCGAATCAGGTCAACCGGAAGTGGGTTAGACGATCACTCCAGTTTGAAGAGATTTTGGAGGTGGATTTTGTTTTTTAGAGATGTGTAGTGCTTGTGTTTTCACTTTTTTGTGAGCTAGGTGTGTAGAAAATTTGAAATCAAACTTGGATAATCTGATAGTCATGAAAATCACTTTCAGATCGAAATTATTTGGTGGTTCATCCGAACAAATCAATCTGATATAACTCAAACAGGATTAAGAACTAGTATGTATTATTGTGTGATTTTCGTGAATTAGAAGAAGAAGAATTCGACAGAGTAACCAAAATTCTTGAAGACAATTTAGTATTAGGGAGGGGTGAAAACTGTCATTTGACAGTTATTATTTCAAATTAAAAATGATTAAAATTGCGTTTTTTTCCACTCAAATTTCACATGTGAAATTCTGGAAAAACAATTTAAAATGCATTTTTTAATGAAGCATTTTTCCACTCTACCCTAGTCAGGGGCTCTGTCACTTGGACCCCGCCAGGGGCTGCCGCCCCTGGACCCCACTACTAGGGACGTTGCCCCCTTGGAACCCCCTTTATTTAGGGGTTTTATCTCTAAGGAGGTTTCGATATCAAAGATCATAATAAACTCAAACAAGCGTGTATTTCGCACCTCTTGACTTGCTTGATGGATATTATGATCATATTGGTCGTTAGTCAATACAATTACACTAAAAATATAATAAGGTGGGACTAAATTTTGGATACTGAAAACATAGTGATGGGAGAATATGGAGTTTGTGAACTAAACTAGAATTGATATCAGATATGTGATCATGTATTATGGATAGTATATTTTTAACCGGAGATTGGAAGGATATTTCCAACTAAAGTATAGATTTCATATATATTATACCTCGTGACAAAAATATTTAACATTTGAATAACAAATAATGAATATTCGAACCAGACCCCATTTTTCATAATTGATTCACGCGAGATTAATAATTTTAAGGTTAAAAAACTCTATAACTAATAATGTTTGTTTGTTTGAATCAAGTTATAAACAAATAAAACTATATTTTGTTATCAAAGTTATCCATTTATTTGTATTTTTTACTTGTTGTTGTTGTCGTTCAATTTCTAAAATGGTCCAATTCGTCTGACTAGCTGACAAATAAGATCGATGTTGGTTCAATGATCGGTCCTGTTTCAAAAACAGTGATTAAACAATATGTTTTGATTATGTTATTAATGATGTTGTGATTAAATAGATAGAAACACACACTATCGTGACAAAGTTCTCTATGCCATTAAACTAGCTGCCAGAACGAGTTCAAAAGATGAAGATCCAGTAGATTGGCCCGAGTGCGCAATACGCCAGTCGAGCCAATTTTCATGACCCATCTATATTTGGCTAGAAGTCTAACTTCTGGTTTTTTGTTAAAAAATCAATTCTACAAGAAAATGTCTGGATACAAACAAATTTAGAAAAGAAAGGGGTGGGAACATCTTGGAAAGCTTTAAATAAACCTAGAACTTTCCATAAAATTACCTAGATTTAGATATTAGAGCATTCTAGATGTAGATGTAGTAGCATAAATAGGTTGGATGGCTTATTTGGCAAACCCATTACCAAAGTACCTCAAACTATATTGTAAAGCTATATTTAAATGTATTATAAATTAATTTAATACAATATTTGGTTTACATAGTATAGCGTATTGCTACAGTCGCTCAAATCGCTGCAACGTATTTTTTAAAGGCTGAAGTTAGCAGTTGTTGAAGTGTTGTATAAGAAAGTGATGTCCGAGCAAATGATAGAGTATGTCCAAGGATGTAATAGCTTTCTTAGATAAGCGGGTTACTTTTGTGAAATCAAGCGGAATTCGAGCACAACACCAAAGAACTAGATCGAGAGATCGAAACAAAAAGTGAATCAATCACGTAGATGAGTAAATTGGCTAAGAATCAACTCAAGATAATAAAAAATTACATGAAGAAGATAGATTATATTATGATTGAGAACTTACTATTACAAAGATGAATCACAAACTGCTCGACCTAATCTCATTATAACAATCATAGGCACACTAACAACCAAACTTTGAACTATACACATTGAGTCCCTATAGTTTCACAAGATGTACAAATTTACACAAAACTTGTTCATTACTATCAACTTAGTTAACAATCTATTAACAAAGTTCAAACCATAATATTAACAGGAAACTAACCTCCCGACTTTGACATAATTGTCAACAATTACAGACGTAGAAACGTTAATGATCAAGCTACAACCCAAGTTGACGATTACCTCCAATAGTTATAAATGTTGGGAGAAGAGTTCAAGATCTAACGGATGACTTCAAAGCTCCACTGATCTGTTGAGCAGTAAGTTAAAGGTGATGATCAAATACAAGATTGCTAAGTTGTGAAAATAAGTGGAGGATGAGATCTGAAATTGTTACAAATGTGTTGGAATCAGAGGGGTGATAAATAACAAAGTAACAAGAAAACAAAAAGAGCACAGACTAGTCAAATGCTTTTTATTGCTATTGATTTCGTTGTTGAAACTTGTGCTCTTGATTTAATTGAGGCAACTTATGAAAGAGAAGCTAACCCAAGCGAGGATTTTATCATTGAGAAAGATGGTTTTCAATCTTTGTGTTTGATGCCATACCCAGAGCCCAATCCTTGCATCTTTGAACACATTTACTTTTCATGGTCGGATTAGGTTATTTTTGGGATATCTGTGTATGAATCAAGAAGGAAGTTTGGTAAGATTTAGCCACTGAGTCTCCTATTGATTGTGATGTGGTGATTGTTATACCTGATTCTAGTGTGGTTGCAACCATTGGGTATGACGCTATTTTTGGGACATCCGTGTCAACAGGGCTTGATCAGGTCACATTATGTTGGTAGGACGCTTATCAAAACGTCTCAGCGGATTCGTGAGTTTGAAGTTAAGTTAAAGCTCTCACCCGTTAGAGCCGTGTTGGAAGGCAAACGGGTTGTGGTGGTTGATGACTTGATCATTAGAGGAACCACATCTTCAAGGATCATTCGGTTGTTGAAAGAAGCGAGGGCGAAAGAGGTTTATATGAGAATCGTGAGCCCGCCTGTTATCGTTTCTTGTTACTAGGGAGTTGATACACCGAGCGCGGAGGATATCAATATTGAGCCGAATGAGTGTTAAGGATATTTGAGAGTTCATCGGGTGTGATTCGCTTGCGTTTCTTCAAATTAACAGCTTGAAGAAGATGTTGGCCGGTGACTCTCCCAACTTTTGTTACGTATGTTTTTCAAGGAATTACCCTGTGTTACCGAGTGGTGTCGTGAAACACATTGGTGATTTTGTTGATGATGGGTTGAATGGGAATATTGATTTAATTGATGGGGGTTGGCTTCAAGGTGCAAAAGAGCAAAAAGGAAAGGTTTGGATACGGTTCAGATTTGGCTTCAAACTTGTAACAAAAGTATTCAATATTATTTATTTATTGTTTTATTAGAGTTTAATTGGAGTTTTATATATTATGAGAACTAGGTTAAAAACCCATGTGATACATGGGTGGAATAAAAATTAACATGTTAAAATTATCAATTTTTGTAAATATTTTGTATCTTACATGTTATTACTTATTAGTCATTGGTGAAACTAAAATTAATAAATATTTAAGAAATTATAAATAAAAATAATAAAAAATAAAAATTTTAATATTATATTTTAAGATAAGACATAATATAACTCATATGGTTTAGTATGTTTTAATAAATTATTGGAATAAAAACATTAATAATTTAAATATTTTATATTATAGTTTACATATTTAAATTAATAATTTAAACATTTAAACATTTAAACATTTAGTATGTTTAATAATTTAAACATTAATAATTTAAATATTTAATTCTCATTTAATAGGAGAGAGAGACAGGAAACATAATTTTAGAGTTAACTAGAAATTACCAAGTATAGATATTAAACTTTCTTTTATTATAATAGATAGATTGGTCATGCATGTTGACCGAATAAGTTGGAGATTAGGTGGGAAGGCGTGCATGATAGGGGATCATAGAGCAGGAGTTCACGAGGGTTTTTTATGGTTGTTTTTCATTATATATAAAGTTGTAGCACATTATTTTTTAAGCAATTTTAAACAAGGATAACATATTTCGTGTAAGTGTGTGTTTTGCTTGTGTATTTTCAAGCAGCCTGTATTAACAATCGTTTGTTAGGTTTAGAAATAAAAGTCCGTAGTTCATGTGTCTTATTGGTTTCTTATTCTCCTTAAATCATAACATTTTTGACACAAGTGTACAATTCATACTTCTCAATTTGTTTGATTTTTTATTATTCTCTTTGAAATCATAACATTCTTAACACAATGGTTTATATGTTATAGTGGACGCATGATGTAAATTAAAAGTATGTTTATATGATGTGATGTGATGGTGAGTTCCTCATTAAAAATATATATTGATTTAGTAGTCTTAAAGCTATTCCAAACTCTGTCCATTTTTAATGGGATTGGCATTTGACATTGACTTTTACAATTTCTACTCTTTCATGCAGTTTTCTTTGAATATTAGTACATACTACATAATATGTAACATTTTAACTTATCCTAATTCATTGGTGTTACACCAAATTTCATATGGTTTTTAGTTTAACTAAAATAACACAAAAGTGTGAATTCTTGATAATTTCATGAATTTAATGTTGGAACCCAAGTGAAGGATTTTGGAGTACACTACCAACCTTTCACAAGCCTAAGAACAAGTGAGAATTTTGCGGGATACTTAAAAGCTTCATAACTCCTCTGAATTTTAGTAGAAAAAATATTCGTTTAGTGAGCTTATTTATATAGACCGATGGAAGGTTTTAGTAGAAAACATATTCGTTTAGTGAGCTTACTTATATACCGATGAAAGGTTTGAGGACCGTTGTTACGAAGATGGAGAAAATCGTGTGTATATTCTGACTCTACTTGTTACCGTAAACCTTAATCTAAGATTACTAGTTTTGACTAGTGCACTTGTGGATGTAGGTATCCTTTTGGAAAACACAAATAATCATGTTTTTTTGGTATGTTTCAAGTTTTTCTAATCAACAACTAGCATCATATTATTGGGTTTGTGTGTCAAAACAATGACATAATAGAAGAAAGTAAATATTGAAAACTTTGATACAATTTATGTTTTTGGAAGATTTAGATTGAAAAGTAGATGAAGCCTGAAGGATGTTTTAGGATAGACAAGCCTTGGATATGTCACATGCCTTTGATAAAGAATGTTGTTCAGAACATCTTCAGCAACACAAGTTGATCCGAATTATATTGTACAATAATATTTTGTATTTGTTATGATAGTTATATACATTACAGATAAGAAAGAGAATAAAAGCCCAAAATGAAACAACAAATCATTAAATCATAGAGAACTTCTAGACATAAGCAGTTGACAAGTTAGATGACAAACTTTAAATCGACTAAATGCGCATGCGAGGAACTAAAATGCTTTCTCCAAACCACCTAAAATTCCAAAAAATTCTATGTTTTTATAATACCTTTCTTTCTCTAGTTGAACAATATATATGCTGCTAATTAGATTATCTTTGCCCCCTTTTGGTGTAGATCTTGTGAAGTTAGTTGAAAGAACAGTTAGATCTGAAAGTCATCATTATCCTAGGAGACCCATATATATAGTTGGTGAATCCATGGGTGCATGTCTTGCGCTAGCTGTTGCCGCCCGCACCCCAGACATTGATCTTAATTTAGTTTTGGCTAATCCAAGTAAGAAGCATGTTTATCACATTCCTATTATTATTATTATGGCGCGTACGTACATGTAGCAATTTGTTGATCTGATCATCATATCATATTCTTAAATATATGTTATGAAGCTACAAGTTTCAGCAAGTCACAGTTGCAGCCTTTGATACCCCTTTTGAAAGTGATGCCTGATCAGCTTCGTCTTCGCGTTCCTTATCTGATGAGCTTAATGGCAGGTTATGTCTTTCCGTAATATTTTCCGAAAAATAACAAAATAGTATTTGCTCCCAAATGAGATCCTTGGTCACAATAGAATAAAAAAAAATAATCCACATTGTGCATAATATGGTCAACTGACATTAGCAGTTTGCACTATGTGACCAGGTGTGCCTTCAAGAATGATGGTGAATAGTGCAGAGAAAGGACTTCCTTTTCAACAAACAGTCATAGATCTATCGGCGGATGTTGCGGAATGGTTCTCCTACATATCTGTGAGAATTTAACTAAATAACAAAGTATTTCATTCTATAGAATACTGCAGCATATGCCAATAAGGCTGTTTCTTCTATCTATGCTATAACCAGAATAATCTTGTGTAGTTTTTATCATTTTGTCCCTTAAATCCTGATTTCTAAATCGCCTATAACATGTATCTCATCGCGATGATCTGGTGATTAAACTTTGACATCGAGTTCATTACTACTAACGCGCTTTAGGGAGAAGAGTTGAGTGCTAATTTTTGCAGGGATTGGCTGGTGTGTTTACAGTCGAGACAATTCTTTGGAAGCTTAAGATGGTAGAATCTGCATATGAGTACTCCAACTCACACATTCATAGTGTGTCAGCTCAGACACTCATACTCACAAGGTGAAACCTCTTACATAAGTTAACACCTCATAGCTTGTTACCATGAAGCAGATAAAGGATAAATCTTTCTATATTCATACTAATATCATCATCTTCTAAACATTGTTATCACTATTTCTTCAAGTTATATACCTATTGGTTTGTGTTATTGAAGTTTTCATAAATCTGATACTATGGGATTTTATGTACTAAATTTCTACAGTGGGAGGGATCAGCTATTGCCTAATCTAGTAGAAGGACAAAGGCTTTGTCGAATTCTGCCAAAATGTCAAATGCGTGCGTTTAGTTATTGCGGTCATGCCCTGTTCCTGGTAGGATGGTTCTAATGTTCATTTGAGTTATATCACTTTTTGTTATATGTCTCAAGTCAACTCTAGTATTTCTACAAAATACTATTTACAATAGCATGCTCATGTAACAGGAAGAAGATGTTGATCTGGTAACTGTCATTAAGGAAGCCGGATTTTATCATCGTGCAGTCCTCTTGCCACCGAGCCCTCTTGAAAGTAGAAATTTTGTCGACTCTTTAAGGTAACTTTTCGTCTATCCTAGGAGATACAGAAGCACCACCCAGCTCAACTGCTAGATCTATCATCCAAATTCTTTTCTCTTGATAACTTTTTGGTTGCGTTAGGTTCAAAGACTATACGACTTACTTGTTTTTCTTATTTTAGATGGACAGATGTGGTTACTTCTCCTGTCCTGCTATCAACTTTGGAAAATGACAAGATTGTGAGAGGTCTTGATGGAGTTCCCACCGAGGGGCCGGTCTTATATGTTGGCCACCACAATATGCTAGGAGCTGAAGTGATCCCCATGATACGTCACTTTATAATGGAGCGAAATATAAACATTCGACCGTTAGCACATCCGCTGCTATTTAAGAAGCTTCAACAAGCAAAAGTCCCTTATTTTGCAACATATGATCTTCTTGGAGTGATGGGTGCAGTTCCTGTCTCAGCATCTAATATGTATGAACTCTTTTCGATGAAGTCCCATGTCGTCCTATATCCAGGGGGCGTCCGTGAAGGCCTTCATAGAAAGGTAAGGCTTATAGCCCCATATCCATAATCTTTAAATTATGTAATAGACCAATCTAGTATCTCATCTAAAGAATAATGCAATTGTCTACTTATATGACTTTATTCACTAGAAGTCCAAAATCTAAGTATCTATGTCTTCCTGTCACAACCTCAATGTACCCGATTTGTTTGTTAGAAGAGTATTGATAGGTTCTATGAGTTTACTGGTAACAGGTTCTTATGGACACCAAACGAAATATAAAATAATAATAACAATCAAGTCTTTATCTTTTTAGGGTGAGGAGTACAAGTTATTCTGGCCTAAGCAAACCGAGTTTGTTAGAATGGCTGCTACATTTGGAGCCAAAATAGTACCTTTTGGTGCTGTTGGTGAAGATGATATTACTCAAGTGAGTCTAACACCATCTTATTCCTTACCTCATGAATTTTAGCAGAAATATTCTATAACTCGCGCAATTACTTGCTTTCTTGTTATGTACTTGATTCGATTATATATATAACGATTGCCTCACCTATCCCTTACTTCCTCAGTTGGTATTAGATTATGATGATCAAATGAAGATCCCTTTCTTGAAGACTTACATGGAAGCATTAACAAATGAGACAGTAAAGCTAAGGTATTTTATTTAGTTTCTTTAGTAACATGAAGCTTTTAGTTTGTAAATCGAAGGCGTGTGGTTATAGGGTTGATGCTGAAGGAGAATCAAATCCAGACATGCACGTCCCAGGATTGCTACCGAAAGTTCCAGGGAGATACTATTACTTATTCGGAAAGCCAATTGAAACACAAGGTACGTGCGTATACTTTGTTTCTATCTTCTGTTTTCTGTCATATATTGTTTTATAGTTGAGTATTGTGGTGTTTATTTGTATTGTAAGGGAGAAAACATGAATTGAGAAAGAGGGAGAAAGCAGAAGAAGCTTATTCACATGTGAAAAGTGAGGTTGAAAAGTGCCTTGCTTACTTGCTAAGAAGAAGAGAAGAGGATCCGTACAGGAATATTATAGCGCGGTCCATGTATCAAGCGACTCATGGTGGTTTAGATTCTCAGGTCCCAACCTTCCAAATTGACTGAATTCCAACCGCACCCCCCCCCCCCCCCCCAACCACGACACACACGCACACAAAATGAGAAAAAAAAAACAAATCTATTTGTTACAGATTTAAATGTAACTAATATGTTGAAGCTGTTACATGGATGCAGATAATTGTTGATTGTGCATCCTCTTGGAAATCTTGTTTTCCTAATCACATGGAACGTGAAACCCATATTTTTACAATGCTTATCGAGCGGTTTTGATCATGTTCCAAAATTTTTAAAATATTAGTATTGTGATGGAAGACTGGTTCAAAAGATTTTACATGATAGCTGATAACCAAGATGGAGTACAAGTGGTGATAAAAGAAAATACAGTTACATTGCATAATCATCAACCACAAAGTCTCGTTATTGTTCAAACTTACACTGTCCCTAAAAATGATATCTAAATTGTTCAGAACCACATACTCAATCTTTAGCACAAATTCACTACACATACTCATCTCAACTCCTTCCAAGTGTTCTTTAAAACATGTATTCATCTACCCGATATCTCCGTTCCATGAAAATTACCAGCTAACTCGTTCCCAAACTAAACTCACGTATTGGTTCAATATCAACCGTTACTAATCCATTAGAAGTCTAATCTCAACACATGTAATGCTCAAAAACCCTAAATGATTATTTAATAAAACTTAATTGATTATTTAAATAAAGATTATGTGACATATAGTTAAGTTTAGTATGTTAGCAACATATTATGAAGACACAGTTATTTGGTTTATTATTAACATATATTCCATCATTTATAATTTATAATTTAACATCAAATTGCAACACTTTTGAAGCATCTTTATTTGGTTTGAATTTGCAATAATTTCATTTCATATAGGATGTTGGAATTCAAACAGATACACTGAGGTTAACTGGGCCAAACACAGATAAAGCAGGCCCTTTGCATTAAAGCCCGTATGAATCATACACACAACATCCTCTTTCTATACATAGTGATTTATAATTCTTTGTGGAAAACCAACCAATGATACCATCTCATAGCTTCACTTATCATCTTCTTCATCATCATCTGTTAAATGAGTTCTAAGTGTTTGATTAGGTATTTGCCATTTTTCACTCTCCCATGCTGCATCTTTATGTGGCATTTGATATTCATCGGCTTTCAACGACAACTCAAACTCAGGCAGTTCCGGCAACACTTCCAGACTCCTGCATCAATCCTCGATCCCGTCAGAATGCAAAATGGGAGGGTCAGAAAAATGGTCAAAACAGGTATCTTGGTATGGGTCAGGTTGACCCAAAACTTTTTTTTTCCAAATATTTTAAAATTTTCTGTTAAAAATTAGTGTGTAAATATGATAACAAAAATTACAACTTTTCAAGACTTTATGTAATAGAAATACTTTGGTGACTTTTAACTCATTTGACCTGTTGACCCTGTCCTTTTAAGCTGGTTTTTGCTCACCAAAGATATAAAAATATAATTAAGAAAAACCCGGATCCATCCAATCATAAGTAAACGGGTAAAAATTATCACCAACCCAAATTAGTTTGATTGCTTACTTTTCTTGCTCCAAAAGGTAGGCGTACATTTGCGACTTTTTAGCTGCAGTTTCAGGAATTTTCTTATTCAAATGTTTCATAGCACCCCATGCAGCGGGAGCCCTTCATATGATCATAAAAAATTACAAATTAGACTAATATGTATAAATATTAATCACTTCATATTCATACAAAAAGGTTTCTATGAATCTAACCTTGTTATGGGAACTGTTAAGCAAAAGTTTAAACATGCCTTTTTGCTCTCAGTTAGAATTTCTTCAGCAGCAAGAAAACAGCACACTGCAGCAATGTGGCAGGATGGTTCAGTACCCTTGTCTGTGATCAGACCATGATAGTAGTATGCTGCAGCCTGATTACACATGTCAAACAACAATGTCATGATTTAAACACCTTGGCACGTGAGGCGGTTTTATGAATATAATTGGTTTGGCAATGCAAACCTTTGCTTCAAGGTACTTCCATTTGATAAACGAAAGATGTTTCTTTCCATATCCGTCAAGATTGTCACATGTTGACAAGCAGTAGTGGGCCTGAATGAAGAGGGCAAAAAAGAACCATTAAGCGTTGTTGAGAAGATTTAGATGCCGATTATGACAGGAAAAGATAAACCAACTACCTGGCTGAAATAACTTAATTGCTCGCATGCTAGTCTTCGTTTAACAGATAAAGTCGCATTTTTACATTCAACAGCCGACGCAAGCTGCATTTCTGTTCCCTGAAAGTCATCCACTACAGTATGAGCATGTTTCATATATACTAGTGATGACTTCATACCATGATAGAGTGGGTAAAGGTGCCAAATGACCGGGTTGGGTAAACATGGGTAACTTTTGATGAAACCCGACCCAGCCTACATTTTCTCGGTACATTTTGTTTCAATCTTATGAATATTAATGTATTATAAAGAATATATAGCTGTATTGTTAGAATAATAATCTGATTTTCTTTAGTAGAGTGATTATGAATTTTATACATCCGAGAACACGTTCTGGACTTTTGACCCTGTCAACCCATTCAATGTTCTAAACTTTTACTCGTTTGACCCGTTGGAAATAAAATAGAACCCAAATCAACCCAGCTAAAGGCAAGCAAATTTTTGGTATGATTAGCAAGTGATCAGAACAGACAACCAAATTAACGATCGATGACACTTTTTCCTTATTATGTGTCTTTTCTGCATGAATTTTGATCTTTTACACTGAAGACCTATAGAACTTTTGATTTTCACAGAAAGGATTTCCTTCTTTAAAGTTAAACAGATAAAGATATCAACATAATACCTAATTAAGACCTATTAACTTTATTTATAGGTATACTTTAAGTGAATGATATTCTATTTTGATTTCTATAAGATTCCAAGAAAGAACATACCTGCCCTAGTGCTTGAATATAAGCAGCCTCGAGTACACTCTCCTGCAAATCTACAGGCAGCTTCATCCTGATCATAAAGTTAGAGGCTAAATTACATGATTCGATCCACTAACAGGAACGTGCAAAAATCTATAGTTTATCAAAATCTTAACATACTTTATATGCGGTGGAATATGAACAAGAATTTCACGAAGACAGAATTGCAGGTACCCAGCTGCCTTCACCAATAAGTCAACAGCACTGCGTACATTATCTATGATTCAAAGAAAAACCACAGATCAGTATAAATCTGACACATTTTTTTTGGTAACATATACGGGTATCGCAGTATCACACCTGTAGATTCAACTGTTTCACTAGAAACACTTTGATCAGGTATCAACTTTGAATTTGCCTCCATTAATGTCAGCATAGCCATCATATGAACAACAGATAGTAATTCAAACCAGCAATCAGCAACACTTATTTCCTGTTCATCAAATTACAGATTAGATTACAGTTTCAAATCAATTCCCATGAACAGAAAACAGAATAGAATCCTCACTTGTCGTCCATCGTCTAAACTTCTCCATTTGAACTCAATCAGCTCTCGAACCCCAAGTTCTAACAATCAGATTACAAACGAAATCAATGACGATTATTCGATTAAACCCTAAACATGCAAAATTCAATGATTATCAAACAAAACCTTGATCAGTGAGACCAACTAAGATCGACAAGTAATCCTCCAACGCACGTAGCAATTCAGGAGCAGCTGAACCATCTGCAACAAGTTACATAATCACCGATCCCTAAAACAGAACAAATCGATCTAAATTACTCAATTAGGGCAAATCAAACCTGTTTGTTGCACGAAAAGAGCAATTTGATTCCGAAATGAAGTGAGACGATCAGTAAGCTCCTTAGGAACAACGCCTCTAAGAGGCTTATGAAAATTAGAGTTAACAGGAACACGAATCGAATGTACAAACACGGTGACCACAGGGATCTTCATCTGCTTCTTATTTCCCCCAACTCTATACACGGAAACCGCACACCCCATTAGCTCCAAACATACAAAACTATATCACATCCACAAGAAGCAACTGAGTGTAGTTGTTGAGGGAAATGATGTTAATAAAGAAGAAGAAGAAGAGTGTAATGAAGCTTCTTTCGTGTGGATGCACATGGCATTCGTGCAAATTGAAGCTGTTTGAGATATATTGAAGGATTATTGTAATGAAATTGGTGAGACAGGTGTAATTGGAATAAAGAATTGAGAAGATGGTGAGCTCAGATCTCTTTGTGATCGCATTCATGGCGATAGCAATGAGCATGTGCATGTACATGGGTTATTGTGAGGGATGACCGCAGATTAAGGAGCAGACCCCCAATGATTGTACTTTTAACTTGTTTCATCTTCTCTAACAGTTTGATTTTGGACCATGGATAATAAAATACTTACTTGCATGGAAGTGTTCACACAAAGGAATGTGATTATTTTTTACCGAGCACTTGTACAGGTAGCGGTACCGGTACTAATACTGATAATGACCGCATACTACTAATATTGGTATTGATGTATGTTTTTTTGTGTTTTTAGGTTTGTATTATTTGATGTTTTCAATTATATCAGTACCGATTGAACTGACAAAATTGGTAAGATATTTGGTTTTTTAGTTTAACTCATTTTTTGTTTTAGTATGATACCGATATCATCCCTAGTCCATATCGCATTTCTTGTATGAACTGAGAAAAGAGTTGCTAGAGCATCCCCCAACGGTCGGTGTTTAGATAGTTTTCATGAAAAGAGGTGATGTGATGGAGAGATGAGTTGAGGTGAAGGCGAGAGAGTGTACGATCTTTATTGGCGAAAAACGCCTCGAACATGACTTTGTGAAGGGGGAGGAGGGGGAGAAAGTTGATTATAGAGGAGATAGAGGGTATGTGAGAAGAGCATGAGGGAAAAAAGGTGGACAAGTGATGTCGTGTTTATTTATTTGTTTTCAAGGTTAGCAACGGTCTCATTGGCCATGCTCGGTTCACTTCTAAAATAAATTTAGAAATCCATGTCTTATTTCGTGTATTTTGGAGTTATCAGATGTAAGAAATATCATTTAATCGTATAACTGGACTGAATAAGCTAAGTTGGTTGAATTCGGTTTGATTAGACACATTTTCTAATTCAGATTGGTTCATTTTAGTTGAACACATTCGGTTCAGTTATGTTAAGCACAAAAAATTATAAAACCAGATAAACTGATATCCGAACCAATAAAAACCTTTATTTGTAACAAGTTTTCATATGTTTTCTCGCGGAGATAAACTCGTAAACTTAAGCTTTACACAATTCAAGTTGCGGACTTGCGGGTATACCTTTTTTTCTATTTCATTAGCAATGAAGACCGATGTGAGTTAAGGTTTTAGGGTCTATCTCCAAAAGAAAACATTTCATGACGAGATATAAGATCATATCAAAATGATGGATTGTACACTGAGTGAGTTCAAGCCGAGGCGACATCAACTAGGACTCAAGCCAATAACAATACAGTTAAATGGATTGTAACTCAATGGTATTCGGTATGTAAATAGTGATGTCCTTCTCAGTGAATTGGACGTTGGAGACTTGGGAGTCCTATAATGAAGATTAGTGTAGATTGTATAGCATACTTAAATTTGTGAGTGTTGCCGTTATAAAAATAAGATCGTAAGGTCTAATAAGACCTCAAAAGTTCAGCTCATATTTAAATCAAGCAACTCATGGCTTGATGTGTTTTCGTTTCTTCTTTCGTATTTTGATGGTTTTGTTTTCATTTATCAGAGACCTTAAGTAAAATTTGAAAACAATTCAATTATATAAGTTATGAATAACCATTATCAAACTATTTATATTCAAGGAAACATATGAGAAATCAAATGATACGACAATTGCAAAGTGTTCCGGTCCAATGACATGTGGGTGATGGTTTAAGCTTGTGATTTTAAAGTCTTAGTTTCAAATCTAACTCGATAAAGTTTTTTCACAGTGATGGATTTATCCCTGATAGTGTTTTTGGGTGAATTAGGTTTGGAGCGTCAAAACTAGTATGAACAATTGACATCCCGGCTCAATAAGCCTCGCTTAAATACTGATAGTAATTCCAAACGTTAAAAAATGATAAGTCAATTTCAAATGGATACCAGCCCACGAAAAAAATTGCTTATCTCAAACTAGGCGAAATTTTATACAAAGGGAAATGTATACAAAGGCTCTTATAATTAAAAAGTGTAAGAAGAAATTATAATCATTAATTTTTTTAATTAATGGTTGAGATCAAATTATATAAAAAAGTTTGTTAGAAAGTTATTTTAGAAATAGTCACTTTTATTGATTGTTTGTAAGTTCCCTCCATTTTTTAAACGTTAATAACTTTTACGATAACATTATATTTTTATAAAAATTACATCATAAAACGAGTGTTTTTTAGCCTTTAAAAGAAGTAGAATATTGTTATATAAAGATTATAGTTTTTTTATTTTTAAGCTCATACATCGTTATTGTGTATTTAGTGCAGTTAATTCTGTATTTTTGTTAATTATTTTGTTTTTTAAATGATGAATTTTATAAAATACAATGATGGAATAACATTATTGTCTATCTATTATATATAAAACACAATAATAAATTAACAACTAATTAATCTAATAAATTGAAAACAATGACAAAATAATGCAATGTCTTGTGTTATGTGATCGTCCTTGTATTATTTTGAACACTATTACTTTTGTATAATATATTGATAAAATAATATTATTGTGTACTTCTAATTATAAAACACAATAATAGAGAACAAATTTATATAATCTATAAAAAATAATAAAAATAACACATTGTGTTATCTTTAACACTTTGAGTTTTAAAAAAATATATTGGTAAATATATATTATTGTGTATTTTTAATTGTAAAACACAATGATAGATAATAAGTTTATATAATCTATAGAAATAATAACAAAAATAACATAAAATGATTTAAAACGTAAAACATAATAATGAATACATATAACAAATGATGTAAAATATATCATATAATGAACAAAATAAAATGAGCTGACGTGTTTAACACACTGACCAAAAAATATTATCTTTAAAATAATAAAATGACACATATTAAATTCATAATTTTTTATGTTTTTTAGATTAAATACGATTTCTATTACAACCTACCCAAATTTAAATAGGTTAATTATAAGTGAATTATTAACTCAGTCACAAAACGACAAAAGTCTTGCCACTGTACGATGAATGTGTAAATAATATATAACTATATAAAAAGAACCTGTTTTTTGTATGCCAAGCAAGCTTTAGGATTTGACCAAACACATAAAATTTGTGCAAAATCATTTGTAGTTTTAACTTTTTATATACTACCATAAATAATATAATTTTTGTCCACAATCTACTTTAAACTTTCGTAATATTATATTATAAATTCAAATGTACGTCAAATAGTCTTTTTAATGGCACGAACTTCATAATATTATTAGCAAATTAAGCGGGTAACTAGATAGTGAGGTAACACACAATTTGATTTTTAAACACACATAATAGTATTATATTTACAAACAATAAAAGTATAAATATTATTTAAAAAAGTTAATAATAAAGAAACATCACTCCATATAGAAAACACGCAAATGTAACATACAAAAAGAATATATTATCTACTCATCATCGTCATTTGGTAGGCAAAATGCGTAGATATTTTCCATTAAAATTACTCATACATATATATCCTAAAGCTGCTTAGAACAAAAAAAAAAATACTTTAATTGAAATAAACTTAGTTTTCAATAAAATTAATATCAGCATGTCCATGAAAAATAACCGTGTGTTTAGATATTTATAAAAATTAATAGAAAAAATATAAAATTTTATAATAAATAAAATACGATTAAAAAGAAAACTCAAATAACTTTCTACATGAGCCCAGTCATGCTCGTGGACTAGCCACGATGTTTCATGCATGCCCAAGGTGCCAAAAGCTGTGATGACCATGCGGTCTAAATAATTTTGACACCTAGAAATACTATAAACAACTCGCTTTACATGAAATATTAAAGATTTAAGACTAAACCTATCTTTTATATACTAGAACGCTTGTATTTTAATGTTTTCAACCGTTTTTTGATGATGATATCAAAGGGGTTGATTAAGTTCTTTTTTACAAACTATCAATTGTTTCAATGCACCAAAACAAAACCAACCAGATGTGCAAAACGAAAAATATTTATGAAGTAATAATATTTATATTTATGAAATAATAATAAATAATTATTATAGTCTAGCATAATTAAGTTCCAGAAAGTGAAGACCCTTAAGCTCCACTCATAACGGTTCTAGGTCCAAGGTTGTTTCCAAGTTACGAGGTATATTTGCCTCGTGGCAGGTGTTGACAGGACGAGGAGGATCACTGCATCTCGTCGGTCGAACACAACTCAAGCATCAATGCACACCTTTTGCCACCTTCAAGAAATATATCTCGGTGACTCACCAAATCACCATTCACATACATTACAAGCGACCCTTTCTTTTTTTTTATATATCAAATAGTCGTCGACTACTCGTCGGTGACCGTAACATTAAGCAAAAGCAACTTTCTTTCTTTTTTTTATCAAACTAGCGGCGTTGACCACAAATAAATTAATAAATTAAATCTTTAGTTGTTTGTTGTTCATTGGATTGTCTTCACAAACCGGCCCTTTACTCGTTTTCTAGTATCAGCTCTTGCCTTTCGTGACTCGTAGCGGATGCACTTGTCGTACCTGTTAACATAGCAAAGGTTATTAGATACGCGTGTTGCACGCCTGACAAGCGCGCGCACATTTACGCTTTCTAAAGTGGTCAACCGGATGGGCTGGTTAATGGGTCAGTTTTTCACCATGCGTTGGGTCGGACCGGTCCACAAACACTTATTTCCAATGTTTTACAAGTTTATCTTTTGGTATGGATTTGTAATGTTATCAAAATATGAGGTCCGGAGTAAACAAAATAAGAAAATTAAAGTAGTACATGGTGAAATGAATGTTTGAAAGAATTAAAATACAAAATTTTGAAAATCAAGTCTTACCCTGTTCGTTGGTTCAACCGACCAACCCATAACCACCAATCCAATTGAACAAGGTTCAAGAGTACTCAACTGGACCGATTTTGTAGCTAGTTCAGGTCCAACCAGCCAAATCGGTCCAGTTTTGTAGACAGTGACTTTTCCTTCCATTACTTTAATTTTACAGACATATGCCTTGCTAAGGTTAGGTCGTTATGAAATAGCACAATTTCACTTTGGCTAACTTCATACAATCAACACGTTTTCATTTTAGTATTATTCTAGAGTTTACTTGTTTGACAGTCGCAACGTATAAGCATGACTGACCCGTTTGCTCATACGCAGTATAAAACTAGCAAACTAATTAAAAAATACCTTCTTGTTTTCTTCTTCTCCTTGTAACGTAACATTGCATTGCATCTGTTCTGTGCAAACTGCTGAGCATCCACTTTGGTTGTTGCTGGTAATTCTAATCCTTGACTAGTCATTAAAAGCCCGTCTATCATCTGACCATCCATGATCGAATCACATCCATTAAAATCCATTATTTTTGCTTCTGATGATGGTCCAGTAATTTGTCTGTTGTCACTCTCCATTGTTGATCTGCAACCAGATATCTGCAAGTTGTTATAAAAATACCGGTCAGAAAAAAATGAATAAAGGTGATGATATTGGTAAAAGAAAGAAAAATAGCAACATAATGAGTGTTCTTTTCTAGAACTCTTGAGTAATGATTCTAGCATCACATTAAGGTAAGCATCTTTCTTACCTTGGAATCACATTCGGCAGTTACAATCATATATAATCTAGGGTTGATCGGTTGACTAGTTGAGTTAGAGAGTCCAAATCTAATTTAGGTTTCACTAGTCCTTTTAGAAATTAAAAAAGCCATGATTTTTAAAGTAAGATTTAACCATGACTAATTTAGTCATGATAATGGTTCAGTTAATGAAGTGTGGTCACTTTGGTTTTAAAAGGCAAACCTGAAAACATGTAAAAATATTAGATGGATGCAGCTTTTGGTAGTATATGAAGTTCTCGCCTCAAGCGTTGTGCCTTGGCTTTCAAGACCAAAAGACTACAGAGAGCCTTGCGTTCTTTTAAACCAAGGTTGTCACAATGAGCATTAGGGGAAAGGGAGGAAGCAGAATTATTATTCTGATAAATCTGTATTTGAAATTATAAAAGAAAGTAACTTGCATAGTTATATTAAATAATGAATAGAAATTTGGGAAAGAAAAGGAAGTTTTTATAGGAGTTTAACCCCAGGAGAAGGAAAACTGCAGAGGTAAAAACTCACAGGGGATGACACTTCCATAAGCTTATAGAATTGCCCATGGGATAGACTACCGGCAGATGCAAAAGGCCAGGGTTAGAACATCTATGGATGGTCTGTCTGCCTTAGGAAAGACACGCCCACGGTATAGAATTCTAGGCAGGAGCAAGTCTAAGGGTGGGCATGCCTAGGAGGAAACCATGCGCAACCTAGCCCAGCATGCTCAGGGGATATGGTCTGTCCCGGAAGCAAATTAGCATTCCCTAAGTATACACGGTCTGTGAAAGCTGGAAATGGCCTGTCTTTCATTGAAATAGAGAGTAAAGCTATTGTAAAGAATATAGTGGTGTGGATTAAAGATTAACTGGGCACTTGATTAATCACCTAGAATCCCTATGCTTTTTATAGCAAGGACTTTGTACAAGGTCTTAAAAGAAGTTTACTATATTCGTATGATGCTTTTGCTTAACAAGGCTCGAAAGCTTATCCCACGACTTAAGGTAAAATAACGTATAAGAAAACTGTGTACACGTCAAAATGACAAATATTTCAGTATCTATCTTGCTATATGCTTCTTCTAAATACATGTTACACGTGCTACATGATAACCACGACCCATGTGGGTTCAAGAGGGATGATTCATATGTAACGCTGGGCATGGGTAGGTGTTACACTTTCATGTCATGTCTCTAGAATAAAATAATTGTGCAGGCCAAAGCTTATTACGGTAGTATATCTTTATGCCAGGTTTTTTGTATGACTTTTGTGAAGTGCCATGTCTCATCTGTGATTTGCATACTGCTTAAATTGAGCAAGTTGACACCAGACAAACGAACAAGTAAAGACACAAGCAAACTTAGGGGCCCATATGAATAAGGAACTACATACAGAATATGATAAAAGAGTAAGATGAAAGAAAGATAACTATGAAATGTCTAGATAATAAAAAAGATAACGGATCCATAACATTTAAAAAAATTATGTTACGCCACAAGATATTGTAACAGTGTGCATGCAAAATGTGTGCATTAAAAAGAATTATGTTAAGCCACAAGATATTGTAAATGTTGTGCATGCAAAGTGTGTGGTATGAGAGTATGACATCACTATATAATGTGAACATATGCATGATAAGAACAGTACATGGCACCAAGATTGGCTCACAAGAGCCTGATACATTTACTTAGTAAATACTAAGTCGATGCAAGAGCGTTGTGCCATCATCAACTAACAATGGCGCTGGACTGTTTTGTCCTCCTTTGCTTAGTTGGTGGTGATGAATTTCCCCGAAAAGATTTAGCAAATGCACATGATATAACCATGTGAAGTTCAGTAGACTAACCCGCGTGGTTTCAGATAAGACAAAAAGTTGAACAAGATACGAAAAGGAAAAGATTAAACGAATGAACATGATAAGTTATGAACATGGCAATATAATTATGATAGGATAAAGCCATGAAGATCTTACACATCCTTAGAATAACATGCTATGATATATCTTGCTATGCTTCTTGAATCACAACATGACTTGCTAAGAAAACAATGTTTTTAAAGAAACTACGATTCATAAATTATCCTATGTTCCTTATGAGTTATGACTAAAAAATCTATTATATTGATCAGCTTACTTGGACTTAATGCCTTAGAACTATTCAGGGACTACATTTGATAATGACAGGTACACATGACATGATGCCTTAGAAATATTCAGGGACTACATTTGATACCAATTGAGAATTCCATACCTGATTATTGCTATGTACTATCATGTAACACCCAGAAATGAGTTTGTTATTGTTCCTTTAAAACTTTGAAAAGCTAGGACTTCTAAAAAAATCTTTGGAATTCACATTTTTGACAAGGTGAGGGTATCATGCTTCCTGAGTTCCCGCCCAAGTATTTGAATTACGAACAAACCCTTTACCCTTAAATGATTCACTTTAACCCATAATAATTTATTTTACAACCACATCTATTCCCATATTACTTTTAGCTTTCTAGCATTTTTATACCTTTCTAATCATCTATTTAAGATGCTTAAAATGAGCGAATTGAAACTCTTTCCATTTATACATAACTTTTTTAACATCCCCTAAAAGGAAAATGCCTATAAACTTCTCAACATCT
Organism: Flaveria ramosissima; assembly: GCA_025215565.1. Classification (NCBI taxonomy): domain Eukaryota; kingdom Viridiplantae; phylum Streptophyta; class Magnoliopsida; order Asterales; family Asteraceae; genus Flaveria; species Flaveria ramosissima. The sequence goes on from CM046035.1 coordinate 74,715,094, forward strand.
TTCGTCAACCTAATTTTATATATTTTAACTCTATAGATTTTATCAAAACCCACCACCAAACTAAAGATGAATCTCCTAGTCATTTTTAGAGTATTTAAAAGTCACCCACATTTTTACCATTTGAAGTCTTACCTTCCTATTTCTCTTAATCAACATTCCTATTTTTTGTTTTTGTTATTTTCTCCCACCTTGACTTCCACACATGTTAATATGTTGCTGTGATTATTTGAATAGAAAAATATTTAATCCACTCAATTCCTTAAACAGGCATACCTAAAATAAGTACATCTTTCCTTCTTAGTTACTACTTATTTAAGTTGACCTGAAAATCAGTTTTCTGTCTCTCTGCATGTATGTGTATCTTACTTGTATCTTTTCTCTATTGAATGAATGTTATACACTATATACAGTGTTGTAAAAGGCGGGCTAGGCGGCCGACTAGGCGGGGATTAATCGCTAGTCGGCCCCTAGCCTTGTAGATTATGCCTAGTCGGAGCTATTAGGCGCTAGGCGGAGCCAGGCGGAAAAAATCGGAGAAAATCGGTGTAATCGGTCTAGGCGGTGGCTAAGGTCAAAGTCGGTCAACACTAAATTTTTTGCTTATTTAGATCAGATTTAAAAGAGGGAACACATTTACCCTAACCGTCGCTTGCTCCCTTGCTCCACCCTTGCTCCATCGCCGCTTCCTCCCTTGCTCCACTACTATGTTTTAATTTTTATGTGTTTTGTTTATTTAGAACTACTATGTTTTAATATTTATGTGTTGAAATATTTGATCTCTAAACTTTAAAACACTTGATTGTTATTTTTATGTTTAGTTAATTATGTTTGAAGTATAATAATCCTAACTATATATATAATTTATAAAAAATACATATAAAATCTCCAAACCGATTAATCTCGATTAATCCAGATTAATCCCTAGTCCCCACCTCACCGCCCGACTAGCGCCTAGCAATTTTTACAACACTGACTATATATCAGAATTTGTTGTTGATTGTTGATAAGACTCATTACAGTTCACATGTAGTGTCAGTGTGTCACTATCATCTACAATTTCAAACAATGATACCATGTTTTTTGGTCAATTAAAGTTGCTATGTAGCATTTCGTTGTCTCTAGTGCTTTTGAGAAGGTTGAAAGTTATTTCCATGTAAGTGTGCAGCATTTATTGAGCAAAGATTATTAGTTTTGTAATATACTGACTATTTGTGACAACAAACTTAAATCACATGAAGATCGCTGTAAATAGGCAGAAGTGTCCTCTTAGTTGTTAAAAAAATAAACCAAGTTGTGAGACATCAGTTACATCTCGTATGATTAATTAGGACAAAAATAATTAGGTTGTGATGGACAGGTTCATAGAGTAGGAAACAATAAGAGACAAAACAGGGCCTTGTTTTCTATCTTCTCTATATTTTAGCCAACGGTCAACAGTCAACGATTCAGACTTTTATGTTTTTCCTTGCTATATGGAAACTAGGCTAGAAAGTTCAAAATTTTTAATGGACTATAAAGTTCAAATTAAACCTACTTTTGTAAATTTCCTTTCATCAGAAAAAGGCAAGAGAGTGCTAGCAGTGCAAAAGTATAACTACCTCCCGGAAAGGCTACAATTTACAACCCTCTAAAATTTTAGAAACATGGTTTTCGACACACACACACACACACACACACACACACACACAGAGAGAGAGAGAGAGAGAGAGAGAGAGAGAGAGAGAAGACTTTGAGATATAGCAATAGTTCATGTCTTTCTCAAGTATCCTGTATCCATGGGAAAAGGAATTAGACCTCCCCTACCACTAAAAAAAGCTAACCCATTCCTGCCTACCCATCATGGGAAAATACCAGCAGACAATCAAACCTATAACTGACCTGCTTTCACCTTGATGTGTACATACTAAAGATATTTTTCTAATTTATAATGGATGTATTAATTGGTGGCTAAAGATACAAGGTGTGCTTGTATAATCTGGCATCTGCCATGAAACAAGCAGAATTCCAGTTCATTAATCTTGTTGGATTTTCTGGGTAATAAATTCAAATATATAACTGTACGACCAAATAGTGAAAGATATACTTACATTTTGTGAAGGATTGGTGGTGATAGGTATGTTTATAGCATCCATTTCTTTTAACACTTCCATTGTTGTGAAAGAAGCATCCTCAACAAGGTCAGTACAGTTGTTTATTGCAAAACCAAGATTATCACATCTTGCCTCAGAAGACCTTGATCTTCCTAGACTGAAATCCCATATCTGCAAATCAAAATGGTAAGCATGAGTCTTTAGGTACATGAAACTTTATGCTACTGCTTACCTTCTTTTATCCCCTACCACCCCAACCACACACACTCTAATACAATGGCGACAATCATGAACACTGGGACATCCATATGCTTCATGCAGTATAAGTCTAATACAAGACATGCAACTTCAAAATGCAAAAGAACATACTGTTTTGCATTGGGGCTTTAAATCAATTTGATATATAGTTCAAGACAAAAATAAAAGGTTCATAGAAGCTTCTGCTTTTATCTATTGACAATGATAAGCAAATAAGAACTGTTCTTACTCATGGTTAATTGATCTTTAACAGTACAAAATATGTTAACAAACAAATGCCTATAAGTGGACTCTAAAATTAACTCCAAATGAGAGATGTTAGCAAATGCTTTATATAGCATTCCATACTTAACTATTCATCATAAACGGAACTTAAAGGTTAAAACAACTATGCAAAAATTGTTCTACAAACAAAGCAAAAACGATGGAATCAAGTAATGTAATTCCAACCTGACTTGTTTGGCGTTTAGGGCTATAGCTCCACATGTTACTAAATTCAGTGATATTATTTGCTTTTGAGTTCGACGAATTCTGGGGCGGCAAGAGCAAATACGTCAAAGGAGTTTGCTGATTCAACAAATCCTGCTCCTCTTGTTCCTCAAACTCAAAACCTTCTGATATCTCCTTCTGACCACATCCACTCGGAGTTTGAGGCCCCAATTCACCTCCATCTCCATCAAATCGTTCCTTCGCAAGCTCCAACAACTGCTTATACATAACCTTCGTACGCACTCCACACCCCAAACCTCTCGATTTCCACTCAACACTAGGCACCTCATCATAACAACTAGTTTCATCACGCCCCGTCGTCAAACCCCGAAAATCCGTAGCAGAAAGCTTATTCTCACACGAATTACCGTCGGAAACCGAAGGCTTGAGACTAAACCCCCAAAGTGAAGCGAGTTCATAAACAGAAGGGCAACCGGTGATCTCATCGACGGGAAAACGATTGTGGAATGAGGAAACCGAGGAGTCACCGTGGAAATCGTGGTCGCAAGCGGTGCAGAGGAGGAGGTTCTCGGTGGAACAGACGACGGAGACGCCATCGTTACCGCAGTTGTCGCAGATCTGAGAGCGGAGATGCTTGAGAGAGAGAGCGTTAGCGGAGTGTACGGCGTTGTCGCAGAGCAAACAGAGCTTAGCTGAATCGGCTTTACAGTAGAGCACTGCGGATCTCTGGTTGCAGAAATCACAGAGAGATGACATGATCTTCTTCTGTGAAGGAATTAGGGTTTTGAAGATGAAGATTGAAGGTGATTTTGAGGATGATAAAGGGGGTTGTAAGAAGAAGAGTGGGTGGGAGAAAAGGACAAAGATGCCTTTTTCATGGCAGAAAAGGATGGTTTTAGTTGCGATATTTATTGTTTTGTCAACGCGCCCATGTTTGACTGCTACCGAGTTAACTTCTAATATCATTCCCTTTTTATCGGTTTATTATTAACTTTTTCAAACACCAACAATCTTTATAGGATTTAAATAAACATCAGATGTCACTACATTAAATGATTATGAGTTTAAAACTTATAATGTTAAGTGCATGTGACTTGAACATCTAATCAACATACAATGTAACACATATAACTAATCGATAATCAATACTTTTATTAATATATCAAAAATTACACATGATTAGAAGTTAGAACGCATTTTCCTCTGCGCTCATAACGACTAACAACTTTTATCTTACACATGATTAGAACGCATTTTCCTCGAATACTATTGCGACACGTATTTGAAACTTACGGTCCTAAATAAAGACACAGTTAAAACATGTCATATAAAGTGATTAGTGTACATGTTACATCATAATTTACTTTTAAACACATGGCAAAAGAAATAAGTGAAAATTCAAGTTTTTATATTAAACAAAAGAATTTTTGTTGTATGCATAAATTACAAGATCTCAATATATTTTTTGATCACTTGATGTGACAGGTTCCATTATTTGAAGAGACGAGGCACATGGATAAAGTCGCACACATGATTAGCATGGGCACCTTTCGGCTTATCTGTCGTAATTAAAGTCTAGCGATGGGCCTTCAATCTTCATATATTGCGCACGTATTTAATTGAAATATTTGGTTCAATTTTTTAACTTTTGTAGTCTGGTACCGTTGAATTTATGTTATATCTACAAAATAAAGAAGCATTACCTACTAGTAAAATCGTTTCGGATCCATCGGTAAAAATGGTTATTGGTAGAAATCTGTCTATATTCGACTGTAGAGACTTGAGAATATGGTTATGGGTAAGCTCATTTCTGACAGAATACTAACATAATTTAATAGTTGTTTAGTAGTTACTTAATTATTTCATTAGTATGGTACCTCTGAATAGGTTAACAGTAGAGTTTGTTTGGTTTATTTTAAATTTTTATTTTGATGATTTATGTAAACTCTTAATTGGTATATTTCATAAACATACTAAATAATTCAAGTATAATCTTTTATTCAGTCAGTCGTTTTAATGACTCAACATAATGTTGTCAAACAACCCTTTCGAGATGGATCATTAACAAGCAACTCAGTGTTGTAAAAAGCGGCCTAGGCGGCCGATTAATCTGGGATTAATCGGTAGTCGGCACATTACCTTGTCGATTTCAGCTAATCGGTACAAAAAATCGGTAGTCGTCATTAATCGGCACTAATCGGAGGAATTTTCCTAGCGGTCAAAATCGGTCAACGCAAATATTTGTGTCTTTTAACTTATAATTTTGACTCATTTACTCAATTCTAAACATTGCCGACATTAACAACGCATCAATCAACCCCTAAAAGTCGACTTTTCACCTACGACCATCCTCCACATTAATTTATAAATATGACTCATCTACTCAATTTTAAACTATCTGATCATTGAAATATTTGAACTACTAGGTTTTGAACTATTTAATATTTGATGTACTTGATTGTTATTTTTATTTTTAAGTACTTATGTTTGAAGTATACTAATCTTAACTATATATATATAATTTTTAAAAATTACATATAAATCTCCAAAACGATTAATCCATATTAATCCCGATTAATCCCTAGCCGATACCTCGCCGCCCGACTAGCGCTAACGATTTTTACAACATTGAAGCAACTTTACCCAAAAATTACCGACAATTTTTTAAAATATCAAAACTACAAAATGTACTGATTATAAATACATGTATTGCGTTGTTAGCCATATAAATATTATAATTACAACAAAGTACAAAATTCTATATGCAAAATATGTAAAAAATAAAAATCTAGCTAATGAGAGGGTGGTATTGAACTATCGTCTATCGATTCTTAATGTTTTCTTAATAGATATTCAATAGTTTGTTCAACTCGTTTCACATTTTCTTGCTCATTCGTCTTCCTTCGTATCCTCTCCCACTCTGTGCCCCGTGTTTGGTCTCTTGCCTTCACTACATCCAATATTTTCTTCTAAGACGACATCCTACAAACTCTAAACAAATGTTTACCATTGTTGACGATGTAATAACTACATTGTATAAAATAATTATTGATCCCTTGATTAGGACGAGAAATGTAAGAACTCTCATTGCTAGAGGCACCAAGACGGCCTATCATGGAATAAGACGGATTGTTACTTGATTCAACAACATTACCACTATATAATATAACACGCTAACTCTATATAAACAGAAAATTTAAACGAATCGTAATATTTTAATTATTTGTGTTTCTGCAACAAAATTCCTAGCTTTGTGTTTCATTCACATCTTTTACTTTTACTCCTTCGCTTCTCATGTTGTTCTTTAAACCCTTATTGGATCACACATAATATGCCAACCTTGCTTTGGGGCACCAAATGCCCATTCAATATCCTGCATGTTGATTATTGTGTTATTCAGATCCTTTCTTTTGTCATCATTTAGGCATATAAATGATTTGACAAACATGTCGCCCATGGCTAAATACGAACGACGAAAAAAAATACACGTATCAATGCTCTATTCCACTTACATAAAATGAAGTCTATGGTGCAACTCCGTCCATGATGTTGTAAAAAACAGGCAATTGATCTAAAACATTGGTATCATGTTTGATCCGACAACACCAAATAACACATGCTAAATCTAAATAAACCTCCTTTACCTCTTGCGTTGTACCGTTGATGAAAATATGAAAACTATCCCTCTAGATCTCCAATTATTTGTGCGAATAGTTGCGACTCACATGAGAACAACACATAAACATTTTATCACCATATAACGGCTCCCAAAAAAACTAATCACGTACCAATAGTGGCGAACCCGAGAATTTTTTCATGGTGGCAAAAATAAGACGATTGCATAATTTTAAGGGAGACACTCGTGGTTTTAACATACGTATAACACTAATAAACAAACTTACGGGGAGTGTCTCCCCCCAACCCATAACCTAGGTCCACCCTTGCATATCGAACATGCGTCAACAACCTCCCAATCCCTACTAATTCGAGCTCATTTTGTAAGTGGATGTGAACATTTGACATGACGGGTTACAAAATTATACCATGGTTGAAACCGCACAAGTGCAAATCTCATCCCCCACAGAAGAATTCGATGATTACCTTGAGGACGATGATATCAATGTTTAAAGAGTGATTAGATGAAATTTGAGAGTGGAATTCGAAAATATGTGAAGAAAATACAAGTTGTTTAGCATTTATAGGATTATAATTACATTTCAAATCAGTTTTTTTAGACAAAAGTTGTTCAAAGGCTTTTTTGATTAAAACACGCTTTGAATAAGTAAAATATTAAAATGATATTAAAATCAATAAAAAAAAATCAAGTTGTTTAGCATTTATACAAGTTGTATTACACAGGTTGAATAAATAAAATATTAAACATAATGAAAATTTGTTGATTATAAAATTATATTTAAAGATAAGATATAGTTGAAATCTTCTTTATCATAATTAAAATGAAAATTTTGTTTCAAAACAAACGTTTTAAAAAAATATTAAATATAAAAAAATTCTTATTATAACTTCCAAATTTATTTATTTTTTATTAGTGATTAATATGATTATTTAATGAAATAAAGAAACGTGAAACATTTGGTAAGGAAAAATGTGATGTTACCACGTGTCATTTAAGTTACATTTTTATTAAAGTATAAATATTTGTTAGAGATGCTACTTATAAAATTTTCAACATTGGGTGCTTTAAAACAAAAAGGTTTGGCACAACCCTGTTTTATCTAGATTTGTTATTGGTAGTATAAAATAATTTAGCGGAGCTAACACACACATATATGAGAGGGATCAAATGAGAACTCTTTTTTATTGTGGGAATTTAGAAACCAATGTGAGCCACTTGTTTTCAATGACAAAATGGTAAATAACAAAAACATAATAAAAAAATTATAAAACAAAAAATAACATGAATATAAAAATAATAAATGCACAAAATTGTTCCTCGTTTCCCTATTGCATAAAAAAATAAAAAAAATTAAAAATTATAAAAAAAAACTTGTTTTTTTTTTCCGAAATTTGTTTTACACATGTGTAAAACCAGATTTACACATGTGTAAAATTGGATTTACACGTGCGTATAATAGGATTTACACATGTGTAAATAACAGGTGGATGATTTTTTTAAAAGTATATTAATATGATAGGTGTTGGAAAGATAAAAAATATTGAATTTTATGATAATTTTTTTTGAAAAAAATAATGTCGTGAAAAAAAGTTATGACCGTTTAAAAAAATGAAAATAACATAATTTGTATATGACAAAAAATATGTGTCTCATATTGATTCCTAGAGTTATCACAAAAAAAGATGATTCTGAAGATAACCCAACCATATATATATATATATATATATATATATATATATAGTAGATAGATATAGATGTATATAGAGATATAGACATAGAGATATACAGATATATATATATACATATATAGATATATACATATATATATATAGATATAGAGAGATAGATAGATAGAGAGAGAGAGATATAGAGAGATAGAGAGAGATAGATAGAGATCTCTATATAGAGAGATATCTCTATCTATCTAGATAGATAGATACACACAGAGATATATCATAGATATATATGTATATGTATACACACACACACACACACACACACACATATATATATATATATATATATATATATATATATATATATATATATATATATATATATATATATATATATATATATATATATATATAAACACGCGTTTACCCACATTTTTAGATGAAAATTATTACTTTAGATTTATGTAGTACAGATTGTTTAATACAATTTTCATATACATTTATTTAAAATAAATTTATGTAGTACAAATTGTTTAATAAAATTTTCATAAGAAAACAATATCTATAAGTTAAAAAAATACCATGCATCCCACGTTCATACCAAAGAAAATGTATATCAAGGCATTGGTAGTGGATACATAGCTAAAAAGAAAGAATGTCCACAATGATATATTTGGAATTTTATAAAATAAGAAGGATAAACCGTGTCATATAGACATAACGAAACCGTGAAATAGTTTCGATGACCTGTATGTTTGTGTTTGATTAAAGTGTATGTCAAAGCGTATTGTAAAAATGGTTAAAACATTCTAATATTGTAAGTTTAGTTAGAGTTAGATAGGAGAAAAAATATAATCAAACTTTAAAGAACAAAAGTATTATAATCATTTTTACAAAATATAAGATTTTAAAATAATAAGTTTGATAACGTATAATGTAATTTCAATTAAGTATAAGTGTTACCTAGTAGTTATTCAAAATTAAAAAAAGAAAAAAACACTTTCATAGTCAAACTACAAAGTATAAAACTTGTGTGGTCAAGTTATAAAAGTTAGAAATTAAACTATTCATATTAAAATTAAAGAAGGATTTATAACCGATCTTCAACGTATTAAACTTCAAAGGCTAACTTAACATACTGAAAAACTTTTTTTTATACTATTTGGTATATGTATGTATTAATAATTTGTAGCAACATAACTCAAAATAATTACATCATATAATTTTATATTTACCTTTAAAAAAAAAAGATAGACACACACCTCCCCACTCCTACTTCTAAATTTATATATTTTATCTGATACAAGACTTGAGTTTTTAACCGCATGAAGAAATATATATTCTCCTAGACACTTCAAACGATGTATTTTCGTTTAAACAATGCAAATTTATAATTTTTATATTATCAAACACATATCATTGACTCTAATTCTTAAATCATTACATCTGCATTCTTTAATATTCAAAACACAACATTGGATTAAAGAGAGCATTACTTTTCATCGGTATGTTCTCTTGAGACCATTTAAATTTCATATTTGATCGGCTATTTTGGGCTAACCTCGGGCCTTGATGGGCTTCCAAACCCTAACTCTTAAACTACCAAACAGGAAACGTGATCAGATCGATGTCAGAAAGTATAAACAAACACATTGAATTGAAATACTTTCACCATTAGACAAAATCTCAACCTGCATCTCACATGGCGATATTCACGATGAAGAATTCTCTCATCGCTCTCGTAACTCTTCTTCTCGCGGTTTCATCATCGCTCGTCGCCGGATCCGATTCTCCGTTCATCGTAGCTCACAAGAAAGCTACTCTCAACAGACTCAAATCTGGCGTCGAAAAGGTCTCCGTTTCAATCGACGTATACAATCAAGGATCTGCGTAAGTAGCTTCATCTCTTCTTCTCGTAATTGCTTTCGATAGCTGCTACACAAGTTCGATTTGCCATCTGTATACTCCGATTCGTAAATTATGCGCTGTGTTGCTTGATTACGTCATTGTGCTATGGATCTGGATAGATCGATTGAATTATATAGGTTTAATAGGCTTAATCTGTGTAGTTAGCTGTGGATTTGAAGTTATGGTTGTGATTTGAACTTGATTCAACAGTATTATCGGTTTAATTGTCAACGATGATTTGCAACTTTTAGATTTCTTTCGATATTGGCTATTTTTGCAACCTTTTTGCTTGAATTGTCTGTTTGACTTTGGTGAAGAGTTCTATTTTAGAGTTAGTATTTAGCGGAGTCAATCATCTTGTCATATTACTGATTACAATAAAAGTATGATGCTTCTTTAAATCAGGATGCTCTTCTAAGTTGGATCTAAGTTTGTTTGCTCCATAGGTTTGATTTATGATCTGCAGTACCTCGATTTATATTTTTATAGCGTGGTTACTTTTTTGTTTGCTGGTTTGAATAGATTGTTAGTATTTCTTAGATCCTTGACATGCAATTGATACTTGATAGTAATTTTGATATTGCTTAGATAGTATTTTATATCAGGGACTTCTGTAACCAGCTGTCCCTTACTCTCTTTTAGGTATGTACTTAGAGCGCTTAACTTTGCAAGCTTGATGTTTGTATTGTTCATTTAAACTCATCACAAAAGTTTTTATTAATATGATTTATTACCTGATAACCTTGTAGGGCTACAAAAAAGTTGTTTGTTCAAGGGGAGCTTCAATGTGACCTCTATTTACTGTTTCCCTTGAAATAGAGGTCACATTGAAGCTTCCCTTGAAAAAATTGTTTTTATTATTTGTTCTATGAGAGATTCTAGCTCAGTTACTTTTATCACTTAACAATTGACAGATATCATATAGTTCTCTAAAGTATGCAACTTGAAATTTGGGACTCAAGTTGATGTTTCTTTCAAACTTTTTCCTGCAAGACCGTAATAGATTACACTCGTATCCAGTATTAAGACTATGAATCAACTTTTCTTGATTAGACTATATGTGTTTAGATGTAGTAGTGTTTATGTTTGCTCTGTATTCAAAACCAGCACCGTGCATTATCAAGCAGCCTTGTATCTCAAACTAATTTTTGTAGACATCTTCAGTTTACAAAACACTCGTACGTAATTTCACATTGTTGACCAAATTTTGTATGCAGGACTGCGTATGATGTTAGTCTCAGTGATGACGGCTGGTCTCCTGAAATATTTAATGTCGTCTCAGGAAACACTTCAAACTCTTGGGAAAGACTTGATGTGTATGTTTCAAATTTTAACATGTCTACATGCAGTATGTTCTTCAATAATATTACTTATTGCTTTTCATTAATTGATTCTCACAATTGTTTCTTGTTTATATCATCAGTGGGGCTGTTTTATCTCACTCCTTTGAGTTGGAATCAAATGTGAAAACTGTCTTTTATAGCACACCGGCTGTTATTACATTCCGTGTACCCACAAAGGCTGCACTACAGGTTTGTTTACAAAAAATGAAGTAATCTAGTATTTCAAGTATTGCATATGCTTACTTGCAATATTTTGTTTTTTGCAGGAGGCTTATTCGACTTCAATTCTGCCTCTCGAGATTTTATCAGAAAAGCCTAAAGAGAGTCCACTTAATCTTGTAAGTTTTTATAATGCCAAACACTATAATGAAGAGATAATTTCATGCACCCCCCTTGAAACTTTGTATAGTATCATGTTTACCCAACAAAAAATTATAGTATCAAATATACCCTTTTTAATATTTTGACATTTATAGCCTTCCCTTAAAACTTGCTTTAGGATATGAGACTTTGGGGGGTATGGAGAAAGACAAGTGTATAATGGTCAAATTATAAATTGTGTTTTTATTAAAATTACCCCATTCATTAAACAGTTTGGAGTGTATTCGAATGGTTTGATCTTTAACTGATTACGCACTGCTTTGTTTTTTTGCATGAATCTGTGCTTGATGGCTGCTAATCTGCTATCGTTTCAGGCAAAGGTATGATATATTACTGTTATTAATGCATTTTGTATATGATATCTATCGATGATGTGATTATAACAATTATTTTCTGTTTTATGTGTTGTTGTTCATTTGAATAATTGAATCATATTACATATTCTGAATTTGCAGAGGTTGTTGGCTAATTATGGGTCGTTAGTGTCAGTAATCTCCATCGTTGTTCTATTTGTGTACCTGGTTGCAACTCCATCCAAGTCCAGTGCTGCAAAGGGAAGCAAGAAGAAACGTTGATAAGGTTAGTGCCTGTAATGTAATCTGTAGAGCCGAGGCACATTGGCCCGACCCGCTTTTGTGTTTTGACTGAGTTGACAATGGCAGAAAAACAGCTATGTTAGGTTTCGGCTTAGACATGTTGCACGGATAGTTTTTTGTTAAATGGATGTTTGTCTTAAAATACATATAGCTTTGCACCAACAGTTTATTTATTTTGGAAAAAGATTGCTTGTCATATCCAAATCAACCAAGGATATATATTATCACATTAACTTAAGCATTAAGCTGCAAATTTTATACTTTCAAAACATCTATCATCTATAGATCAATATCTAAAAGTCTTGATAAGATCATATAGACTGCTCCCCCAGGGTTTCAGATCATCCTATAAGGTTCCCAGACCTCCCCATGGTGTACTTGAGAGCTGTGCACACGATAACCTTTTCTCTTGGGCGAGAGCTATGTTTGGGGTAGGACATTCTGAATCGAAGTCACCTCTCTCATGGGTGTGCTCTTGCATCAACATAAATATCACAATTATAAATTCCACGCGAGTTATTCATCTTGAATTAAAGTTAATCATTAAATCAATTTTCCTAGACGGTTCTCTATTCCTTGATTAAATTGTGATACTAAGAAGCAGTATACAAACATCAACAATTCAACACTTGATCATCCTCAAAGATTATAATTTACCTTAAAGCATTCTAGACTCGGAACCTCGCGGCCTTGACTAAATGCTTAGTAGTACCCATTAAAGGGATACTAACGTAGTATTACATATCACCAACATTATAACTTTCATGTTTGTAAAACTCAGTTTTTGTGTTGGAAGCACTAGATGCTTACTGAGTTCAAAACAACGTTGATCACTATCATCTCCACAGGTGTGTGTAGTTGTTCTCATAAAGCTTGTACAAGTATATTGGTTTATGCCTTAAACTCCTTTAAGGTAACATGTTTAACTTAAACTGCGTTTCACCTTTTTTACACTGGTTAGCAAGGTATTCGTGGGGCTTCATGAATGATGATAGCTTTTCATTGTTATTTTAAAAAAAATATACGAACCAAGTGACAGAGAATTTCTTGTGAGTTGTGGCGTGTTAATATGACATCATGTGTAGAAATGACAAACAAATCCAAAACCAGACGGTATTGAGTAAATGGTTATCTAACGGGTATAAGACATGGTTTTACAATCATGTATGAACATGATATTACAATCAAATATACAAATCAAATTATCAAACCCATTCCATTATCATCCCTATACGTAGAAGTCTGCATATCCCTAAATCTAGAAGTCTGCAATATATTATCTTGAAATCAATGTAAACCTTTACGGTTTTAACTTAAACTCAATTTACTATGTGTTTATGGAACAAAATACAAGAACATAGGCAATTAATCTGTGTTTATGGAACAACATACAATAGCATATGATATGGTGAAAGATCTCATGGAGTAAGGGGGATAGAATTACTACAAGCGGAGACACCATCGACAAGATGTTTCAATGCTTTATCATGATTCACAAAACCCAAAAACCAGAAATCATAACCATCAATCGTCGAGAGCTGGATGTACTTGTCGATTTGCTTCTTACCCGACACCATGACTGGATTAACCATGGCTATCTTCTCCAACGGGATCATAACCTGCATATCAAACATTTAAATTTCAAATAGATTTGAATCAATAATATACAACCACCACCAACCCAGTAAATCCCATGGAGCTATTTGTAGGCTAACCTTACCTTTATCACAGATGATAGAGAAGTTGCTTTTATAGACCCCACGCTTCAAAACATATTGTAGGATTTAAATCAAATCTAAGGTATAGAATGGAATGGAATTACCTTGTAATAGATCCACGCCTCCATGCCGTTGGGTTGGATAGAATACAAGGGGCGATCGCTACAGAAGGCGACATGAATATTGGAAAGATATAGGGTTCCAGCGACCGGTCCAGTAGACGTTGACAAGTAGCATGCAAAAGTCTTGTTAAGCTTCTCGTTTGGATACGTCGTAAAGCTGTTCTTGTACAGCGATTCAAATCCACGTTCATTTAACGCTTTTGCCATCAAACTCATCTTCCCCCATGCCGTTCCAGTCACAGATTGGCCTGTTCTCACTGATTCAATACTGATGTCAGTAGGAGTGTTCATCGGTTCAGATATCAGTTTATTCAGTTTTAATATTCCTTTTGGTCTATCTTAAACCCCACCCAATCCGAATTAAAACTATGTCTAACTGTACCGAATTCAACCGATTAAAGTGAATCATCTGATTCGGACATCATCTTTTAAATAAACAACTTACCAACAGTAAAGTTCAAATCCTACACCGCGAGTAGATAAGTAGATAACGACTTACGATTGGTCCAGATGTTGGTGGCGGTGGCCTCGGCCTTGTTGGTCCATGAACCAAGCTTGTTACGGGCGTCTTCGATGTTGTTTCGTGGGGGCGGAGGGGGGTTGTATTGAACATAAGGGTTGGGTGGTGCATGGTGGGAGGAGGGTGGTGCAGGTGTACCCATGACGTGAGTCCCCCAATACTTGCTGGTGGGATCAGATGAAGGTGGAGGATATGGTGGTGGTAGTTGGTGTGTGTTCATAACGATAACGATAACGATGATCAGAAGAAAGCCTGTGGGATCGATCGATGACGAAGATTCGACAGATTTTGATCTGATGATTGATGAACTCCAAATTTCAATATTGAAATCCCACGTACCACCTATTTAATTTGCATCTCTTAATTTGGCATTGGCATCAGCATCTGGCATCAGCATCAGAACAAAGAATAACGTGTTACGATCACTCAAAGTTTTGCCACTCGCAATCAATTGATTCTTGCAAAATTCTCGGTTTATAACACATGCTTTTCGTAGATTCGACACGCACTTATTATAGTAGAAGGTGATTTGGTGTAGTTTTTTTTTATTTTTTTATTTTTTATTATCAATGTTTCGACATGATATTCTTCTTAAAACCCCCATAAGGCCATAAGTCCCAAGTGTTTAACATAGGCTGCAACAGGGTACGAAATAAGGATGTGTTCGGCAGTTTCAGGAATTTCTTGCCAAACCGGGGATGCGATGGTCAGGGGCGGAGATAGTAAGGACGGGCTAGGGTCAACTGATACTAATCTTTTTATTTTTTTTCGGTTTATGTAAAATGTATAACGTGAGATTTTTGACCCACCCAATTTTTTTTACTGATGACACCATTCAATTTTTTTTTTGGAAAAATACCACCACTCAAAGTCGAGAAAGCTAAATTAGAAGTTGGCTATAATTTTACTAACATAAGTAAGTTCTTTCTTTAAATAACAATATTAGTGATTTAATTTGTTTTTGAGTGAAAATTTAGTCCTAATATGGGTATTATTAGGGGCATATATGATATAACAACCTTGTGAGATGGACCCTCAATCGGTTATTTGCTCTTATATTTTTGGCGTCTATCGTTGGTGAATCTCGAGGCTAACTTTTAGCAAATTATATAGGCTAGAAACTTTTAGATTTTGAGGTGTGATGTAAAAACAATGGGTTGATTGTTGAATATGAATAGATTTTTATTTTTTTAGCGGTATCCGTTTGATCGAAATAGGTCTAATCATGATATGGGTATTTGCGCAGCCGCTCAGTGCTACCACCAATGGTGGGGCGGTGTTCCCTAACGGCAACACCAATGTAGTTGCTTATACCACTACCACACCCACCACATTTATGGGTAGTGTTTGAAAATTATTAGTTATTTGGCTCGTTACACATCCCCGTTTTAAGTGAGTAGTGTTTGTTTTGGTTTAATTATAGGCTGATACAAACCTAAAATTGAGGTTTTGATATAAAAGTTTCTAGCTGATTTATTTCAAAATAAACAACTTGCTTATTTAGATAAGTTAGAAAAAAATATTAAGTTATTTGTTAGCTATCGATTGACCAATTACTTTATGATCTGAATGAATTCAAGCTAAATTCCGTTAGTGAATTCGAATATAAGTTGGGTAAAATAGAATATTATTAGACTCTTAATATATAAAGGAGAATAATTGACAGCTAATATGCTTTTATGAAAAGTATAACAAATATTTATGAATATTAAAAAAAATGAAGCTTAGATTTTAGTTGTTCACATACATATAACTTTTTAAATATTATTTTGGTTAATTTGTTGTTCACACACATAATAAGTTTATTTATTACACATCCAAGTTTATTTAATGGAGTTTGCAGTTCTTACTCCCACCTCCCAAGCTTTGGTCCTAATATCAGAAATTAAAATAGTTTATTTATTACACATCCAAGTTTATTTACACATAAGTTATAAATAAAACCCGAAAATTTTGAGGTTGAAATATTGCAGAAAACATCAGCTTTAATGAACACAAAACCTAATTACATAATTAACAATCACAATTAAAACAACTAAAAAGAAAAGCATTAAAATGAAATAAAAGAATAAAATTTTAAAACCATTAAAAGATATTTTAAAGAACAGTAGAAAAAGAAGTGGTTGTTTTGTAAACAATAAAAGTTTGGTGACTCGTCTTTTAAACCATAAAAATTAATCCAGTGTAGCTTTCAAGGTGTTAACAAGACCTTTAACCACGACTTTAAATCAATAATCAAAAACATTTTTAAAACTAAAATTAAGCATGTTTAGGTGAATTTAAACACATGCATCTTACCAAATTTGCCTAACTAAATAATATTGACGAAATAAGAAGTCGAATATGGTGAGAAGTAGGTGTGGGAAGTGAATCTACACATTTAATCAAGGTAAATCAATGATTAAGATAAAATTGATAACAATTTTGTAATTAAATACATGAAAAAACACAAAAAAATCACAATCATTGTCTTTTCGTCTAACTTTGTTATTTTTAAAAGGCAGTTATTTATATATTGTATTAACTTTTACAGAAGATTTATATTATAAAATTAAACATTTTATTTTCTTCGACTTGAATATAGTATTAACATTCTTTTAAAAATATATTTTTTTCAAACATTATTATAGAGATGTATAACTATGTTATTAATACATCAATGTGTACTTATAGACAAAATGTGTTTCATTATTACACGTATGTTTCGTAATTATAAACACATCGTATCTAATTGTAACATGATTTTAAACGTTTTATTTCAATTTCCCACTTCGTTCGTATGAACATTTTTAGCATAGTCAATCAGCTTAACTTTTAGTATAATACACTAGCTAAATTATTTAGCACAATTCTAGACTTTTAGTAGGTAAAAAAGTAATTGTTACCTAATACAATCAGCCTTAAGAACAGTTAAATTTAATATTATTTGATTGTTATGCAAATTTTTATAAGTGGTTAGATAAGTTTTTATGGAATGACTAAAATACTCAAAAATATTTATATTTGTTAATTATAAAACTTAGAAGCCTCAACTACTTAAAAAAAACTCAAAGTTAAAACTAAGTAAAAGAATTCTTTTATCTAGGATATTGATTACTATTTACTAATTTCTTAAAGCTTAAACTAAACCAAGAGTTAAAGTTAAAACAAAGTCACATTACCATCCAAATCTTACAAATACTTTATTTGCGTAAATAAAAAAAATATTCAAACCTAAAAATGATTTATAACCACAAAAAGTAAAATAATCAGAAAAAAAAAATAAAACATTTATAATTAAAAAAAGAGTCAAAAAGTCAACGCAAAAGAAAATAACATCCAACGTGGCATCGTCGTTTTCAAAAATTCAAACTACCGTCACCGTCATCATCTTCCTCAATTTGTTCTTCATTTCCAGTGGTATACTATTCACCCAGAGATTCGCGGGTGAGTAATTAGTAATTAGTGATGAATGAGTGGAGGATTAGCATTCTGATTGGTTGAAGTCATTGATGATCCTGAATAACCCCAATGTCTTTCCCAATAATCTTTTCAGAAGAATTGAAACAGGTGTACATGCTCTTCATCCCCCACCTCAACCCCATTACCATCATCTCAATCTCCCCCTTCCATTCGTCATCTCCCCAATTGGCCATTTCATCACACTCTCCTATGCATTGCTTTCATCTGGAACCACCATGAATGCAGCATGTACAAATGTCACTCCCTCCATTCACCAAATCTTTCCTAAATATAGCAAAAGCCTTTTCCCCCCAATTGCCGATAAACAAGCCCTAACCCTAATTACCCTAACTGAACCTTCATGGAGAGAAACGAGGCCTGTGGCTTGACGGCATTTGGTGCTTTCGAAATGGGAATCGGAATGGATAACGCTTTCAATTCCAATGCCAATGCCAATGCCAATGCTAATGTCAATAAAGCTTCTGCTGCCGTTGATAGGGATCTCGTCGCTGCTGCTCGATTTGATTTCTTGAAGAAGAAACGGATGCCCAGATTCCGGCGAGGTGCCTCCGCCGCGCTCCGGTCGTTTCGTCCCTTCACCTCCTTCAATGCTCCTCTACCTGCGAGTGTATCTTCTTCCTCCTCTTATAATCGTCTTTTTCTCTGTGGATCTGATAATGTTCATGGGTTGTTGTTTGATCTGTGTGTTTGATTTTGTGGGTTTCTGTTTGTGGGATCGTATCATTATCATGGGGTCCGTTTTCCCCCTTACTAATTAGGGGGGTCAGTTTATGTCTTTCTGTTTGTTGGATCGTATAATTTGTCATCTACCGTTGCAAATGACTGAAATTTCTTCATGAATCCATCATAACCAGAGGTTGTTAGGTGTAAAAGTGAGTTGTTTGATCAAGAAGGTGGAGCTGATTGAATCAATCTTTATGCATTTACTAATTTAGGATCATTGATCGGGCAATAGGAACCCGATTAGTAATGGGATCTGATCTCTTTGTTGTCGCTGACCTTGGTTTCGTGTGGCTAAAAACATTAAATTTATTAAAATGGTGTGTTTGTAAATATAATCCATAACATAAGTAGTGTTGGTTTTGATGAGTGAAGGTGGCAGTTTATGCAAGCTATACCATAAGCATATATCTTCCAATGTGCAACTGGAGTCTGTAAATTTAGAATGTTATTCATAGAAAAAAAGTTATTTTTTTTGTATTATTGTATTCAGTTCATGAAGCAAATTGTGTTTACATATTCTGCTAGTGGGTGCGGTATATCCTTTTCTTATTGCTTTGGTACAGGTCAACAGGATTAAAAAGCCCAGTTGCTCAATCAGATATAAGGCAGGGCTTGATTTGTTCTGTTTGTATGCTTGTACTTGGTTAAGTTGGAAAATAGACCTGTATTGACGTTATGTTAAACATCATATAATATGAACTTTTATAATGCTGGTCGTTTGTTTTAGGTCATTCTTTTGTGTGTGTTACCGCGGTCAGTATGATCTTACTTTTAGGATATTTGTTCTTATTTTAAACGATTATAGTTCTATGCACAGAGAGCATCTGATATTTCTTTCTCTTAATTAGATTGTTGATCAGGGAAGGCTGACATTTCTGTTCAGCAAGAAGCTGCAAAAAAGCGATGTAGGTGTGCTAAAAAGAATTGTGCTGCCAAAGGTTAGTTTTTGTGTAATTTATATACCTTGGATGGATGCATTATTGACGTGCATTGTGTAGGTATTTAACAGAAAAGATGTATGATTTGCCACCAAATCTTTTTTTGCAGAATTGTTGACATGGATGAGTATGTTGTATTATCAGTGTTTATGTTTGTTGTTGTGTGCTTTGTTTCAGAAACCAGCAGAAACACACCTACCTGCTCTGATTGCGAAGGAAGGTATCGTTTTGGAGATGGATGACATGGATGGCATGAATGTGTGGTGTTTCAAGTTTAGGTTAGTTTAACCATCTTAAAGAAAACGAAAAACAAAACAGAAAAAAAGAAAAAAGAAAATACAATGACACCAGACATTGAATACACTTCATGTTTAGAAATATTAAATTACAGTCCATCAGAAATTTTCAATCTTTTCATCCAAGCAATTGCGCTTTGCTTCTCGTCCTTCAACAGGTTCTGGCCAAACAATAACAGTCGCATGTATGTCCTCGAGGGTACTGGTATGTTCTTTACCTTTATTTCAAATTTTCAACTACAAAAGTTTCTTTGGTGATTGTTAAAACCTAAATCGTATGCACATTCTTGATATATTTCAGGGGATTTTGCCGAGGAGCATGAGCTGCAACTTGGTGACTATATAATGTTGTATCGGGATTCAGTGAATCTTAACTATGTAAGCGTGCTATCACTTTCACCTTAATCATAAGTCCATTTGAGCAAGTTTAAAAATTTACATTTTATGGTTCATATCAGGTGATACAAGCTGTAAAAGCATATGAAGTTGAGGAATACGCAAAGAAAGAAGTGAAATCAAACCTCGGTACTCAGGGGAAATCTGTCAAAGCACCACCAAATACTGGTAGTTTAATGAACCAAAACTGCTCATGGGGCGGTCTTGAGGTTGAGCTATTGAACCCAATCAACTACCCTATGAATACTTCGACTGTCGAGGAGCAGATGGATATGACCTTCATATATGATACCAGCTACTCCAACGACACTATGTCTCCACTTGATTTCTTGGGTGGATTCATGACAAGCTACCCGGCTCAGCCGAACTTTGCGATCGAGAATTTGTCGATTGATGATCTGTACAAGATCTAGGTGGTAGGTTTGATGTTGTGAGTAATAGTATGTGCATGTAGACGTATGAAATAAGCAGGTGCGTATGCAAAAAACTCGGTATATGTTGCTTTTGTGTCTGTAGTGCTTTCTTTTGGATATCCATCCTACAAGAACTCCTTGAATTATGGTCTAACAGTTTCTGTACAAGTATTGTGACCATTGTATGCATGTTTCTTGGAAAGTTAATCAAGTGATCATATCAGTACTTCCATCTTTTCATCATGTTTAGCTGTTTTAAATCGTAAGATGGGCTGATTTCTTTCATCATATGTTGTATCATCATATGTTTTAACATGTTAAAAATGTTACAACATGTTACCACTTTTTATAAAAGCTTTCTTTTTATATAATTCTTTTAATTGCTGATGAAATGTTGGTTGATGAAATTTACAAATTATACAATAGGAAATTGATTCAAGGGTAAAAGAGAATAAGCGATATCATCACGTAAACAAGAGATTTATAGTGGTTTGAGTGGATATTAACTACTTCATGTTATGTTCACTCTTTGGTCTCCATCAAGAGTTGTTTTTTGCTGATTTCTATACAGGCCGTCTCTTTAAGATGATAAAAATCACCAAAGTTTGTCGTTACATTCTCTCATAGAAAATCATCAAGAACTTCTCACTATCCATAAAGGTGTTGAATTGTTATATTTTTCTTGAAACAAGACTAAAGCTTAGGCTTTTGAAAAGATACATGATTAACAAGCCTTTTATAGATGTGTTAGGCAAGTTTGAATGTGTTTCGATCAAAACAAGAAAGAGATATGTTGTAACATTCTCAAAGTGTTTGCTATGTTCCCAAATTAACCAACACATCCGTATATGTTTGGTATCTTTGTAAAGATCATTCTTTCAAAAGATTTCATCATAAAAACTCAATTTTTATAAAATGTGAATTATTTTATAAACTTGAAGAGATTTATAAATAAATTTTATGAATTTGTTCTTTAGCGACTATTTGTCACTTTCATGCTTCATAATGTTCATGGGTGAGAGTGCTTGACCTAAAAAAGACATGATTCAACTTGGTAAAGTTTGTTCAAGGCATAACACTATCGATTCATGATTAAACCGTCCAATCCCTCCATCGATCATGAATCACATGTAGCTGCATTCTTTAAATTTTATTCAACTTTTTGATGAGGAAGATCTACTGTCAAAACATGCATCGACGGTGGGTCCTATGTTCTTGGAATTACAACTTTGTGTTGTGATTGAGGGGTGTATCTACGGTCGAATAATGATTAGACAATCATGAATCTTTTGTCTAGAATTCAATATTAGTGATTTCGTGTGCTTTCCTTATTTAATCTTTTATGCGTGCTTATTGACAATTTAAGGATGTGAAGGATAAACATAAATAATTATAGAGTTGTATTGCACGTTGATATTTTTGTTATTATCAGAACATTGAAACGTATCTCATAACATGTGAGAATGATACACAAATCATAAAATATTCATAGCTGTCAAAAACCATTCATAAGTAGAAATATCAGTTTTTGGGGTTGTATAAACATATTGGTGCTTTTCCACTAGCATTTAGACCTCTTCATATAATCCCACATAATCTTCTTTAGAACTCTTAGGGGACGTTTTGGTTCGCGGAATTTGTTAAAACTGGATATGGAATTAGAAGGAATTGTATTTTGAAATCAATATTTTACAAATGATTTGGAATTCAAAGGAATTGAAATCTAATTTAAATTCCAAATGTATTTTTAGTGACAAAACACTTATAAAGAAATTAAAATTTATCACCCATTGCAAACCGTCACCACCTCAATGACCATCGATAAACACCTCCTAAAGGAAAGTATGCAATCGATTATACATGGGTTTACAAAATGAGGTATAAGCCTAACAGTGATATTGAAAAGTATAAAGCTTGGCTCATTGCAAAAGACTTTAATCAAATGGAAGGTGTCAACTTTCAAGATACATTTGCCCCAGTCGCTAAGCTCAACACTGTGAGGACTCTCCTCGCGATGGTTGTTAAAAGAAACCGGATAATTCATTAACTATACGTGAATAATGTATTCCTTCATGGAGACCTGAAGGAAGAAGTTTACATGAAATTCACATAAGATTCTCTAAGAAAGAAGAAACCCGACTTTATCAGCTTAGAAAGTCACTTTACGGGTGAAACAAGTCTCCAGAAAATGGTACAAAAAATTATCGTTGCGTTACTCGATATTAGATATACTCAATCAAGGGCTCACCATTCAATGTTTAGATTCAATTCTAATGATTTGTTTGTGGCAGCTTTAACCTATGTCGATGATGTTATCATCACTGGTGATCACATCGAGAAAATCGAGCAAACAAAGGAACTTCTAAAGTTCAGCATCAATAACCGTTGCAACTTGAAGTACTTCTTGGTATTGAGGTCGCAAGAACACATGAAGGGCCACTCTTAATTCAACAAAAATCTCTTGATATTTTTGAAGATAATGATTTCATTGAGTATCAACCAAGTCTTTTTCCTATGGAACAAAATCTAAAAGTGTCAAAATAGCCAAAAATTTGATGCAAATTAATTTACTTGGGAGCTTGTTATATCTTTAATCAACTAGACCAAATCTTCTTTATTCAGTAAATATCCTTAGTCAATTTGTTTCAAAAAAGACATGAACACACAGAAAGCTACAAGTCGAATACTTCTTAATTTTGAAGCAATTTCTGGGCAGAGAAATTTGTAGCCAAGTGAAGGTGATATGGAACTGGTGGCTTATTGTGACGCTGATTGGTTGGGATGCATCTATATTAGGCGCTTACGAATAGGTTATCCTCTTTCTCCAGGAGCTTATGTGTCGTGGAAAAAGAAGAAACAATATGTAATATCATGTTCCTCCATTGAAGGAAAAAATCATGTCATTGTACCTACACTACGCAAGGTTTGTGGGTCCATTGGTTGTTGAAAGAATAACTTGTCACACACACAGGTGGCACACCCATGTTTCATGACAACTTAGTAGCTCACCACAACCGAGTCTTCCACGAACGTACCAAACATTTTGAGATGAATTGTCACTTCGCCCTAAAAAGATTAGAGTCTAAAGAAATTTTGCCTTTACACATTGACACCAAAAAGCAAATAGCAAGGTTTTTTTTAACCAAACCATTAGATGCACAGCACAACAATTACGTTTTCTACTCTTAACACGTTAGGTGTTCATGACCTGCTCCGACTTAGGAGGGCGAGGAATACTGAGACAAGAAAAACTTAAATAACAATTGTAAAGACCATATTAAATAATACAACCATGATGAAAATGAAAATCAGCATCAATTTGCCTTTACAAACTGTCTTTAGAGGGTTTTAAAGGTCTTGGCCAGGTACAATCATGTCCCATAGGCCCGTTATTTCTTTTAAGGCGGAAATAGCATAAACCTATTTCATGATACGCATTTCGTACCGTATCCTACGCAAAACTTTCCACAAGAATGAGACCAGTACAATCTTTTCTAATACAAAAATATAATAAAACCCGTTACCTATTTTAGATGTCCAAAAAATAATTAAGAAAGCACTGCTTCAGTCCCCACACCCGCAAAACAAACGTCACAGGTTCTAGGATTTTGCGGCCTCAATGGCTGCAGGAGGTGCGGCACCACCCGTGGTTGGCCTGTACATGATAGTTAAGTCAGTTAAACTCTGGTTTCGGTAAGTACAAAGAGAGAAAGATGGCAGTGTTTGTTAAAATGTGAAGACAACTTACAGCCCAACAAACACTTTGAAAGCATCATAAATTCCCCATTGAGCTCCGGTGAGTGTCCCAATCATCACAATTCGCAGGGGCAGCCCTCGGGTGAAAAGACCCCAAAGTCCAAGTTTCTTCACAGCCTATAAAATTAGAACAATTTATTTATTTATTTTTCTATTTTTGATGAATGAATTATATTGGTTTTAAACAAGATCAACCAAAAGCACTCACATCTCCAACACTTGCTCCCTTTGCATTATTAAGAAAAGAGACAAGATTATCAGCAGGATGAGAGACAATAGCACAAAGAACACCAGCCACATATCCACCAGCAAAACTAACACCAAGCTGAAAGGGTTTGCTGCACTCGTTTTTGGGTGTAGGAATGGCGTATTTGTAAAGCATCTCCACAATAGTCTCAAACGAAGCAAACTTCATCATTGTATCTGCAAATCAACCATTTAATAGATCTAAGACGAGTCAAAACACACCTGCATACATGGTGTTTAAAATCCCATTAAAGGTGGCAAGTTCGATCAATTACTTACGGACAAGTTGATTTGAGTGTATATCTAATGGGTCATATCAGAAATTTTAGCTAAAAAATAGATTATTAAAGTAATAATTTTAATCATATTTAACACTAGCTTTTTCTAAAAAAATTTGGACGCATATTTGGATACAAAAACTTTACCTATTTTGATCCGTTACCCAACTCAGCCATTTTGCCACCTTTGTAGCAAAGAAGATAACCTAGAAACTAACAACCAAATTGATCTACGGATCCAAACTGTATGCATACAGAGGGAGAATAAAATGTTCCAGCAAGATATTATCAGGAGGGAATGCATCTGAGATGCCTTTACTTACATGGTATTTGGCGTCCCCATAGTGGCACCAATCCCTTGTATAACCTACATAAATATGGAAAAATTCAATGATTGGACATCCAGACACTAACTATTATGCAGCTATGAATAAAAATAAGCTGAGAATTATAAACAAATTTAAAGGTATGTACCCAAGTGCGCCCTCAGATCTGACAAACTTGGGAAGACCATCACCGAGACCCCTGGCAAAACCAGGTTGTGTTTGAACACGAACCTTCACCGCCTCCAAGGGACAAAGAGCCACATCAGCAATCAGCTCAGCAGATGCAGAACCAGCAAGATAGATCAAAGTCTTGTATTTGGTAGCATACTCTGGGCCAGCAATGTCAGAGTAATATTTCTTGAAGAACTCATAGAAGCCGAATTTGCAGGCACCCTGAGCACTGTAACCAAGCAGGGTAGGGACCCAGCCCCTGAAGAAGCCCCTGAAACCCTGCTCCTTCAGCAATACCCCGAAACCAGACGTGATACTCTTATACTTAACAGGGTCAATCTGATTAATCAAAAAGCTAATAGTTAGTTGAAATTTATAAATGTAATGATTTATAAAAAAAACAAACAAGTAAAGATTTGAACAAGACAATCGAATGTCATTTGCATTGCTATAAACGTGAAAAACTGAAAATCACCCTGTTGAAACTGATTATGGTAAACAAATTCATACTCATACCCAATAAACTTGCAACAATACAAGGCGAAATATTATCTTTAACATACGCGTCAGCAACTACTAAGATATTAGTAACACAGATTTTACGGGCACCAACTGCAAATCTTTTCATGTACCTTTCTTTCAGATGCACATGAATCAGTCAGCCAAAATATGGTATTCCATTAAAGTAATAAACCGGTGGTGACCAATATTTCAATCCACAAATATACCAACTCAATATAGAAACCAAAATATAAAACAGATGAGTATTTATGCCAAAAAATAGAAATTTTATGAGTTCTACAACAATTACCGGTTCTACTGTATGCCTGAGTCAGTCAGTGAATTGGAAACTTAGCTGATCAGGACCCTTAACACCTACTGTAAACTAAAGACAACCTTGGGAGTCAATCAGCGGATCATGTCCTTAATATCAACCTTAACCTAAAGCCTATCAAGTGAGTCAAGAGACAGGCACACACAGAAAAGAATCAGCAATTTTAGTGTGTGGGCTTCCATTCACAGCATAAAAAAATGAATCTCATATAACCCCAAAACTAAGATAACATATTGCAGATAGCCCATAAACATAAAACTGTGATAAGCTTAGTGGTGGCAAAATCTCTAAAACTTAATATATCATGAAGCATCAGTTCTAAAGTTTGAGTCCCACTATTATAGTTGACGCCTGCCTGCCAAAAGACCTAATGCTTGCCCAATCTCCCAGCCAATGAAATAAGTATTTTGCATGTACCCTAGGGACTTTTTCTTATGGTAACCAAGGCGTGTTACTTATAGGCTATAAGACATTGACTGCTACGAGTCTTCTGCATACACAGATTGCAATATTTCCACAATCAAGCAACGTGAACTACACGCATGCACATACATAACCCTAGCATTCAAAAATTGATTGACCCAAGGTTATGCAGCTAAACCATCTTCAAAGATTTTCAATCATCACCTACTGCACTACTTGCAAAACCTCAGAATCACTCAACTTACTACATAGCGAATTCGAGATCTCAAGCCATCAAACATATTGCATATCGGCCATCACGTATCAGTGCCCAGTAAAACGTGAAAAATGAATCAAAATCATTCACCAGATGCAAAACAAGCAAAACATAGATCTAACTAGGAGACGCATCTAAATCAACATCACCAATTCAAACTACTCAACTTACTAAACCAAACAGAATCGATTTCAACGCTACAGATCCACATAAACAATAACTAAATCATCGAATTTCCACAGATAACACATCAAACAGCACATAATCACATAAACGAAGATACGAGAGCGGAATTGCGACAAAAACGGATTAACACATCCGAAATCAAACGCATATACCTGCATATTACATTTAACAAGATCAAGCGGAGTGACAGCCATGTGCGTGAGACCACAGCTGAGGATACCACCAACAGTACAAGCAGCGTAGAATCGAGGCGAGTACATCTCGATCTTACCAAACGGCTCACTCGGAGCAGGAATCACGAAGCTTCCGTTGTCCTTGAGCGGTGAAGGAGACGGAAAGGAGCTTGAGATCGCATGGTTGTTGACTTTGGCGATGAGTAGATTGGTGGTTGAAGACGACGAATAGAGGTAATTAGGGATGAGAGATTGCCGAGAGTTGTCGGAAAACGCCATGATCGAGTTACAGAGAGAGATCGGAGAATTTGGGGACGATGGGACTCCGATAGCCTCTGCAAATGAAGAGAGAATCGGAGGAAGAAGGTGATCTTTATATATTCCGAGATTTGTTTAGGGTGGACGGCCTGATTCTGCTATATTTGTGGGATGACCAATGCGATGAGTGGGTCCAGCCCTAAGCATCATCCAATAGTAGACTGCCACGCGTCCATTCTTTCCCCTAAATAATGATCTCTACTTTTTCATAACAACTTAACAAGAAGCAAAAATAATATACACAAGGCCTGTAAACGAATAAAGCACGGAGGTTCGCATCATTAACTAGTTTCACTTACGTACTGTGTGGCGAGTAAATTATGGTTAGGTATTTCCCATACTACGAAGTGGGAGTTTGATGTTATCGGTTCCGCTCGTTAAAAATCATAGAATTGAACACCGATGACGGTTCCGATAATATAAAAATAACGTCACTTGCTCTAGCTTGCGAAACGTGAATAATAACGTCACTTATAAAAGGTTGGGTTGTCACGATACCTCAACAATGACATCACTCGCTCTAGCGTACAATACCAAAAATTTATTCGATTGTGAATGCATGCATAAACATAATGTAGTATAATTTTTTGGATTGTGTAACGAAATGAAAAATATAAATGAACCAAAATAATTGGCTAGGTCCAAAACTTAAACCACAAAAACTTAAGCGGCCAATTTTAAAAAACAAAAAGTTTCATG
This sequence comes from Flaveria ramosissima, assembly GCA_025215565.1. NCBI lineage: Eukaryota > Viridiplantae > Streptophyta > Magnoliopsida > Asterales > Asteraceae > Flaveria > Flaveria ramosissima. The sequence goes on from CM046035.1 coordinate 74,743,688, forward strand.
TAGCAACACAATACCATTTTATACGAAATGAAGTATTCAGTACCGATCGCAATGAACATGCCACTTGTACTCGTTGATATCCAACATCCCGATTCCAACACACACCAAACACACCCTATGATGCCCCACCTCACGGTATTGAGATCCTGTCACCAACAATGATAAACACCAAAATATTATGGTCCATGCTTTAACCTAGTTCACCAATGTGTGTTACCTAGACCCCGTCCCCCCGAAAGAAGACTCACTCCACACGAAACAAATATACACGAAAAGGTCCAGATGAAGCTTGCTCTTGGGCAATGAATTAGTAAACGATCAATTGTTTCATCATCCGCGTTATATTCGAAACATGGTGGATCAACATTTACACCACGATACCTTTGGCTATGTTTAGTTGGAGTACGGTCCATAGCAGCCCTCTATGCGAAGACATTCACTTTTTAATGAGACCCACCTAAGCCAGGAAATTTTGAAATTATCTAATGATGGATTGCTTTCTTACACATTTAACCAAGAAGGAGTTAGATGGATCATTCCCCAAACTCAAGTTGTTCACATTTCCGGTAGGCATATGCCAATGTTGAAGATTAAAGCATCGCATTTTTCTTCATGTTTTGCTCCACTGGTGCTTAAAGGTATGTAAAAAGAAATGAGTCAATCTGATAGAGTAAGGGTTTGGCTTCCCAAAAGCAACATAGGGCATATACCAACACCACATAATTGCTTTTATTAAAGTTTATTTTAAGCCCTGAGGAAAGAATGAAACATTGAAGGATTATTGGTAAGGTTGACATGTTAAATATGGAGGCTTCACCCATAAAGATGATGTCATTGGCGTAAATGAGATGTAAAAACATCACACCATTTTTTGGGGGGCGAATACCATGCAGAATGCCCATGGTAACAACATTAGATATGGCAATATGGAAGAAATTCATGTCTATAATCAATAGAAAGGGAGATAATGTATCCCCTTGATGAAGACCCCGGGTAATATTGATTACGGGGGTATTGGATCCATTAATCAGAATTAAGTAAGGTTGTTCACGAACTGAACGAAGACTCGCTCGAACTCGGGTCGTTATAAACTGAGCCGCTCAATTCGCTTCGAATTTAAGAAATCGAGGAACACATTTACGCTCGAACTCGGTTGTTTTATAACCAAGTGTTCGGTTCTGTTTGGTTTGACTCGGTTTCAAACTAATATTTAATATAAAATCCAAATAATCATTATTTCAACTATTCAAAAGTTACAACTCTGACCAAACAATAATATAAGTTTAATAAAATACAAATTTAAAGCACATTTAAATTTTAACACTAAACCAAATAAACTATGATGACAATATAAAAAGTTCGACACTCAATAAGACATGTACGTCGCGTCAAATTATGCAAAAATACGTCATGAAAGATGAAGAACATCATTAAAGTTTAGATATAGACTTGATACTCCCCATTTCCCATATAATTTCGATGGATAAGTTATTTTTTAACGAGAACCCCTATATCCACTAAACTACTTATAAATCTATATTATCTATATATAATAAGAATATCATTTAAATTCCTTAGCTACCACTAGACTAAATGTCCTATGTTTTCGATCAATAATATCAAATTGATCTTGGAAAATAATCATAGTGTTGGCTCACTAACAAATTCATATATTTTTCCTGTATTTAACTGTGATATAAAATGATTTTAGTATAATCATCTTATACATTTTCATTAAGCGTAAACAAGTTAAAACTTTTCGTGTAATGTTTAAACAATTGAATTGAATACATACATATAATTTACTATATATTAAAACATTATGTCGGTGGCTACAGTGCCACCATACATATGTTTTTGCTCAGTTTACAAGTTGTTAATGCATGAACAGGGATGCTCACTCAATTTACTCTCTTCCTCTTTCTTCTGCAAAACCCTTCTTTCTCACCTTTCACCATCAACCTCTTACAAAGCTTCTATTAATTCTATCTCTTTCTTGAATTGATGAAGAAATCTACGCTTTAAACTCGCTTCATATTCACCAAATGTCACTAACACCCGGGTGGGTTCAAAGATTTCGCCAGCTTCAAAGATTTTCGACGAAATCGGAGTTCTCCTCAAGCGGATGCAACTGGAGCATGAAATTAAGTGCTAAAACCTTATAATCATTAACCCAAAAGCTTGCTACGTTTAGTGCTCCGATTGGAGTTAATATCGGTTCGAACTCAAAATTCAGATCTAGAACTTACGGAGTCTTCGAGAATCAAAGCCGGAATGCCGTAGATCCGGATGCTGGTCAGTTTACTAGCGGGTCGGGTTGGTAGAGCTTGAAGAAGATATTTCCATTAAACCCCTTGAACTATTCGAAAATCCAAAATCGACCATGTGGATTTTATTTGTGTTCTCTGTTGCTTCAAGGATTGCTTTATTTGTAGCAAGGGCAAGCATCGTTGAGAGTTTTATAGGATAAAGTGAACTCCGCCGACGATGTTACATTGGCAGTTGTTCATGGTTTATGCGTAACACATGTGTGGAGAGCTTTGGAGAGGTAGAACACAACACTCTCTGAGGCAAATTAATGGTTTTATGCCTTTGCAGGATCAAATAATTTCATGATTCAGCCATTTATGCTTACGAATTATCCATCCATTTGCTTCAGTCTCCACTAAATTTCCTCATTTGCAATTATAAACAACGAGGTAAAGAGACTTTTTCATAAATTATGAGATGACATGTTGGTTGCTTATATTGTGCTCTTGAGTGGGCTAAATGAATCTTAATGTCATCTATTCAACACTATTAAATAATGATAGCAAGTGCAGATAACAGCTTACAAGCTTCATGACCAAGAGGCATATGCATTACAACTGTTCTCTTAAATGCTAATTTCATTTTCTATTTGTTAGCATTGTAACATCCATTCTCCCCCCTCTACCTATTTAATAATATCAATTTGATGCAGAAATCAAATAAGGTCTCAAATAGGATAATCCTACTATTTTGTTTTTCTAACTTGAAGATGCAACACCTTTATATAATCATATAGACAACATTATTGTTCTTATATATAAATGAAATTTTGGCTTGGCATTTCTCAGACAAACTAAGAGTTGCACTTTGCAAAGGTCAAATTGTGACAAGTGTAAAAGAGGGGGGTTGAAAGTTGGACTTCGTTTACGATAAATGAAAAACAGGTCCATACACAAGATGCACCCGCTACATAAAGTTTCTTTGCAATATCATCACAAGCAACAAATCAGATTGTAAAAAAATATATACTCATAAAAACCCCGCGGCAACGCGCGGGATAATCCTCCTAGTTTATACAAACAAAGGTGCCATGTGATGCAACGTGATTGTAAGTAACAATCTGTTTCAAACTTCATTACACGCGTGATCGGGTCATAAATATACATTTTGGTTTTTGTTGTAAAGTCATATTTGATCTACAATATCATGGAAACCTTATACTTTGATTAAGTTATGTTATTGTAGGTTGAAAAGAAGAAAAACAAAACAAAAGTACAAAATCAACAACTTGAGCGTTAGTCAACTTTACCCAGCGTTGCTCAATGCTGCCTTTGAAGCCATAAGAACATTTCCAGCAAGTTGGGGCGTTGGTCAACTCTACTCAGCGTTGGTCAACGCCGGGTTCGACGTATTGACGGTTTTTACCCATTTTAAGCAGTTTTTGGGTTTCATTTGAAGGAGGGATCGTTTAGAGACTCTTTGGGGACGATTTTGGGACAAAAAAACATTAAAATCATTGAAGATTTGATTATTATCACTTGATAATCAATTTTGGATGGATTCTACAAATCAATTCCTTGTTCTTATTACTCCAAACATATGTGGCTAAACAATTTGTAATCACATCTGGATTAGGGGTTTGTTCACATCGCTTGAAAGCCTTACTTTGTTAGTTTGCTTGAACCTAAGACAATTGTTTCTATGTACGCGTAATGTTTTCAATTGTGCTTTTGTTGTTACTTCAATGCTAATATGAAAAACATTTCATTTTGACTCACCAAGATGGTCATTCTTTTATAGAGAAACTCTATGGAATTGTAGTATGTCCTATGCGATTGAGTTATCTGATTTGATATGGTTCATTGTTAATCACCGAGATGGTCATTCCATAATGAGAGACTCCATTATGTTGTAACCATCGTCGTCTCTTTTGTTGTTACTTCAATGCTAATATGAAAACATTTCATTTTGACTCACCAAGATGGTCATTCTTTTATAGAGAAACTCTATAGAATTGTAGTATGTCCTATGCGATTGAGTTATCTGATTTGATATGGTTCATTGCTTAATCACCGAGATGGTCATTCCATAATGGAGAGACTCCATTATGTTGTATCATGGCGTATGTGATTGATTAACGTGAAACTATTCGATTGGTGTAGAAGTTGCACGAGTTATGTCTATGTGATTCATCAAGCATGCTAATGAACTTATTAAGCAGGTGAATGATTAAACCCCGAAGCCAGAAGTGATTATATTTTCTCTTATTTAACTAAGCTTATTTCAAATTTTAATTAATCATCAACAACTCAACAAATGACTTTTGCATTTCAACATCGAAATAAATTAGTTGCCAACCAATAGCTCCTTGTGGTTCGACACTCTTACTTGTCTTAGCTAGCCTAAGGTAACTAAGAATATATACTCTTTATTTTTGACCGGGCCTTCGACTCCGGTCAACACGGTGTGACATTAACAATAGCGAGTTGTGTAGTGCCTGCAAAGTTCGTTTCGCGCGGTGCTTTGGTGACACTAATGTTATTAAATACGGGAAATAATTGTATTAAGTTGGTGCTTTTTGTTTTTTAAGACTGGTATTTTCGAAAAGATGCTTCTAAAAAATGTATGTTAGAAAAGTAAAAGGAAAAAGAAAGTCATTTAAATTTAAAAAAACACAAGAAAACTAAAAGGAAAAAAAACTTGATTTCTGAAAAAGAATAATAGAAAAGTAAATAAAGAAAAATAAAGTAATTTAAAGGAAAAAATATAAGTGAAAAAATAAAAAAGCAAAAAAAAATTAAAATAAAAAATGTTGGCCATGGGGTTAGAACACAGGCTCCGAAAGAAACCTCCAACGCTATAACCAACTGCGCCATGAAATTACGTCAAGAAAAAAAATTTTTTAACATGTCGGAAAACATAAAAAGCGCAAAAATAATAAATAATGTGGACGAATAGGAATTAGACACGTGGCGTGCCGTTAAAGAACCCCAGTGACACTTCTTAATGACATATATAAATTTCATGTAGTAAAGTTGTCATTTTAAAATTAACTAGCTTTTTACGAGTTGCGTATTGCGACGGCATCGTTCACAGGATGATAAATGATAGACTAACAACCGACATGACTTTCTCCGAATTAAAAAGATACATCATAAACTAACCCGAATTTATAACGTTGAACGAAAACGTATTATATTTAACTTGCCTTTTTTCCAAACAAAATTATGTTGAAACGTAGACTCATTCAAAACGTACATTAAATAACACAAAGATTACAATCATCTTGTAACATCCCTAGTTGAGCAGAAGCCTCATGATCAAACGGGGGTCCGGGGACAACACCCCTAGTAGAGGGGTCCAAAGGGCGTCAACCCATGGCTGGGATCTAGTTGTAATAATCAAAATTTCCTTAAGAACGATGTGGACTGCAAAAGATAAAGGTTGCGGCCGCAACAAAGAAAAGAAGATGCAGACCGCATCACATGGAGATTACGGGCCGCAACGTGGGGATCTCAGCATCAGCAGATATCGTACACTTGTCGAGATGACAAGGATCAATAGATTAACACGTGGATGGTGACTAAGCAACAATGTGGACTGCAACGCAAAGTTGTTGCGGGCCACAATGGATGTGGCAGTTTAAGAGTGGCTAGGAAGCTGACACGTGTCCCCATTAACCGTCTGAAAGTGATGAGTACCATATTTATTTCCTATTGCAGCCCGCAATGACGTTGAGCCTAATCATATACATAGAAACCTAATTTTAATACCTTTTTCCACAATTCTTCTTACACACGCTCTAGAAACGAATATTGAAACGTAGGTGAATATCGAAACGTAGATCTTCACAAAGATTATATAAAAAAATATGCACAAAAACATTTTATATTTAACTCAACTCATACCGACACTTATATAAAAATACAAACATAAGAAATTAATTTTGTAAAGTAAAAATTGTACTGAGGTAATTAAAACTTTAGAAACTTAAAGGTTAAAGTGATATTTTATTAAAAAATTTAAAAAGTTTTAGGGTGTGAAGGTGTCAAGGTTGACATGTTATAGTGATATTTTATTAAAAATATAAAAAGTTAGGGTGTGAATGTGTCAAGGTTGACATGTTAGCACATTCAATTCAATAAACAAATAAATTTAACGGAATATACACCGAGACATTGATAAAAATAAGCAAGTTCTAAAGAGGGGATTCGGAATTTTCGAAAATATTATATATGAAGATCGGTGGATGAGAACATATTACATATGACATGACTCCAAGCAAATTACCATCGAAATGTTGTTGGCCCAAAAATACTAATCTCATAAGACACATTGATAAGAGTATTCACAACTCATTTCTTATTTTTATTTATATAATTCTACTTAAAATAATTACTTTTTCTCTCTTCTTTTCAATTTTATTATTAGTTTTTCTCTCTCATCCACTCATAATCACTAATAATATATTAAAAATATTATAGGATTTTGAACAGTGTTTTCTAAAAATACAGATTGAAACAAAGTTATCATATTTTTCACTCACAACCACTTATAACCATACCATATAATATGCAGAATACACTCATATAATTTTAGGAACGGGTTGTGAATGCTCTCAGAGAGGCAAACAAAAAAATGGAAATACAAAAAGATTCGTACATGTGGTCATGTGAGTGACCTTTCGTCAATTGCTTTATCCAGGTGACGGTATTTATAATATTTGTTGGTTGTTCAAAAAATACAATTCACTTAACACAAATATATATTTAAACCTGTTAAGATACAGCGAGCACGTGAAAAAACCAAAAAACTAAATAATATTTACCACTTGTACCAAACATACTCATGTACAATAGATAACCCATTAAAAAAAGTAAAATGCTATAAAAAGATGGGGTATCTGTTAAGGTAATCAGAGAAGCAAAGGAAAATCAATCCAAGGCCAAATACTTTGAATATTATTGAAGAAAACTATCACAAAAACTCCAATCACAGAATCCAATCCCTAACTCGGATTATATAGCCTACTTAAACATGTTAGACTACAATTAGGACTCTATTAATTTAAACCACATAGTTATCTAATAATCCCATAAATCAAGGAACCGATAACTATCATGTTTAAATTAATTTACAAGATAAACTTGGACTACACTCCAATTTATGAGGCTGATCTTGATCCACGTATTCACCACAATCAGATCAGACAATTCACCAACAATCACGCCCTGAATTTCTGAGCCGAAGGTGGTAACTCCCGCACTCCTAGTAACGATCTCATCTCCTTGAACCTTATGCGCGCCAAGGCCTTCGTTAGTGGATCAGCTTTCTGTTCGTTCCCAGATACGTGTTCAACTATCACATGTTCATTTTCTACACACTCACGGATAAAGTGATACTGTGTATGGATGTGTTTGCTTCGACCATGGAAGACCGGGTTCTTCGATAATGCAATAGTTGATTTATTATCAACTCGAATCAGCACCTTTTGTTTCTCTAATCCAGTCAATTCTGCAAGTAATTCTCGTAGCCATATTGCTTGACACGCAGCTGCAGTCGCTGCCATGAATTCAGCCTCACATGAGGATAGCGCCACAGTAGCTTGTTTTTTAGAACACCACGTGATTGGGGAGGACCCAAGATAGAAGATATGACCTGTGGTGCTACGGCCATCATCCGGATCAACATTATGGCTACTATCGCTATACCCCACCAATTTCATATTTTCCCGACCTTCATATTTTATCCCATAGGAAACCGTTCCCCGTAGATAACGTAGAATTTGTTTTATGGCAGCTGCATGTGATTCTCTCGGGCTTTGCATATAACGACTTACCACCCCGACAGAGTATGACAAATCTGGACGAGTATGTAGCAAATAACGCAGACAACCCACTATTTTTCTATACTTTGTAGCATTCACTTCTGGTTCCTTTTCTGCTTTTGACAGCTTAAGCCCCGGGTCTATCGGACACATTGTCGGATTACAATCAATCATACCCGCTTCCTTAAGAATTTTCAAGGCATAGCTCTCTTGCTTGATCTTCACACAACCTTTATCTTGAGCTACTTCGATACCTAAGTAATATGTTAACTCGCCAAGGTCCGTCATTTCAAACTGAGACGCCATCTTCCTTTTGAATTCTTTTATAAACTCTAAACTCGTCCCTGTCACGAATAGGTCGTCCACATACACAGCAACAATGAGAAAGTCACTATTATGCACCTTTCTATATACAGCTTTTTCTTGCAAGCACCGATGGAACCCCATCATTTTTAGAATGCCATCAAGCTTTACGTTCCACGCTCTTGGTGCTTGGCGTAAGCCGTACAAAGCTTTTGTCAACTTGTAAACTTTCTTTTCTTCACCAGGTTTCTCAAAGCCTTCTGGTTAAGTAACATACACTTCCTCTTTTAAGTCTCCATGAAGGAAGGCTGTTTTAACATCAAGATGATGAATCTTCCATCCCTCTCCGGCTGCGAGAGCAATCAGGAGTCGTATTGTCTCGAGTCGAGTTACTGGCGCGAATACTTCATCAAAGTCAATACCGGGCTGTTGTACGTAGCCTTTTGCGACTAAGCGTGCTTTGTACTTATTAATAGAACCATCTGCATTCCTTTTTATTTTGAATAGCCATTTTAACCCAATTGGTTTATTGTCTTTCGGTAGAGACATGAGCTTCCAAGTGCTATTTTTCTGAATAGACTCAATCTCTGCTTTCATCGCTTGGACCCATTCCGGTTTGTCTTTTGCCTCCAAAAAACTCCTTGGTTCCTCGTCACATGTTAGCAATAACTTGTTCATATTCAACTCATAGTCATTTAGTTTTGGAGGTAACACTGAAGTACGAGTTGAGCGACGTACCGGAGTGGGTGCAACACTGTTGTTGGTGTCTGATTCATCTGTTTCAGAACTGTTTTCATGATCTGGGCTACTGAATGATATTGTTTGATTCTGATTGCTGCTGTTTTGGTTTGAATCAGCTACATATGAGCTGCTAATCTGTACGGTGGTGGGCTGTTTCGAGCCTATTGTAGGTGGGCTGCCGGTGTTGGCCTCCAAGTGGGCTGTGGTGGTAGGCCCAATTGGTGAAGGCCCAAAACCTTCTTGTTTTGTATCACCCCACACAACAGTAAACGTCCCTGGAGCACTTTGGTTTTGAATTGAATTTTCAGGTAGATTTTTCCATTTCCATCCTCTTTTTTCATCAAAGTCAACATGAACACTAATGACAATTTTATTTTCCCGTGGGTTGAACAGACGGTATCCTCCCGAACCGGGTTCTTTGCCAAAATACACCAATGGTTTTGACCTGTCATCAAGTTTCTTCAAATGCTTCGAGACGATTCTTTCATAGGCAATACAACTGAATACTTTTAAGTCTTCAAGGTTGGGTTTGTCTCCATAGAATTTTTCGTATGGTGTAAAACCTACCAGTGCTCGTGTAGGTGTTCGATTAATTATAAACGTTGCATGCCGGACCGCTTCTCCCCAAAATTAATTCGGTATAGCTCTTGCTTTCATGAGACACCGAGTCATCTCGAGTAATGTTCGATTTCTCCGCTCGACTATACCGTTTTGTTGAGGTGCATAAGAAGCCGTCAACATTCGTGCTATGCCTTCTTGATCGCAAAACCGGTTGAAATCATTGGAAGTAAATTCACCACCTCTGTCCGTATGGAATGTTTTGATTTCTTTTCCGGTTCGTTTTTCAATTACCACCTTGAATCTTTTGATGACATTAAACGCGTCAATCTTATTTTTTAAGAGAAAGGACCACATATATCTTGAATTGTCATCAATAAGAACCAAAATATAAACATTACCCGCTTGAGTGGGAGGATCGATCGGCCCGCAAAGATCCCCATGCACCATCTCAAGAATATGTGTTGTTTTAAACTCTGCTTTTTTCGAGAAGGTATGCTTGGTTTGTTTACTAACCATGCAAGACTCGCAAAGTTGATTTTGGTGTTTAATTACTGGTACCCCTTTTGCTAGCTTGTGCATCATATTCACTGAACTAAAGCTAATATGGCCGAGTCGAGCATGCCATAACCATGACTCTTCATCAATCCTAGCTTGCAAACACCACGGCTTTCCAATTTTGAGTCGGGTTTTGTAAAGGCGGTTGGCGTTTCTTGGGACTTTTATTAGCAATCTTCCATATTTGTCTCGCATAGTTAAGTAATCACCTTGGAGACGAATATCACACCCAGATATTGTAGCTTGTCCTAGGCTGATTACATTGCTCCGAAGAGCAGGAATATAGTATATGTCGGTCAACATCTTTTGCTCTCCGCTTTTTCCTTCAAACAGAATGGAACCCTTTCCTTTTATTGCCACGCATGACCCATCTCCGAATCTCACACGTCCGGTAATTTGCTCATTTATTTCAGAAAAGTATGAGTAATTGCCGGTCATGTGATTACTCGCACCGTTATCCAAGTACCATACATCATCTTCATCACTATTGGTCTCGATCTTGGCGGGGATGAACTTATCCTCGTTCAATAGTACCGTTTCAAGGTTCATCATGAAAAAGGTTCCTTCTGCATCTCCTTCTTGCGTCTCATTAAGATTAGCTTCGTGGTTTCGGGCTCGATCCGGGCATCTTGAAACAAAGTGACCATACTTGTCACATCGGTAACACTTAATATTTGACATATCCCGTTTTTTATCCTTTTGATCATCATGGTTTTTCGAGGTGTCACGTTGACCTTGGTTTTGGGTGTTACCCCTACCACGTCCTCGTCCTCGACCCTTTGACGAGCTTGAACCTCCTCGTCCTCTACCCCTTGACTCACGGTGTCTATTTATATTAGATGACTCGGTTTTTGAGAATAGTAATTTACCTTGATTCTCCTCCTGTTGAACATCTTCTTTTACCCTCTCCACGTACGCTTTTAGTCTCCCGACAACATCTTCGAATTGAATTTTCTTGAGATCTAACACTTGTTCGATAGAGGCAACAATGTGAATAAATCGTCTAGGAAGACTTGTGAGGAACTTTTTTACCATTTTACGTTCTTCAATGATTTCTCCCAGTGCGGCTAATTTAGAGGCAATACCAGAGAGTTTTGAAGCATGCTCGTCGATTGTGCCCGTTTCTTTCATCTTCAGGTTGTCAAATTCAGTGAGCAATGTTTGTAGTCTCGCTTCCTTCACTCGTTCAGCCCCTAGATTTCTGAGTTTGATTGCCTCCCACATCTCCTTACCACTCTTGAGATTCCTGATCTGAAGAATCAACTCCTCCGGTATAGATTGGAACAGAAGGCCTTTCACAATGTTGTTTGTCTTTGCATCTGTTGAGCCTGGGTCTTCTACGTCCCAAACTCCATGGATTCCAAGTAAGACTTCCATCCGCATGCTCCAGATGGTGTAATTCGTTGACGTTAGCATGGGACATTGAAACGCCAACGAGCCGGCGGTTGGTCCCTTCACCGACGGATTTTGCTCGCCTGAGTTTGTACCACCTGTCATCTGAGACTTCTTCCTGGTGCGCGAATACGTCTGCAGCGGGTACTTGTCCAGCCCTATGTCACGGCTAGAGCGATCTGGATTCGATTTGTGACTACCTTGCGTAAGACACTAGCAGCCGATCTCGACCTTGATTACTTTCCAGCACCGAATACCTCTCTCACACAGGAATCGATTTACACAAGCAGGCCCTTGTTGATCGTGGCTCTGATACCAATTAAGGTAATCAGAGAAGCAAAGGAAAAGCAATCCAAGGCCAAATACTTTGAATATTATTGAAGAAAACTATCACAAAAACTCCAATCACAGAATCCAATCCCTAACTCGGATTATATAGCCTACTTAAACATGTTAGACTACAATTAGGACTCTATTAATTTAAACCACATAGTTATCTAATAATCCCATAAATCAAGGAACCGATAACTATCATGTTTAAATTAATTTACAAGATAAACTTGGACTACACTCCAATTTATGAGGCTGATCTTGATCCACGTATTCACCACAATCAGATCAGACAATTCACCAACATCTGTGCAATACGTAAAACCAAACAATTACTTGGCTAAAATAGAAAAACATAAAACAATACTATCGATGCTAACTTCAAATTGTTATATAGATAATAGTAAGTTTGGCTTGGTTGGTTAAAGTACTTGGTGGTGAAAGAACTCATCAGGGTTCTACCCCGTTCCTCTTTTTATTTTTATTTTCTTTTAACTTTATTTTAATTTTTTTTTTCACAAAACTTTATCATCGTTTAGACATTATCTTATTAACGGTTATATTATTTAAACAATATTCTAAATGTTTTCAACAGTAAACTAGCAATACATGTCTTTTTGATTGGATGTTACCTTTTTTTACTGATTTCTTTCCTTTATATAACGTTTTCAACGGTAATTTGTTTCTTTTTATAAAATCTTAATATTAATAATACTTTCTTGGCAACACAAGCGTGTTTATTTTTTTTATATAAAGTTTTGAAGACGTTAGCTTCCGTACGCTTCTCTTTATCTATTTCATGTCGTTGTTGTTTCAAACTTTTATAAACATTTAAAAACATTAGTTTTTTTCCTCATGGATTAATGTGCCGCAACGCGCGGAGGAGTGTAACTAGTTAAAAACTTAAATTATCAAATCATCAAATATCGTAAAGATTAGTCGGCGCCATTAATAAATTTCCAAACCTATATTAAGTTTTTTTTTTTGAACGGCAAATTTGGATCACTGGCGGGCCGCTAACGCATCCAATTATCTCCATTACTTGATTACGTAAGTCGAAACCATTCTCATGAGAAAACTTATCATATGTGAGAGAAAACCCATTAGCCCAACATGAATATCACTTTTTCTATCACATGTGGAACTTGAAGTTAAGACGATTCCCTATTTTCATGAGCTATTAAGATAGTTCGATTTAACCACTTGAAATAAAAATAATTGGTTACTAACCGTAGTTGTGTCTTTTGCTTCTGAAATTGGCTCACAGCTTCCGCCGCCATTAATAATAAAACAAATATTTTTATCACTGTTCGTTTACACGAGTTAATATGATGTATAATAGCGTTAACACTAATGTCACCATTAAAGGATTTGGTTTAGAATTTTGAATGGTGCAATCTTTTATGTGGGCCAGTTTATGCAAAGAAGTTAAAAGAGAAAGCAAAGTTGGCAATTATGACTTATTTATTAAGAGATGAGTAGATATGGGTAATATTATTTGAAGCTACTAAAATTATACAACCGATCAAATGTGTCAACTCATAAGTCATAACATACAACGGATTCTTTCCGGATCGTTGATATAAAACATGCTAACTTAAAATTGAACTACATGATGAGTACCAACTTTCACCATTACGTGTCGGTCACCTCCACCCGCTACCGTCATCCTATCGCCACCGCCCCCCGCCCCACCCCTTACATCACATTGCCCCCAACGACGCCGCACTCTCTCTCTCTCTCTTACTCTTTTAATATTCTTTTAATTTAATATGACCCATCTCATGATTTCAAGATGAACCCATTTTATTCGATAACCCTTTTAACCCAAAACACGTGTGGTCAAATCTCATATTTGCCATAACCGATTTTAACCTAGATGGTTTAACATGAACCCACTTTAATTTATTATCAACTCGCCCTTTTGTCATGCTTAATAGAAACTTTACTTATATATATTATACGGTCATTTTCTATGCATAATTTGCTTGTAATTTTTCTAAATGATCATAAGAATCCATAATAAAAAAACTCATAGACCTAATTATCTATCATTTAAAATGACTAAAAGACATATAACAACTGAAAAGTAAATTCAAACTTGAGACCGATACTAAAAAGACTCAAATGCTTACCATTCCGCACATTAAAATTACTTTTTTAACGGGAAATGTATGACCCTGTTTAGGAGAATATGTGTTATCTTAATTGAGCCCACATATTCGTTTCCCAGCCAGGATCGCACCCCAACCCCTAATCCCCTCAGAAGGAAACTCATTGTTGAAAAAATTATCTAACTCAACTCTAAGCAGTTTGCTCATAGTAAAACTTGAACCCTTAATCTCTTAATATTTACATGTACTTGGTTGCAATTTGGACGTGGTAATTCCGGTTGACTTTGGTAACACAATGACATGGTAATAATAAGGGGGTTGGATGGGTCATGGGTATGGTTGGATTCTATATATGATTTGGATTTAGATTTGGATTCTTCCATTAATGGGTCTGACATGAAAAAAGGAGTGAAACAGAGGCCTGCCAATGGGCCCACCAACCACATGCACATTTGCAGGTTGCATTTTGGATTCTATCTATATGAATTTAAATGTCTAGTACGTTATGTATATCGAATCAAGTGGTGGTGGGACTCATACATGTAACAAAAATAATATTACTTGTTATTATTAAATGCAACGTTTAATAAAGACGAATGTTTTAACACACTTATTATTGTGTCACGTGACTTCTCTTTTTTCATTACTTCTGGTTCTGGGTGTTTGTTTTTTTGACTTGCTACAAGTGAACACACTAGGCGGCTGTAGTTGAGTTGGAGCATTCAAATTGGTGGGAGTAAATTTAGGTGTGATCACGGGAAATCTGTTGTTGCTACAATGCTATGACTATCACCATTCCTGTTCTTTATAACGCGTTATTTAATACGCGATTTTATCTTATCCGTTAGGTCTCGGTTTGGTTTTGTAGTTTACCAAGACCAAATCGAGAGTTTGAATTTAATGTTTTGAAAACCATATTTTTCGATGAATTGAACTGATTGCTGTGCAGGTTTTTGAAAACCAAATTAGGGTTATGACTAATATTGAATAAAAAGTGTTTTTAAAAACTAAAAAAGGTTTTTAAAATTGAAAAACTTTATAAGTTAGTTTTTCAACATGAATGAGTTGAACGTGATAAAAAGTTCATAAATCGTTACGAATATAAAATCAAGTTAAAGTTTAAATCATTTAAATATGATATATCTTGTGAAAAAGTTAAACAACCATTAATATCGGATCATTAACCCTTGATTACCCTTTGAACATTAATTCAATGATGTAATTATAGTTAATGTCGCTAAAGGTTTTAATTTAAGTCAATACAATGAGGAAAATGGAATCGAATTAGATGTTAGATGAGTTAAAATTCGAGTATGTTTAAGTTTAAAATTAGCTCGTTTGTTTTGAAGCTCGTTTCAAGCTTTATTATTATTGCTTAATCACGGATCTTAAGTAGATTGTTTAGTTTGAGTTTATTTCATTTATTATTTATTAATGATTTAATTTACATATATTTAAACATAAATATCATATCATAATACAAATTTAATACATCAAATTGAAATCTTAAAAGTATGTTTAAACTTGTAAGTCTAGTAAGTTTGATATGTGATATTTAGGTTCGAGTTTATCTATTAAATGAGTTTCAATTTAGGCTCAATCATGTTCAATACTTCTTTTTTAATGGTTACATGTATCACTGACGTGTCATTATCCCATCCGATCATCTTTATTACTAGAGTATAAAACCTTAAGGCTATAATCTAGCACGTCCCCGAAGAAAAAATTGTACGTCATACCGTCCACATTAGTCTCAAACCCGAAACCACAATCAGAAAAAAAACTCATCTAAGTGATAAAACTTTCTACTCCAACCTAATACTTTTATTTTTCATCATAGATTATGTGATAAAAAATGTTTCAGGTTGAAGCAAAAGTTTCCTCTCATCTATGATGAATTTTTTTTATGAAGATGATCTCGAACTACATACTTGAGTAATAAAATTATCGAATAAACTATTGGCGTGTCGATAATCCAATTAGTCGCTTAAATAAAAAAAAACACATACGAGCGATTTAACCATACGTTAACGTGGCTATGCGGTGGGGGTAATACTGTAGTTTGCACAAAATATGAGGGCAAAGTCATTGGTAACTGAAAACTGCAATTAAAAAACAAGTAAAGCTGCAAAAGCTTTACATACAGACAACGTTCGTTATCAGCAGATTACACTACACTACACACCACCCTTCACTGAACCCTAACTCCGGCCACCTCCGCCACCACCTAATGCTACCGGACGGCGGCGCTGTTTGGATGGACGGAGAACTAAACCACCACGAATCACCCTCATGGTCACCCTCCGCCACCGCCCACCACCACCACCTCGCCGGAATTGAACCACCAGCTGCAGCATCATGCAACGACGACGACCACCGCATCACCACCAACGCCACCACCTACGCCTCCCTCACCGCCCTGAAATCAATGCTGGAGACCGAGTGGTATCACCACCACAACAACCTCAACCCCTCCGACGCCAATTCGATCTTCTTATCCATCGATTCGTCGTCTTCGTGTTCTCCGTCGCAATCGTACCCCTTCTTCCCCCCCAAATTCAACACCAATTTGAATCCCTACGATCTCCCGTTTGATTTCGCATGCGATCCCGCTAATTTCATACCTAATCACACTTCAAATCTAATGAATTTTGCTGCTTTATCTTCGCAAAATCACATCCCTATTGCTGAAATTTCGTCGAGTTCTGACTTTCCGACCACCAACAACAACAGCAACGACGGAAGTGACATCGGAGGACCCGGATTCAACCCGCAATTAACCGGGTTCGACGGTTTTCACGGTGGTGTACCGGTGACTCCATTGTTTCCGACGAGGTCTAAGGTTCTCCGGCCGCTTGAGGTCTCACCGCCGGTGGGAGCTCAGCCTACGTTGTTCCAGAAACGGGCGGCGTTACGGCAGAGCTCCGACAAATTGGGGGATTTGAATTGGGGGAAGAGAGGAGATGATAACTCTGGTGCGGTGGAAATGGAGAAGAAGAGGAAGAGAAGTGTTATGGAGGAAGATGAAGTCGATGACACAGCTACCATTGATGTTTCTGGTTTCAATTACGATTCCGATGAAGTTGAACCTGTTGGTGAGAATGTTAATGGCAACGGTGGAAGCAATTCTGTCGCCATTGGAGGTGAGAATCAGAAGGGGAAGAAGAAGGGGTTACCTGCAAAGAATCTAATGGCGGAGAGACGACGGAGGAAGAAGCTTAATGATAGACTCTACATGCTCCGATCAGTTGTCCCCAAAATCAGCAAGGTATGAGGCATGATCAGTCTCAATTTCATGTGATTTGAATCGTTTGATGATTGTTTTGGTGGTTTTGACATGGGATTTGTGTGTTTCAGATGGATAGAGCTTCGATTCTTGGTGATGCCATTGATTACTTGAAGGAGCTGCTGCAAAAGATCAATGATCTTCATAATGAACTGGAGGCAACACCACAAGGGTCTCTGATGCAAACTTCATCGAGCATTCATCCATTAACACCCACACCACCAGCACTTCTGCAACATGTTAAAGAAGAATTAGGTCCGGCCACCGCTGTCACTGGCGGTAAAAGCCATCTTGCAAAGGTAGTCTTTTTATTGGTTATGAATGATCTTATCTGGGTTTGTTGCAAAGATGATTAGGGGGGACTATGAAAAAACTGATTAATCGAATCATAATCGAGAAAACTGAATCGAAAAAATCAAAACAATTGAGAAACCGATAGATTGATTATGACCTTTCAATCCATATCTGGGTTATGTTTACATATGTGTAAATTATTGAATTACTTGAATAGAACCAAGAAACTTTTGTAGTTATCTATGTCAGAAAAGTTTTGAATATAGTTTTAATAAATAACATGTTTTGTTGAGGTTTATTCTTATTTTTAGATTAAGTTAATTGCTATGTTTTATTTAATGCAAAATCTGATTAGAGTTATTAATTGAAATCAGCTTGAATTCATTGGCGTCTAAAGCTGAAAGTTAACCAATTATAAAACCAGTTAACCAAACCGTTTTTTCTATTCATTGAATAAACTTATGGTTGTGAAAATCTTTGGTTTTAGCTCATAACCGAACTGACCTGACGGATGTTCACATGTAAAAACGATGCGCGTCACATGTTGGTTTTGGCTTGTGTAGGTGGAGGTACATGCGAGAGAAGGGAGAGGTGTGAACATCCACATGGTGTGTGGGCGCAGACCGGGCCTCTTACTGTCGACATTGCGGGCCATGGAGAACCTTGGACTGGACATTCAACAAGCTGTCATAAGTTGTTTCAATGGGTTTGCTTTGGATGTATTCCGAGCCCAGGTATTAAAATTATATTCACAATTAGAGATTGCAAAATGTAAAAGTCCGGTTGGGTAACGGGTCAAAGTTCAAAACCCTTTTATTCTTTTTCTGACTCGTTTAAGCGGGTCAAAGATTATAACCCAAATTGACCCGTTTACTTAACGGGACGAAAATGTCATTTGATGTGATAGTTGAGTGATTAAAAGACGTGATGATGTTTGGCAGCAATGTAGGGAAGGGCAGGAGATGTTGCCGGAGCAGATAAAAGCAGTGCTTCTAGAGACAGCGGGATATCATGGTGCCATTTAGCAGGTTGTTTTTGTGGTTATATCGACAATGTTAATCATGTTAATTTGACCATTTAATAAAATCCACTTTTCAGTCAGATAAATACTTTTGTCTATTTTTGATCGAGCAACTGACACTTTGCCCGCCTCTTTTAACGTTTTGGACAATAGTTTGTATAATGGGCGAGTTGGGTGACGGATTAAAAACCGTATGTTTAAGTAGAGATGGAAACGGGTCGGGTAGTTGCTCTGTAACAATGTTTTCATCTTTTAGTTTATAACTGTTAATATGATTAGAAAAACGATGATGTTATTGCACTTATAAGTTATAAATTTATAATCTAGTTCTTTTAGTAAAACGATTTATAAGTTGTAACAGTTATAAAAATTGGACTTACGGTTGGAGCGTTTATGACCATTTAAGTTGAAACGACCTCATTCAACAACTATTCACTGTAAACCCAATAATCAAATCTTAGCTGAAAAACCGAATCAACTGGAAAATCAATACTGATTCGGTTGTGATATTTATAACTGAGCTTTACAATTTGGTTATGAACTGTATAAATAACCAAACTATCATCAAAACCAACTTTTAATCGCATGTATCATTCTAATTTCAACTTAACATGCATGTTAGCCCTTTTTTTTTTATCTAAAACTGGATTGCACTTTATAACTAAAAGAAGTTTGAATTGACACAAACCAGTGGTTACCTGAAATAACCCAACCAGTTCTCATAACAACGGAAAAGGAAATTGTTTGTAATTAAAATCGATCGGTAATACAATATCTGAAAAACACAATATAAGTTATAGGTGAAGATTTTAGCTCATTATTGAACCAAATCAACCTCTACGCACACCTAATTGACACCTTTTTTTAAACAAAATCAAACAAGTACAAAGCAAGATAAGTCAAGCACCGGATACATTTTTTTTTAAATGCATATAAAAATAGAAACGGCATCATACACTTCCAAAAGATTGTACAAAAAACATATCCATTTGTAGTAAGTTTATCAAATCCACATTCACATAATAAAATTCTAAAAAAAAAGGTTAAAAAACTAATACCATGTTCACCATATGAATGGCAACTTGCAGACTAATGATCAATATAGCAAGTTTGAAGACAGGAAGCAGCAAAACTAGTATTTCATCAGGTGACCATTACCGTGCATTTATGAATAAAACTACACCAATCTTTCTAAACTTCGCTCAGAGATCGGTCTTTCTTTGTTTCATTAGCTTCATAACTCTCAACAACTGATGGCATTACCGAGTGCGGGTGGGAGTGCGCGCGCGTGTTAGAGGGTGGTAATTCGGTGACTGGAAATAGCAACTTCAATCTGAATGCATCAACGCCATTTAAATAGTATCTAAACAGCCTTTTCGCTCTTATAAACCCTAGTCGACCGTATAATGCAAGAGCTCCCTTATTTGTAACTTCTGCTTCCAATGTCACCTTCAAATGTAACAAAAGATATATTATCAGATGATAATAATTTGTAACTTACAGCTAATATTACCTGGGCATGTTATGTATTATTAAGTGCTACATGTTGCTTATTCAATCATAAACTTAATCTTCGATCAAAATGTTTACTTGCTTGTACAAACAATCATGTGATCTTAAAATGTTCTCTAATTTGTTATTTTTTATAAGATGAATAAGAACAGCCTTGATATAGTTGGTAAAAGGGGTAAAATCATCCATCAAGATATCACTAATGTCTACAAGCCAATTGGACCAAGAAGAAGTGAGTGTCAATTGAACCATCTGTAGATAACCTGCTGATAATTAAGAGCCAACCACTAACATAATTGCTTTCAGAGTGTGCAAACTGCATTCCTCAATGGTCATGTCAGAACGATGTCAAGCATGAAGCAACGAGATACATGAATCTGTTGGACACGTATCTACTTTACCCACCTAAACCCTAAATGTTTCCATTCGATAAGCAAAAAACAATACACATACGAATCTATAAGCTGTAAGCAATATGACTTCACAATAACTTAAGTCACTATTGATGGGAAAAATTCTGACTCGCAAAAGAGTCGCATATCTCATGCTATGTAGTCAAAGGTGCCAAAGGCTCGCCTACCGCACCCAAGCGAGGCAAAACCAAATCTCCTTGAGGGTAGGCAGGCGCGCACCCGCAGTGCACCGGAAAGGATGGGTAGCAATTGCAAAAACAGTTTGAAATACCTAGAACTAGTCTGAGACATCTAGAAATGGCATGGAACCAACCTAAAACAACTAAAAATGGTCACACTGTGCGCATTGCTTCTCTCAGGCCTTCGCATTTAAGGCGCCTTGAGCTAAGGCGACAAATTCACCCTTTGCACCTTGAGTGCACCTAGCGCCTTTGCCTACCTAGATCTCATGGCCAAACAAGTTATTTGTTTTTAACATGACAATATAGGTACAACAAACCCATAAAAATGATTACTTTCATGACTTTCTCGATACTTAAGCATGAGATTAGTAGCATTAAAGCAACCTAGTTCTCAAATGTATGGCATCATGATCATGGTGCAAAACATGTCCTCTTTGCATCTAATCATAATACTATATATCGGACATACTTGGATTCATAAAGAACTGTAAATGAACAACATCATATTGAGATAATAAGATCTTATAAGAACATGATACCTCTTCACAACCTGATTCCATCATCACTTTAATGGATCTGGTAACAAGTTCTGTAGCTGCAGCACAAATCCAGATGTTACCAACACAATTAACTGAATCACACAAGTTCTTCTAGACCTACACAAGTTCATACAGCTTCAACTACAAATTCAACCGAATAATATAAGAACATTACCAATGCCTCTATGACGATAAGGTTTGAGGACAACGAGCATAGCAATGTAGCCTCTAAAAGTGTTCCGGTGTTCTCCCATCTTCGAAACCACCGTTCCGATGCATTTTCCCTTATGAAAAGCCTGCAAATTCACATAAGATAGCTCAATCAGTTGATTCGATTTCAATTACAGAAGTAATGAGATCACGAGGTAGATGTAAGGTACGAGGAAGGAGAGATCAGGCCATAGATAGACGAAATAACGATAGGTGAAGATGGAATAGGGTTCGCTGAGTTCTTCATCAACAAGGCGCATGATAAGGGGCAAATGATGTTCTCCACCGTAGCTCACGTACTCTATCTCCGATTCACCTCCGATTGATCCCTCCGGCGCCGGTGTTGTCTCCATTGCTTACGATAGAGATGAATCACATGTTACAGAGGACGATGGTGAGAAGCAAGTGGCGATGTCAGATATCAGTTATCTCAAATGTCGGAGGTAAACGAGCGAAGATCGAAAGCTCGTCGGAAAGTGACGTCAGAGGCGGCGTAGAGGTCAGGGTCGGCTGCGGCGACGGAAGCACTAGTGGTTGTAAGGACTATCGACGGCGTTAGGGTTGTTGAAGGTGATGGTGTATGGGTGGTTGTTTTGGTGGGGATATCAACATATGGTAGTAATAGAACTTGAAGGTGTTTTTGTGTTATTAACTCAAACTAAAAGAGAAGATAAAGTAGGTTAAATGTAAAATTGTGAAAGTATAAGGACCTCATGCTACATTGTTGTTGTCACTAAATAATTTGATCACTTTTGATGTTGATCCTTCACATGTTACATTTTGAATTGATCTATGCAAATAGGAGGTGTATTTATAAGCATGCATGTATTATAAAAATATTAGGATATAACGTATATGTTCACGTTTTTTACATAACTAAAATTGTTATTTCTATCGGAGGGGTATAATGACAAGCCTAGAGGTTCGATCAAAAAGACTAGACGGATAAATTTTCTTGGATTCGAGTTAAACATGAAACTTTGTGTTTTTTTGGGAAAAGAAATAAGAAAAAATAAAAGAAGGGGAGAAATAGATTTATAAAGGTATAATATATAATATACATGTAGGCACAAATAATTCCAAGCACTATATACTTGTTTATGTTAACACATGCCTTATATGCCTTGCTCATACTTATGCACTGTTATGAACAGTGTTGATTTTGTCTTAGCTAGTGACTAGTCTATGTAAAGCCTTAATGTACCCAACCAAACAGCCCAAATCAAGAGCTAACAAAGCCCAACAAGTAAACAAGTGAATGGGATCATCGCGTATTATAAGAAATGTGTAAAGAGATAGTGTAGGGTATGAATGAACTTATGTATGGTATGATTGTTCTACTTCTCGTCTCATATTCCTATGTAATTCTCATCTCTTCTTCATCAATTGAGTAATAGAAATCTGTGTTGGCTACTCTTAATCCCACAATCTCTGTAATTACATATCAATTCACTTCATGTATGGCAATCTTTTCCCGTGTACTTAATTTTAGGTTGCTTTTGACTTTTAATCAACTATTTGGATTAACTAACTAGTATGGGAACTAATTGGTATATTTAAAATTAAGAAAAATAAGTAGAGGGGTTAGACTAGGTCATATAAAAAGGGAGACCGGTCAGCCTGAACCATCCAATAAAAGAAACAATCATACCGGGCACAAGAATATCCCAACCATTCGCCCCACATTAAATGATAGAATTACAACATGTTTGGTCATGCTAATATTGTCTTCTTCCTCGAATGATCTTCTTTACATGGAGGAGTAAACTTGATGAACTTGAAGCCCAATGTGTGTTGATACGATTAAACCATTTCAATTGTTGGAACTATAATTCAAGTTATGTTTAAGATGATGATGGACAAGTTTGTGAGATCAACATCAATGGTCGATGCATTATCAACAACCAGGGCCTCCATTCGAAATTGCCGTACCCTCCTTTAACTTCGATGTTGTTCCATGATATTCAGCTACACATTCTATAACCCATGTTTATTCTCTTTCTAACATGTTTAATCTTGATTTTTTGTTATTCTAAGTTACATGTTAGTCAACCATTCTCAAGTTTCAGTAACTAATTCATGTTATTATAGGTGGAGGTTCAAGTCTCCACTTCCAAGTGACATTAATAGACCATATTGTTTGACTCATTTCAGGATTTAAAATGGGTATTCTAAGAAACAATTTGTAATTTACAATTCAGATTTAAATATAATGGTACAAAATTTATATGGTATATGTATGTTATTAGTATATTATTTATTCAGTTATTGTGTTGCACAAGTATATAGACTATGATAAACAAATTAGATCCAACAAATTAGATTTAAGGTTTAATGAAAGTAGTATGTTATTGATACAACTAATTTATTTTATCATCTCTATATCTTTCTATACATATATATACATAAAAAGAGATGGAGACAATAGGATGTCTTAATAACATAAATGGATGTTTATATAACTTAATCCTTAATGAAAACAGGAAAAACAAAACTATATAAAAATCAAACAGCTTAAAAGGCGGTCATCTTCGTCCCAAATATACAAACGCTAAACCCTACAAATCAAACTATCTTCAGAAATCAAACATCAATGGAGGACAGCTTTAAGGTTCGTGTTGATAAGGCTTTCGGATCCCTTCAAGCTTCATCGTCTTCTTCAACCCAATCGAATTCATCATCACTGAACTCTCTCTGGTGCCTCACCGACGAAGAAATCGAAAGAAACAAATGGATTCAAGATAAAGTCGATCCCCACAAAGATAACGATGATCACATCCACCGTCTCAAAAACCCCAAACCTTATTCTCCATTTCTGCAAGGCCTTCTTGCCAAACCCTCTACTTCCGATCAAAACATGGAGTCTGACATCCATGAGCTTGACGACGAAGAAGAAGAAGATGATGATGATGATGATGGAAACCGGAAGCAGCAGTTGTCTAAGCCGGATGATCACAGTAATGAGGAGTGGGATATTCGATCTTCCGTCGGCATGGATTGCACTCTCGACAACGAGGTATAGTGTTGAAACCCTAGAGTATCTATCAATTATGATTGTTTGATGTTGACTTCAATCCTCTTCAATTTAGGGTTTATGTTATCTTTTGTTTGTTTTCAATTCATGAGTCTGATGCAGGAAGAGCATATATCCTCTTCAATTCAGGGTCTATGTTATCTTTTGTTTGTTTTAACTCATAAATCTGATGCAGGAAGAACTTATATCCAATTTAAGTTAAGGTTTGTGTTATCTTTTGATTGTTTTCAGCTCATGAATCTGATGCAGGAAGAATATATCTTCTCTTCAATTTAGGGTTTAGGTCATCTTATGTTTGTTGTCAGCTCATGAATCTGATGCAGGAAGAACGTATATTCTCTTCAACTTAGGGTTTATGTTATCTTTTGTATGTTTTTAACTCATAATCTGATGCATGAAGAACATGCATCCCCTTCAATTTAGGATTTGTGTTATTTTGTATGTTTTCAACTCATGAATATGATGCAGGAAGAACATATGTCCTCTTTAATTTGGGGTTTCTGTTACTTTTTGTTTGATATCATACCATTAAATCTGATGCAGGAGGAGGAAGATGCCTATGACAAGGTGGCTGTAGGCAAGGAAGAGGCTGCAGAGCGATTTTACATGAAAGCTGTTAATGATTACGAAGTTGACGTTGATTCCAACAACGAGCTTCCCAGCTCATTTACTGATGTAGTTAGGGATCCTCGAGCAAATCACAAGGCAGCAAAACTCAGGCTCAAAGAAGACGATGACTCTGCTAAAAAGTTGGGCTTGCAGAAATCCGACAACAACATTCAAGAATCAAATCAAACTGCTACCGAATCGAAAGAACCATTAGTGGTGAATGAGACTCCAGGTTCGGAAGTCGCAACCTCTTTGCCCCAAGTAACTTCTCGTGTTCCAGATTACGTACGCAATCCTTCAAAATACACACATTATACCTTTGATTCAGTGGATGGTGTTGATGAAGAATCTAATCAGAAAGCATATATGAACTTCTTCAGTTCACTGAAGGGGTCTGCTGCCATGGAGGTTGAAGATGATGTTTCCACCGCCTCTGCAACATCAATCATCTTCACTCCAAGAAAGAAATCAAGTGATGTTTCAATGAAGAAGAGTAAGGTGGATGGATATGAAGACAAGAAAGTTGTACCCATTAGTATTGCAGATAGTGAGGTTTCCATGATGGATGAAGATGAACCTGAAATAGCTACAAATAGAAGTAGCAGCTTGCAGAGAAGTGCTCGCAGATATCGAACAAAAGACAGTACCAGTTTGGAATGAGGTAGGCTATATATTGTTTGCAGTTTCCACCAAGTGATCTGTTATGGTTTTTGCAGAATATGCTACAATTGTCTGTATTTGTTGAATTTTATTTTAAAGAATTTTATACCATGGTGATAAGTTATCATATCAACCTCCCATGTGAAATGTTCATGTGTGACTTGCCTGTTGTCATTTGATGCTGCTATTGATCATTCAAGTTGCTTGAGCTAAAATGTACGCGCCATTGAATGCTAGGTAGCAATCCTGACCCTTTCATCCAAGAATGAGTTGATTTATAGGTTCATTTGGTCCTCTCAAAATATATAACAGGTTGAACGGTTGACTCTTACAAGACATGCTATAAAACATGTTAAAACGAGTTGGCTTCCTTTCTAACATGACTTGTTTCAATTTGAGTCCACTTTGGTTAGTAGAACTTGTTTTAACCTAAGCTGAATTAATGAATTCATGCTTTATTTTAAAACTAAAAAGGCTATATTGCTTGATACCTTATTTGACTTGAATCCATTTTGTTCAACACAATTTTTAAGGGTAGACCCAAGACAACATGCCACAATTTTAATTATATGCGGATCAGGGTTGATGTTAACAAACAATAGTTGAATAAACAAATGGATTGTGTTTTGGTTCACCTACACAATCTTCCAATCCAAAATATTTTAAATCACCATCTTGACTGATACCCTTACTGAAAGTAGCTATTGCACCAACAGAGAAAGGTAGGTCTCCATGATCAAGTAATGGGGGGAGCTTGAGTTACACCTAGCACGTTAAGACTATAAGACTGTTGACCGTAGGAAGGAGTCTCTTGCACTCTATTTTTGACGTAAGAATCAGTAAGGGGCTGTTTGGCAGCTTCTTAATCATCCTCTTAATGTTTCAGATGTCTGAATGATTCAATACTTAATGGTTCAGACTGTTTGTTTCGCGAGCAAATGTCTGCTGAATGATTCAGTTTGCTTCCGAATGGTTAAACATTATACTAATATTGAATGGTTAAGAGGTTTAATGCTAAATGATTAAAACATCTTATCTGAATTTGTCAGACATTTACATTTGAATAATTAAGCGATATACTACCTCTTAATGATTCAAACCTCTTAATGCTTCAACACTTAATCATTCAGAAATCATCAAACAACCCCTAAAAATTTTCTGCTAAAGTATCAAAGTCATGGTAGAGAGAGTTGATAGGAATCAAATGTGTCACCTTTGACAAATTGGAGTATTTTTAACGGTTTCAAGCCTAGGCCTTACCAGAGATGAAGATATGAAGGATCTGGTCTTTTTCTTTTTGAGGGGCTTGGCGTAGATGTCGCCAATACATGTCACTGTGATGTTCATTGTTTGGGCTTTAGCTCAAACAATGTTCTCAAATATCAACTAAGTTGATTACAGCTCTATCATTTTAGATACAAGGTTTAAGGTATTGTCCTTAGCCCTAACCATCCAAACTATAATAATTATCCAACAAAGAGACTACAATACAAATATAGCTATAGATATGAACTAGTTTCAAAAAGTTCAAGTGAAATCAAAATTTTAAACTAAAACAATCATGATGAGCTTATGGTTCCTGCTTTTGACCAAAGCATTTATTAATAACTTTTTTTTATCAAACAAACACACTTTTTACTCTACACGTATCTACTCTTAAAATTACTGCACATACTATAAAATTTAAACCCACAACTTATGATTTAATGGTTCACTACTTTAACACCAAAACATCCCTTAGAAACATTTATTAATAATTATATGTTTGCAACTTTTGCATTAAAGAAGTAAGATTAAGATTTAAAATTTAATAGTATTCAACCTTTAAGAATTAGCCAATGCAATATTGAAATCCCACTCCACACTACCACACACAGTATGAAAAGGATGAGTAAGAACAAGCCTTACCTTATCCCAGGTGAACCCAAAACATACTATTAGATTATAATGTCGTAGATGAAGATACAATAAAACCCATAGCCCAATGATGTTCAATTAGATTGTAATTTAGTCATCTCAACAATAATAATCAGCACGATGACATCATATTTCAAGTGTTGTTACCAGCCCCGTTATCTTTCTAGGGCTCGGCAGGCCTGTGAATTTTTATCACCAAAAATACTATCAACAAATAGTGCATCCAGTTCATACAACTGTATGGCCTAGAACAATCGCTTGCGACAATCTGGTGCCCCGCAATAGCAAGCAAGTTGCTTAATCTTGCCATCTGGACCATGCACGCTGTCCAATTCGTATCCATAGTCATAGGTAAGCTCCTACAGGAAAAACCCGATAACATAATCTAAGTACTTGTATAATCAACCCCAATTAATGTGCTAAATATACAATTAAAGCAACAAAATACAAATTGCAGTAAAGTGGGAACCTTCAGTGGCAGTATATTGTCAGCAGCAAACAGAATCACACGGGCCTGGGTGATATCATGGTGAGCACTTAAGACACATTGCACAAACAAATTTGGCTGACAGCTATGATTAATGAAACGGGCCACATTTCCAGAGGTTCCTGCATCAATGCAAAACTCTGGCCCGCCATCCTTGTCATCGTTTTGAACTATTAATGATGGCATAGCTACCTCCCCGACTCGCCTCTATCAAGTTTACATAACAAGTTAAACTCAGCGCATTATTGTAAATACTAACATATCATATAGTAATTAGGGGTGTTTACAGTCCAGTTTGGCTGTTTTAAGCAAAAAATATGGTCCTAACTGCTAACTACAATTTTGGAAAATGACAAACCAAAACGGCACTGTTGGATTGGTCGGCCAGACCAGGCAGTTTTAACTGTTTTACAGTTCAGTTTTGGCAATTTGGTGGTTTGAACTGGGTTTTGTCCCACTCAAAATCATCTAAGTGTATAAATATTTTAAGAAAATAGAGTAATATAATACATAAACGTAACTGTATATTCCAAAAATTAAAAAGTAAATGAGCAAATAAAGGCTAAATGGCTGCAAGGCTTACAAGGCCAGTTCTAGACCATTAAACTGCCAAAGCCAAACCGCATACATCCCAAACCGACCAACTTGCTGTTTAGACAGTTCAATCGGTTTCTGACTGTTTATGAACACCCCTAATGGTAATTGTGCTCTCAAAATACCCTTATACCTCTCTCCCGCCGAGTCCCTTCATTGTTTGAAGGCAGTCAATGTCAAAAATATAGTTGTTTTCAGGGTTAGAGTCAACATCATCTGTCTTTTTAAGAACTCCTATGTACTCACAAACAGGTGCACCAGATGGTATGAAGTCCCAAGATCTAACTGCCCAACCCTTTTTTGGAGTCTTGAAAACCTGATAGTTATATGTAGCAAGTTAATATTACATATAAATACATACATATCAGTATATCACTACACAGAACTAGAAAAGGCTAAAAAGACGAACCTCAAGTCGGTATCTTAACCCACGTTGAGACGTTCTATTTATGCAACTGGACCCACAGCCACAGTTTGGTCCACATTCAAATACAACAGCCTTAGGTTCGATTAGCCTGGATGGTAAGGATTACATAAGTCCATAATTACAGAAGCTTTCATAACCTAACATTATTTACAAATGATGACGAATAAAACTAATTTTACCTGCCACCATCACGA
This sequence comes from Flaveria ramosissima, assembly GCA_025215565.1. Classification (NCBI taxonomy): domain Eukaryota; kingdom Viridiplantae; phylum Streptophyta; class Magnoliopsida; order Asterales; family Asteraceae; genus Flaveria; species Flaveria ramosissima. The sequence continues at coordinate 74,773,140 of CM046035.1, forward strand.
TGTACATAGGGAAAATCAGAGCCATTAAGCCTAGCACAAGCACAACTTCTAGGGTCAGTGCAACTACCCTTGCAGTTGCATCCAGAGGCACTAGAAGGGAGCACCACATTTTTTGAAACTTGGAGAGATTTTATATAGGTGCAGCCTGGAAGAAATATTAAAACAAAAATTAATGAAAAATGAAAACATATAAAATGTGCACACTTGAGTTGGAAAATCCAAATTAGTTTTAAAATGTGGGACAGTTTTTACTAAATTTAATTAATTTTGTGTTTCTGTTTGAAGATAGCACAAATCAAGTAGTCAGTGTGGAACACTGAACACATAGAAATTTATAGTCTGTAATAGGCCTAAAACCAATGCACTTGCTAAATAACAAGTCAGGAAACAAACAGAATTAAAGATTTTAACAGAAGATTCATTCAAGTGCAGTATAACTTGCCGGTTGGGGGAACTGGTGGATCATCAACCAGATTGGTCGCAGGAATAGGAATATTCTCAAGGCCTCTGCTGATGTCCTCACATACCATCCTTGGATTAAAAACAGAAAAATAAATCAACTGTGTCAAAACACACACATACTCAAAACCATGAACTTTATTTCTCATTATACCCGCGTAACTCAGAAACTTCGTTTGGAATGCGCCCTCGAGAAAAATAAACCTGACAAATTTGTATACAAAACGTTTAAACAAAGAGAAATGACACCAACAATCAAGAAGCAACAACGTTTTAGCATTGTCCCACAAATCAGGAATAAAAGATAACAATATTGGTCCCACAAATTCTATGACCAAGAAATATAACCTGTTCGGTCAACAGAGAAGGCTGCCCTTCCATACGCTTGAGACGAAACTTATAAACAGTGAAACCAGAAATCCCTTTCTCTGCCCAATACTTGACAACCTGAAAAGACAAGCATACCCCTAAAGTTTGACAAGAAATTCATAAGCAAAAGATGTTTGGCATGAACAATCACTAAATCTACCTTATACAAACCATCATATGTGTAAACTTTGCCAACATAACTAGTTGTAGATTGATGCCCTCGAATGACTCTAACTGGCACATTTTGTTCCAAACAATTCTACAAAAGCCCAAAAAAATTAGTCAAAGAAATCAGAGGACAAAATACTATTGTTTTGTGCGCTTGCATAAATAAATACAAAAAATAACTTTAATTAAATTACATATTTGAATTTTTGAACTAATACACCGTAAGTGTTACTATCATGATGAGCTGATAATAATTCATTCTTATATATCTGTGTGTATAAATCTGAACTCTTAAAGTAAAGTGGCATTTGTGTGCATATCACGAAAAGAATGATGCGTGACCCCTCATCTAAACTACTCAAAGTCCGAACCTAACATCTGGAACTCAATAGCCCCCATGCATGTTTAATCAGCTTTAGCAATTAATTGGTTGCACCAGCTTTAGTCCAGAACCGACTGCGTCTGGAAAATCAAGCATTAAATTTATCTTCAGAAGCACAGAGGTGGTAGCGCATTCTGGTCTATGCGCTTCTGCTCGTCTTTTGTAGCAATAAATATGTCAAAGAAATCATAGGTCAAAATAAATTGTTGTGTATAATCTTGCATAGATAAAACATAAACTAATCAAATTTCATGTCCGAACCAATAAAATTTAAGTGTTAATATAATGATAATACCAGATTCTTCTAAGTGTGTAAATGCAAGTAGAGTGGCATTTGCGTGGGTGTCATGCAAAGAACATTAATAAATAGCAAAGAGAATTTATGGTTGCTTTAGTGCCATATATGATAATAACAAAGTGCAACTAATGCGTTTGAATATAAATGCTATGTTACCAAATATCAGATATCGCATGTTCATAGGCAAAAGATGTAATTTAGAATAGTTGAAATGTCACATAAAATTACCATGTTAACAACTTAACATCAAAAAACAAGACTAATTACCTTCAATCCTAGATTACCACGTGCCATTACTTGATCTTTGATTTGACGTTTATTACCAAGTAGATTATTACCACCTTGACCAGTGTACACAACATCTTCAGAGTTATCAAGATCATCCTCATATTGGCCAGACAGCACTATGGCCACAGTGAGTGGCAACTTATATTCAGGATACTCCTGTATAAAAGTGATCTATATAAGGATGAATTTAGGTGAAAACATGCACAAAAAACATTTATAACTAAGTTGTAGATTGCAATACCAACATCACAAGCAATAACAATGACGACAAAGCACTACAATGATGATAAGTCAGATAATTGATTTAAATACATTACCCTCTGAGAACTTGACCCAATATAATCAATTCCACTAAGCCAGTGGTTATGAAAACCTACAGTAACCATCTCACATCGTGAAAAAAATTGGTGCCCAACATCAACCCCTGCAATCATAATGCCCTTGGTACGATCAACTTTCAAATATATGTACACATATAGATAGACAGATTAGAGAGAGAGAGAAAGAGCACACAAATGTGAACAGAATATATGCATATATGTGTGTATGTATACACATACAAACATGTGAACCAAATAAAAGATCATGTACTAACCTGGAATTGCTCCTATCCTTGTTTTGGGTGTAAGTATGGTGTTGGAAGACAGCATCTGCACATTATGTTGCCAAAACAATGTCAACACAGGCATAGACTCAACCTCTGAACCTCTTTGCATAGCAATAAAATACAATCAAATATACGCACAAATCTTATTTTGTCAAAATAATCATGAAGCTCTATAATAAACTGCATCGGAATATCATGAATATTATTTTACTATTCATGAAGAAAAAAGTGACTTGCCAATGATAAAGCTTTAAGATCAGGTCTTTTGGCCTGTCTTCGTTCTTCAACTTCATCCTGCTTCTGCACAAATTTATACATCATATTGTAATGCTCGTGCAAACATCATTAACATGTGAACTGCACAAACAAACATTTATGAATGCACACGGAAAAAAATAATGGAGTGCAAAATGCATAATCTATATTCTATAGATTTGCAACATAAAATCTTAAAGTAAGTGACTACGAATGCACATGAAGCCCCAAAAAGGTAAAAGTGAAAAAGAAAGCAAAACTGGTAAATGGGACAAAAAGACTGGCGGTCAATCACAAAGTCAATCCTTAGTCTTAGTCCATAGACCATAACTCATGTGAACATATAAAAAATGTGGTCTATTATACTACTTATTACTGATGATCATAGTACACTATAATGAATAATCTGTCAGGTTGGGATTATACAGCTCAATTACGTGGAAATACACAGACAGTATTCTTGTGTTGTATACATTAAATAGAGTATGGTGGTTTTTGAGATGCTCATATTCTAATTTAAAATTTCTTCTAGAATATATATTAAAAAAACACACACACATTCGATATTGTTTGATATGCTCACATTCGATAAAAAATGGACCTGAACGAACCAACTAACATATAAACTAGGTTAGGTTGCAGCCTAAGGCAGTTTGCATAACTTGTGCTGTATAAATTAAACAAAGTATGATGGTTTTTGAGAAGCTTATATTCTAATATAGATAATTTAAAGAAAAAACACAAAAAAAAACAAAACATTAGAAATTTTTTAGAAAATGGCATTTAATACACAAATAGATTAATTGAATCATGGACCTGAACGTACCAACTAACATATAAACTAGCCTGAAGATTTCCAGTTTAAGGTAAAGCAAAGTAGATGCTAACCTTAGATTTTGGTTTTTTCTCATCGTCTTCATCTTTTTTGCACCTCTTTTCCTCTACCTGTAAATGATAGCACAAAAGCAGGGTCAATTATCAACTTCTATAATCATGTAAAGTGTCATGCATGTGAAGCATCTCTTAACAATATATATATATATATATATATATATATATATATATATATATATATATATATATATATATATATATATATTGATGGTTCTAATCATGTTTGTGGGGTTAAAATGTTCATGGGTCAAAAGTTTATCAAATGGGTCATGGGTTAGAAAATTGGATCTGCCCAAAATCTATTTTAGGAATTAATAATTTAATAATTAGGCAATCAAATATAATAAAGTAGTCAAAGCATAAATCAAGCAATGCTTGATTTAAGCTATGCTTGATTTAAGCTATCGGTTATGATTCTCCTTTATGATTAGGAGTTATTATCTTCCTTATAAATAGATGGTAGGAATAAGATGCAAAGTGTACCAAAAAATATTTCCTTTGTTCTACTTAATAAAATAATGTGAGTGTGTTTTATCAATTGTTATTGTGCCAATTGTCTAACAATTGGTATCAGAGCGGTGCGATATCGAAAACCTGTGAGAGTGAAAGACAAGTCACTACACCAAAAGGTTGAATATTGGAACAACAGCTTGATTCAATTCTGATCAGCCCCTGATCAGAATTAAATCGCAGCCCTAATCCCACAGATCAGTAACCAGACCCTGTTCTTCTTTGTTGCCTAGGAAAAGAACGGAATAGCCAGGTTAGGCTTGTTCTTTTGGCAGGGAATTCCAACCAGAAGTGCAGAAAAAACAGACAGGAAGAAGCCTTTGGATCCAGTCTTGTTTGGCAGGTGAAAGAAAACAGCAAAAGCAGGTGGCTTTGTTTTCTTGGTCGGTGGAAGAAGGCTGTTGGAGTAGGGTTTGATCTACAAGGGTTGGGGCTGTCCAAAACAGAAAAAAATGGCAATGATACCAGCAAAGGAAGGAGGTTCGATGTCCTATCAGTGTCCGATTTAGACATCTACAAACTATCCGGTGTGGGCAATTAAAGTGAAGGCCATTATGGATGCAAATGGAATATGGGAGGCCATAGAACCACCAAGAGGTACTAATGTTGATCCAAAAAAAAGTCCAAGATGGCTCTTGCCTTCTTGTTTCAAGCCATCCCAATAGAGCTCGTTTTACAAATGGCATCTCATACGGATGCAAAACAAGTTTGGGAAGGGCTGAAAACAAGATTTTTGGTGGTGGATCGAGTAAGAACGGCTAGGCTTTCAACATTGAGGAAGGAAATCGAAAGCTTGCACATGAAGGAGGATGACTTGGTAGATGCTTTTGCAAGCAAATTAAGTGGGCTGGCCTCAAAAGCAAGGAGTCTCGGGTCAGACATTGAAGAGAAGGTTTTGGTGAGACGGTTGCTTGATGTAATGCCCAAGTCATTCCTTCAAATCGTAGCCTCAATAGAGCAATGCTTTGATCTTGACAAGATGTCGTTTGATGAAGCTGTTGGAAGGTTGAGGGCCTATGAAGAACGCATTAAAGGACTCAACAAAGAAGAAGAAACTCAAGGGAGGTTAATGTTTTCTAAGAGGGAGAAAGACAAAAAGCACGGATGTGAGCAATGTGGTTATGGAAGTTCAAACCGGGATTACTTTAGGGGTGGCCGAGGAAGAGGTCAGGGTCCCGGAAAAGGTCAAGGTGGTGAACGGTTCCAACGGAATAAAAGCCACGTTAGATGCTATAAGTGTGGTGAACTTGGACATTTTCTAAATGAATGTCCAAAGTGGGAGAAAAAGGAGGAGGCTAACTTAGCACAATATATGGAAGACGAACCAACGTTGCTATAAACAATGAAGTGCACAAACCATGATTAGGGGGGTGAATGATGGTTCTAATCATGTTTGTGGGGTTAAAATGTTCATGGGTCAAAAGTTTATCAAATGGGTCATGGGTTAGAAAATTGGATCTGCCCAAAATCTATTTTAGGAATTAATAATTTAATAATTAGACAATCAAATATAATAAAGTAGTCAAAGCATAAATCAAGCAATGCTTGATTTAAGCTATGCTTGATTTAAGCTATTGGTTATGATTCTCCTTTATGATTAGGAGTTATTATCTTCCTTATAAATAGATGGTAGGAATAAGATGCAAAGTGTACCAAAAAATATTTCCTTTGTTCTACTTAATAAAATAATGTGAGTGTGTTTTATCAATTGTTATTGTGCCAATTGTCTAACACACACACACACACACACACACACATATATATATATATATATATATATATATATATATATATATATATATATATATGTATATATGAATAGTGTGTTGTAAAGGCAATTTGCTACAACACAAGTTCGTTAATTCCTTTGTTGTCAAAAGCTCACAAAACGCGTGCCTAGGCGCTTACTGCAACCAAACACAACCTTGACGTCTCACTTCCAACGCCCCATTTTCAGGCGCCCAGGCGCATTTTCAAGCCAAGTTCCAACCAAAAAACATCTGAACATGTCAGAAACAATTACACCAGCCCTAAACAAGCCTGTAGTCAACCTAAAACATACTATGCGACTCACTGAAAAAGACCCTCGCATTTTAGAGATGAAGGTTTGTTCAACCTTGAATAGTTCACCTAGGCCCAAGCTCGCCCTTTGCGCCTATGGACCACCTTGCGCCTTCAACAACTATGGTTTGTTCCAAAAAAATGAATATTGCAGGTTTCATGTCCCCAAAAGCAACACTTTTTTTCAAAACCTAACAAAGAGATGAAGGTCCTACAATATTTGCAGTAAAAAATAAGCTTTTTCAGTCCTACCGTTATAATTTATAATCCTTATAATTTCAAGTGGTAGAGAGCTGAAACACAAAGGTACGTTTACTTCATTTACAGGCAGAATTTACCTTAAGTTTATTCATTACTGCTTAATATTCCGGTTCTACTTTTCTTATCTTTGTTATTTTGTGTCAGCAGCAACAATCATAGAAATAAAAAACTCTACATGTCTTCAATACCTGAACAAAAAACAAGAAGTGCTTGTAGAAAGCTCTAACTGTATCCGTCACCATGGAGTACACACTCTTCTCTCCAACTTGTCCCTTCGGTGGAGAAAAAATCACCACCTCCTTCTTCTCATCTCCCTGTAGCTCCTCCACTTTCTCAATACCCACGTTTGACTCCGGTACGACGTTCCGAACGCCTTCATCGTGCACCAACTCCGTCAACACATTCCTCGGTACACCTTTCTGTTTGTTGTACTTCCGTCGCTGCTTCTGCGGCTTCTCCGCTTTCGTCAACGACTCCTCCTCCTCTTCACGACGCCTAATAGCATCCTTGGTGATCTTAATCTTCTGAATCCGAGCACTGGTCCTCGTAGCCGGAGCACGAGCCTTCGAACCTTTAACTGTAGTTCCGACTTCCGATCCATCGTCGTTTTCGTTCGATTTGATCGACTCAACTACCATCGCGAAGGTGTAAATCAGGTAGCCTGCAGAGAGAGACGATTTTAACAACAATCAAGTGAACAGATGATGAAAAATGGTGGATCAATCGAGCTAAACGGTGATGAAGATGATGATTAGTGATGATAAATGAGAGTATTTGGAGATGAAATTGGGGGAAGTGACTGTTGGAGAGAATGAAATTAGGGTTTTGAGAAATAGAGCGGCAAAAGCATATGAAAATAGTCAAATGCCGCTCTACTGTCGGAATCTGTTTCTGTTTATATTTATTTTTGGCGAAATTGGGTTTTGCGTCGCGTTTTTTATGACATTTTGTTTTTTTATTGCTTCTGAAAGTTTGAATTTCAAATTTGTTTAAAACTTGTCAAGAATTTTTGCATCGATTGTTGAACCTTGATTGAAAATCGGATAGTATCATATCTTTTTTATTTATTTATTTTTAGATTAATTGGAAGTGAACATAATTTGAATATTTAAACTTGGTTTTATTAAGATATATGTTTAGAGTGGTATTATGTATACTATGGTGTAGCTATTTAACCACGTTTAGGTTTGAGCTTCCATTTTCCACTCTTTATTTGATGTTGCTTTGTTTTTTATGCTTAATTTATTTTCTTTTGATGTTGTTGTTGAAACTTTTTATCTTTTGATTCTTATTCATCTTCTTCTCCTGCAACATCTCAGTCTTACGCTCCATCACAGACCACGTTGTCGTCTTTAATATGATGCACAAATGGCGGAGACCGACGGTGGTGATATCAAGACCCGGTCGAAATGTCGGTGATGGTGGCTAGGGTTTTGGCGAGCAAAACTTCACTTGCATGTCGGTAATCAAGGTATTTTTGAACTTATCGTAAGTTCGTGAATCTGTAATGCCCCTGTTGTTCAACTTCTCTAATTAACATGGAACATAACCGCCATAATCATCTTTGGTTGTTCGAAAGTACGAAGCTCGAAGATGTTCTTCTATGTTCTTCATTGCTATTTGCAATGCAATCGATGGTTTTTGGTTCAAAATTAATACGTGGAATGGAATCATTTCGAAACTTGCGTATTAGTTTTAGAAGCTCTAGTGGATTCTTTAATATTATATGAAAATTTATTTGTGTTTGAACATCCTAAGTATTTGCAAAACCAACTAAACTGTCGACCCGTCACCAGGGTTGCCAAAAACATGAATAAACCAAACAACATTCTGGCATTAGTTGGAAACCGAATCTAGAACTTGTTTTATCGGTCTAAAGATGCCTTAAATGAATCGGCTCTTATCTTCACCGCCCTAACCCTCACCTTCATTGTCTAAAGTAACTCCCATCACAGTCATCATTGTCATCATCATATCCAAGGAGTCAACCCTCACCTTCATCGACTGAATCAAGTAGAAAGTCTCATATAATAAAGATACCAACATTATAGACTAAATATGAATCACAATATGAAAATCAGGTCTCTAGCAAGGAAAACCCTAACATCATAGGCCAAATATGCACCATAAAAGCTAAGAACAGTAATCAAATGAAAACCAAGAACAAAATCATCCAATAAAGAAAGGCCAACATCACAGCCTGCAAACAAAGTATGAACACCAGTAAAAATCATAAATCAAAGAAAAACCCAAAACAAGTTTAAAATTTTAAATGAGCAACATGAGCGTATCATATGGGGTAACCTCATCATCATTGGCGTTATAAAAAAACCCAACATCATCACCCAACAAAATGATTGTCATCCCTAGTTAAAAGGGGCAATCAAAGGGTTGTACATAAAGGCTTAAACATTACGCAACGGTTCATGCATGTTGTATATATGGAACAAAATAGGTGATTGGAGTGTAAGACCACCACTACCATGGCTAACCTTTTAGGGTCACGCTGGTAGCAGCGACAAGCTGTCACTGTGGTGATGAACACTGATGGTGTCTTGTAGCAGTGCTGGTGGTGCGACAGTGGTGGTGCAACGGTGGACACTCTCTCCTGTATATCTCATTTCTTTGTCTCTCTTTAATAAATATTTGCAAATGCAAATGAAGATGAAAAAAGGGTTTAAACCACAAGACCACAATATCATTTGTAGAAAACTTGAAATGACCAAACCACCCTTTTTACTGTTCATGAACTTGGTTTTTTAATATATAGGTAAATTAGAAGTTGTTAAATAGTCACATGTAGATTTGTCACAGTCATATGTCTCGTTATTTGAGTTATGATTCAGGTTTGTGCTAGGTGATTGTTAACGACATTGTTATGGCATGGTGAGGTGGCATGCCTGGGTGATTTTCAAGACAAGTGTTTTAACGATTTAATGGTTGTTGTTACATGAGAGGCGTAGAAATACGAACGACAACATGGAGTAGTGGCGGTTGTTTGAGTTGTGAGGGGTGTTAGTAGTTGTTTATGTGAGGTGGTCAACAGTGCAGATCATGGTCATGGGTGGAGATCAAGTGATGGTGGTTGATGGTGGTGAGTGTTTATGTAAAAGTACATAAGAATAATAAACTTTATAAAAAATATTGTTTTTAAGATTAAAATCGAAAGATAAATAACAATGACTCAATGCTAAATTTCACTCACATAGATAAGGGTAACAAAGCTATGATGGACTAAATCTATAAATATCCTTAACAAGGAATTATATTCATACTTTCATCAAACCATTAAAAATATAAACATAACTACTATTAAGCCATCGTGTTGTTGCGACGGGAGGCGTAAAATCGTGCCAAGTAACATCAATGTTATACCGTCGTCAGCGAACACCAACACCGAAAAATCTCGTATTTAAAAATTAAAAAATAAATCTAAACAGAAAGTAGATGTAAAAATATTAAACCACACACATAAAAATGTAAAACTTTAAAATAATAACCAAGTCAATCTTGGACCCGCACGTCGATAGGGTCGTTAAACGGAAAAAAATTGGACGTTGTAGCGTGTTAACTCTAAAAAAACAAGTGAAATGTAAAACAGAACATTTGTAAAAGATGAAAAATACAGGGGACCAAAGTTGAAAGTGAAAACTTGTGGGATTAAATTGTAAATGATGTAAAAGTATTAAGTTTTAATTATATTTCAAAACAACTTAAAAAAATGCGTACAAATTTAATGCTTATGATACAAGAATTAATGTAACATTAACGATAATTAGTAATATTTTAATTTACTCGAAAAATTAAAGTAATAATAATAAAAAAGGTACATATAGTTTAAACTTTAAGCCAATGAGTGAAGTGAAATTGTTTTAGATAGCTTCATTTGAAGTTTCTGGCAAAATTTATACCTGCATTCAGTAGAAAACATTAAAGGCTTCTGTATACTCTTGAATCCACTATTTTTCACTAAACAAAAAAAAATCAGTATAGAAGCAAAAGTTGAAGATACCCTCATGATTGTTTTTTTCATGTTCTCGTATTTTTAATAATGATCTAAACTTGTTATAACACGGTTAGTGGAATAGTTGTTTTTTATTAATACTTACAGCTTGGTGTGGGGATCCTTGACAAATTGCAACGTCTTTCTTGTTCTCAGCTGCCGATAATAATGCTCTATGTCAAGTGTAATGTCACTATAGAAAATCATTTAACATTGAGTATTCCAGCCTCCATGTACAAATGCAGTTATACCTCGTCTTGTAAATTTAGCAGATGAAACAACACAATCACTTCATTATTCTTGTCGATTTGGTGAGACTTAAGCGTCCATAAGGCCTAACTCAAAACTTGAAACCATAGATTTTCTTCTATTAAAACGTTGGGGACTAATTTCATTGGAACATATCATATATAAATCTGATTTACCACTTAGCAATAATTTATGAACATAGTTATATTAACAAAGTAAAAAATGGTTTAAAAGTATTTTAAACATAGCAACTTTTTAGATTCAAAATTGACTTAGACCTTTTTAGATGTTTTCAAAAGTCAATAATCAGATTGTGTGGTTCTCACCAATGTCATGTAACCAAGCAATAGTTGTTGTGCGAGTTCCTTTAGGCATCACCACAAAAGTCCTTCCATACCCCAAAGACATTTTCCTAACTTTTCTTATTGTTGACAAACAAGACGTATATAAAACAATTACAACACTAGAATCTTACACAACAATCTAAATATTTTTGTTTATACAATGGTATACCCTTAAAAAAACCCGACCTGAATCACGATTAGAGCTATTGTAAGTAATTTACTTCACCCTTAGTTATAGCACTCATAATTGAAACACAACACTTTGTAATAATGAATATTTGGTAACCACATTAGCATTTGTTAACAAAATATTCCATATGCAATCATAATAATACATTGATAACATAAAAAAGAAGCATTGTAAAAGAGCATCAGATCTGCACATCAAATTCAAGCTATCTAAAACTTGATGATTACTTGCAATCGGCTGTAGCCTTACCCTGGCTACCATTATTGTTTTCCCAATATAGTTACAGTGCCACTAACATCCAAATAAAATAACCATAATAAAAACCAATGCTTTATCTTTGAGTGATGTTATTAACATTATTCGTTATTGTATTAAATCTAGGTTTTTTTGTGTGATGTTGTAGCGTAAAATTAGCAAACAAACACCCAAAACAAAATCGTAACAACTGGAGACCTACCCAATAAATCACACATGTAACCAACACAAATCCAAATCTGCTAGAAAGAACCCACAATGAAGAAACACCAATCATTGGTCTTCAAAGCAACCCAAAATTACATTAACAGATTTGCCATTGCATTCAATTCGCTTGTTTCAACAAAAGCTCAAACCCTGAAATCGAAAACCATTAGAACACAATTGCAAAACAATATACAAAAAATAACGATCTGTTTTCTTACTTAGGTGGAGATATCGACTTCAAGCAGATGTAATTCAAACTTTATTCTCTGATTTGGCTTTAAGTTTGGAAGCCATTGAAACGAATCTTGGAAAAACGAAATACGGAACAACGAAGAGGAGCAAGGAGATAGTGAGGAATTAATAAAAACCATTGGTGTTAACATGGCAAAACAAAGACAGTAAACATGACATTGTACTGCACCTAAGATGTGGTAGAATGATATACAAAATCTGTAGCTAACAATTATCTGTTCTATAGAGAAGTACTTTGATAATATCAAGTTTTGAATTGCCTTATGTGTTACATGAGGATGGATTTTATTTATTAAACTCATGTTAATTTTTCGTTTATTTTAATCTCGATATAAACATGTTATAATATTTTACTATATTTATTTACTAGGTTAGATACCAATGTGTTACACGGATTGAAATAAAAAAATTTATATAATAGAGTATATATATATATGTATAACTAGCTTTGTAAACCCGTGTATTACACGGGGTGAATAAATAAAATATTAATATAATAAAATTTATTAATTATAAAATAATATTCTAATATATAATAAAATCGTAATATCTTCTTTTTAAAATTTTGTTTTTAAACTTAAAAAAATATATATTTTTTTTCTAAAATAAACCGTATAAAAATGACATTTTTAAAAAATTTTCTATTATAATTCTCAAATTTGATTATTTTTTGTTTTTTTAATGAATTTTTAAAAATACAAATTTTAAAAAAGTTTGTATTTTTAAAAAAGTTTTATGCTTTGGAAAAATTTATTATTTTATAAAAATTATTTATTTAAAAATAACATTAATAAATAGATTTTTCTCTTAACTTATTAAATCTAAAAAATGTGTTAAATAATAATATTATTAATTAATGTAATTATTTAATAGGAGAGAGAGATGAAAAAATTTTAATGAGAATAATTGTGGTGTTACCATGTGTCATCCTAAGATACATTTATATTAGAGTAAGTGGATCTAATATATATTATAAATAACAACATATCAATTAAATTAGTATATATAACATACATATTAAAGGTATAAACAATAGTATAAAAAGAAAATATTAAAGGTATAAACAATAGTATAAAAAGAAAACATTATTATTCGTAAACATACATAAATCATTTTATATATCTTTTTAAAGTATTAAGTTTTAACAATGATTAGCTACAAATTAAACTATATTTTCATAAAATTAAGTCTTATTAAAGTATTTTTTATAAAATATTTCTTATTTTTTCCCTCTCCATTTATTTTCTTTTCTTAATTCCTTTTCTCTTAATTTTTCTTATCTCGATAATTTTCTTTCACTTCCTTTTTTTTCTTTTCTTTCGTTTATAAAACTCAGGAATATAGCGTAAATATTATATGGTGGTAATTCTTTATTTGTTGTCCCTGAGTTTTGGTCTATTTTGTTATTTTCATCTAATTTTTTTCTAGGTCCCTGACTTTTTAAAAAATTGTCATTTTCATTCATTTTCATTATCTTAGTTAATTGTGTTTGTTAAGTTATAGGCACTCAAGTCATTATACAAATCATTTGATTAAGTTTTAATTTATATAATGACTTAAATGCCCTTAACGTAACAAACACGGTTAACTAATGTAACATCTTTCATTTTTTATGCTTAACTTTTTTAATGATTATAGTATTTCTGTTTGTAATCATTGATTAAATTCAAGAATCTATTTGTGCAAAGTATCTAATGTTTTATGCATTATGATTTGTTATGATACTATAGCATGCTATTGTGATTCCATGATAACACGTGTGTAAATACTAGATCTTGCTCTAAAAAATAGTTTGAAAATGGCCTATAATTTATCAAAATCTAATATAAATACAAATTTCAGCATAAATAAAACACATATAACTATAATGATGAAAATTTACATATAACTTAGAGTTAAATATGTAACTTTTATTAAAAGGATAAAGATTTAATTAATTAAATAAAGTCTCGTAATTATCTAAACATAACATATATAATTACACACACACACATATATATATATATATACATACATGAATAATTATAAAATTATATGTACACAAATATATATATATATATATATATATATATATATATATATATATATATATATTCTATTATTTTTATCATTTACGTGGTGTATATCTAATTATATAATAAATAACTAACTAGTAATTATCCTAAATAAACAACTAACCAACTAAACTAATCCTAATTCTAAAATACCATAGAAATTTTGTTCTCATCCTATGGCCCCTTCAAATTATGAATTTAATTAATAATATATCAAGATAGCATATCATAATTCTAGCTTATTGATTTGACCTCTTAAACAACTCATGCAAGTTTAGTTATGAATCTGTTTAAAGTTGTCAAAAAATCCTAAAATTTGCAACTTTTCAATATATACTTAGAGTAAAATTTAAAGCAATGAATTCTATTTAGTATAAGCAATATAAGCGTGCTTTAAACAATAAAAGTCCAAACTATATTGATCCTCAAAATTATTTGCAGGATCGTTTTTTGTCACTTAACACTTAGTTTTCTCTCAAACTCACTTGAAACACACTTGGTTCAGATGATGATACATAATCCCTTCTAAGAGTTGATTATAATATATTAAGTAACAAAGAACACAAAGAAATAATTTTCAATATACTTGTATATATTACTTCTCAACTCAAAGTATTACAAGACTCCTACAAGCATATTACATGAGTTGCAATGAGAAACTATATATACTAGATCATACAGTCTGATATACTTTGATACCAACTAAAAACTTATGACTAAAGCAGATACTACAATGTTAAAGTTAAGGTATTTTAGATAAAGTATTATCATAAGATAGTAATGACATGTCAATGACTTACCTTTTGTCACGAACTAAAATTGGTAACTGTACCAACTGATAAAAGGTGAATAGTGGAGTAAATTACGGTCAACTAGATGGGCGTGGGAAAGCACCATGCAGTATCTCAGAGACTTGCAGCGGAGTGTCAGAAGGGTCATACTTATGTCCACTGGTTCATAGTAGTGTCTTCCGAAGGTTAATTGGCTTCTCGGGAACTTGTTCTTCCGAAGCCACTTATACTTCGGAAGAGGCTACTTCTTCCGAGGCTTGAGGACTTCTTCATATCTTCATATTTCGGAAGTTGTTGTCTTGATTTCTTCCAAGTCTTGAACTTCGGAAGAGATAAGACTTTGTCCTTGGAAGCTGGAGTTTTTCCTTCGGAAGATCCTTCAGACATGATATTCGGAAGTTCTGTCTTTGCCTTCGGAAGAACTCCATTTGCCTTCGGAAGTTCTGTACTTAGCTTCGGAAGACCTTTATAAGTTGTAGCAAAATTGTACAAGTGTTTTGGTTTTGGTTGTACCAGCCTTTCTAGATCCAACATTATCTATCAATTTGAATCATGTTTCTGGTAGAATTCTTTATATTTTTTAATTGTAAATAAGAGATATAATTCTCATTTTTCTTTCACACTAAACTTTAGCTCTAGAGCTCCCGTAACAAAAAACATCAACCCATAGCACATCTCTTAAAGATCCAAGAAGTTTTTCATATTAAGTAATTTTAGTGTTCTTCGTACTCATACCTTTTAAAAGTAAATACAAAGGCCTAGCTTTCCAACCATATAAAGAACGTATTCTAACTTATTGATTTGATCCCTTAAACAACTCATGCAAGTTTAGTTATGAATCTGTTTAAAACTGTCAAAAAATCCTAAAATTTGCAACTTTTCAATATTTACTTAAATAAAATTTAAAGCAATGATTTCGATTTAATATAAGCAATATAAGCGTGTTTTAAACAATAAAAGTCCAAACTATATTAATCCTCATAATTATCTATCAATTTGAATCATGGTAGAATTCTTTATATTTTTTAATTGTAAACCTCTACAATACAACTTGTTCATTACCATCCTTGTTAGGGATATATTTACACATGTTTCTTGTAATTTATAAACATACCAAACACACATTTGACTTAGTTTAGTATACATCTAGAATCATTTCACCATGTATAAAGTTATATGGAAGAAAATACGGAGTACTTAAATGATGAAAATTCACCAACTCTTTCTTGTGAATCTTTTTTTTTGGATGTGAAACTTTAGGACAATACATCTCTAGCATACGAAAACCAAAATTTGAGTTTAAATTGACTTCTAATTCGAATCGAAAAACCATAAACCAAATCCAGATTCAGCCATACGAATCTTAGTTTCTTGAAGTCCAATTCAACTACCACACACGTTAGTTTTCAAGACTCAAAAACCTTATACATAAATTTCCAACTTAAATGGAACTAATAAAAAATAAATTAATACATGAATCTATTTAATATAATAATCTTGATATTATCTAAATACTTTTTAAATTTAGATATTTAATCTCTATATTTTATAGGCTAAACTTTTGATGAAAAGATGTTAAATTTTTAATTGGTTTTTAGTTTTGAGGTTGTTGGTGTCTCCTCTCTTCATTCAGTCATACATGTGTCGCTCCTCCCCCTTCCTTCATAAACGAACCGGATAATACCAATTACTCTCTTCATCTTCATCTTCATCTTCATCTTCTTCTTCATCTTCCCTTTGTTCATCTTCTTACCCCTTTCATTCAATTCAATCATCAACCCTATTTACGCCCTAAATCAATCCACCAATCTGTTATCTCAGCTGTAAAAAATTACCCCCCTTTTGCTCTTACCCTTTGTGTTATTCATCAATCCCTCTTTCTAGGGTTTGCTTTCTCTAATCGGATTCACACCCTTATTTTTCTTTGTGGGTTTTCTGTTTCTTTGCCTATGGTTGTGTCGGCGCTCTATTGGGCAATGGGGGTGAAGATTCTTGCTTTGGATTGTTAGGTAAATGTATTGATTTTAGTTTCTTAACAGTTACATGGTTGTTGATGATTGTATGCTACCCTTTGGTTGGTCAATTTGTGCAGCGGTATTGGTTTGTGCAGTTTGTGATTGTTTATTGTTTCTGTTTTGTAATGGTGTGTGAGTTTTAGGGTTACTTGTTTAGCTAATTATGCTCTGCTAAAGAGTGGTACATACTTGAGTTGGAAGTTGTTTATGAGTATTCTGTTTATATCTTTATTCAGATGTGGAAATGACCGAGGTGTTTTAGTCTCTATCTGCTTTTTGTGACAGGAATATGAAGTGGGCATGATTCTTTTCAGTTTTTTAAGATGTTTGCACTCTCTTTTGGGGAAAAAGGAGAACATAAGCTATTTCTGTTTTACATTTGCTTTTTGCTGCATTGAGTTATCTATATATATGCAATAAACCGAACACTGTCAAGATAAGGTGCTTATTGATCTCTAGTTGTGTGATAAGTGATTGTTTTGCTACATTGACGTTTTAAAGTAGAACAGATAAATTCTTGCATAGCTATGATTACAAGGTTGTCCATTTAAGTATATTACATAGTCAAAACTGCAATCATTTACGTTTGCAGGTAAAGATTTTGAGTGATTGTGTCACAAGTTTATTTGCAGTCAAGAAGCTCTCTTAAGCTTTACTGTTGTTATTGTTATAATTTGATCATGCTATGAGAGAATGACTACTTATGTGGATGAATGGTTTGGTTCTGAGGTTTGTTCTTTTTGTTAGTGTGCTCATGGAAGAAAGTTACGGCTGGACAGAGATTGATACACAGACTTTCCAGAAACTTGTACTCTTTTCATTTGGGTTGTGTGTTTGAATGGCGGCAGATAAGCTGAATAAGCGTTCTAAAGTAAGCAATGACATTTGTCACTCATCTTGGGAGATGCAGAAAGTGAAAAAGAAAAAATATCTTCATTATGATTCAAATACAACATCACGTATTTCTCTTGAGTGGGATGACAGGAAGGAACGTGTTGTTCCTAAGAAGGAGCAGATAAGTATTGCACACAGAGAGTTGATCCCGTTTCTTCCTTTTGCTGCACATCACAAGAATGTCCTCGGTGATGTCTTTGCAGCTCCTCCTGAGTTATTTGAGCTTAATAACTTGACTGGTGTGCTATCTTACGAGGTAAGGCTAACCATACAAGTAAAGTTGGCAAAACAGGCTGGTTGGGTAATGGGTCAAAGCGGTTCCAGCCTTCCAGGTCGGGATTGGTTGATCTGAAAGAGTTATTTTCAGAACATTTTAACTTTGTAAACCATTAAGAGTCAAATTTGTTTAGAATATGTTAATAATATAGCTTTTGAACATGAAATTTAGTAGATTTGATGCATTAAAATACACATTTGGTGCCTTTGCAACCCTTTTGAGTTTTGACCCATTTTTTTCTAAGCAATTTTCTTATAATACCTGTTAGAGATAAAATACGTAAATTATCCCATTTATAAGTAAAGCCGTAATTGACCCATTCTGGATGTATTGTTTTTTGGAGCATGTTGTAGGTATGGCAAACTCATTTGTCAGTTCAAGAAAGAGAGTTTCTGGCCCAGTTTCTTCCTGAAGGATCTGAGCCGCATAATACTGTTCACGAATTGTTAGCTGGGAATAATCTCAACTTTGGAAATCCATTCTTAAAATGGTAAACTTAATCACTCAATTTTATTAGTGAATAAAAGAAGCTTATTGGACTATACTATTATTCATTTGGGAGATTTTGTTGGTTTACCAATATTCTAATTAGGAGTTAGTGGAGTTGGTTTTTTTTAAACATTTAGCTCATACCTGTAAAAGGCAATTATACCATTCACATATAGTCATGAGCGAAGCACATGACCAAGGTAATAGAGAACATAAATGATACAAAGAAAACCGGTTTGGTTAATCATGCTTCAAGCAATAGTCATGGGATGTCCGTTTGTTCACTATTGTTTATTTGTTCAAGTGATTGAGTTTTCTATGCCAACTTTAATAGTAGGATAGTGGGGTTTATGTATATGAATATATGATTTGAAAGTTGTAGTCGATTAATTTTTTGACTAAAAATTTTCAGTTGATGTTCTATAATATTCCTGCGTAGGGGTGCTCAAATTTGCTCAGGTGATTATCATCCTGATGCCATTCTCCGTCAAGAACAGCGTAACAAGGCTAGCAAAGTAGCATATTATTCAGAATTGCATGAATATCATACTAAGTACGCCATCTTATATTGTAATACATGAATTTTCCCCCTGTTCTTACCACTTTTGTGCTTAGTCATTTCCTTTGCTGTTTGGCAGAATGATAAGGAGTCTGCAACTGTGGAAAGAAAGATGGACAGTAAGCATGAATCCAGAATACTTTATGCAAAATATACCAAGGTTTATTATTCTTTTTACTACCTCTAGTTTTAATTTTAGAACCTTTGCATCTGTCTCTGTGTTTATTTTGTTTTGTTTTTTGATGAATGTATGATCCATGTCCTGAACAGGCCTAAAAGGGATTTACACAAAAGTGGATCCTCACATGAGATTGGCTTACAATATGGTTCTCAACATGAATTTTGTGCAACATCTGGTTCTTGTTCGTCGGATGCTGATGATAAATCATGCAATAGTGACAGCCCAGATCTATCAGCTAGCAACAGAGAAACTTTAGTGAGGTAATACCCCTCTTGCTGGAAATTAGCTGTTTATTAACTTATGTTTAACTTCTGCAAATTATGCACATAAAGAATGTATTATATTCTTTTTGTCAGTGCTTCCAGAACAGACTTGGAGAAGAACAAATATAATAATTCATCAGGTGGGAGATTGGCAGCAAGACCTAAAAAAGGA
This sequence comes from Flaveria ramosissima, assembly GCA_025215565.1. Classification (NCBI taxonomy): domain Eukaryota; kingdom Viridiplantae; phylum Streptophyta; class Magnoliopsida; order Asterales; family Asteraceae; genus Flaveria; species Flaveria ramosissima. The sequence goes on from CM046035.1 coordinate 74,792,887, forward strand.
GATACACGCAAGCTCAATATAGAGTGCGGTGATGGTGCCAAATATATGTCTTATATCAAGGTGTTCATTTTATTTTCAATTATATGTAAACCAAATGTATCTCTTTTTTTTTCCTTAGCACGCAGAATAGTTGTTAAAACACAGAAATTATTGTTGATTTGTCAGGTCAGCAAGGAGCAGCATGAACGAGTTAAAAGCAGTATGAAGCAGTCTAACACCAGCATCCAACAAAGGTCTCTTAATATTGTTTTAGGAAATCTTGATGGTTTTTGTGTTCGACCATATGAAGTGTTCGAGGAAGAAGAGAGACAGAAGTTGCATGACCACTGGTTTGTTACTATGTTCCTGCCTTACAGACTATATCTGCATCATATTTAGTTTTGTTGAGAATTAAGAACAATTTTTATTTGAAAACAGGTTGCATTTGGTAAAAAAAGATCTCCCTGTGGGCTTTGAGAATTGGGAGCGCTGGCGATCTGCCAAGTGGGAATTGACGAAGTCTTTGGAGAAAGAAATGGAAGATAAATGGAAGTCAAATGATGGTCCCGCATCGAATTTGTATAATAATCAGGATGACGAGTTCATAATTGATGATCAGGATGAAGAGCTAGAGCAGTCGAATGAAGAGCAACATGTTGATGGAGAAACAAATGAGGCAACTTTAATTGCATTAGAGGTTCGTAGATATCTAAGCACCATTTAAGCTCTTTTATAATTAGAGTTGGCAAGTTGGGTGGGTCAGATGGATTGACTGATTGAGTATCGGGTCAAAACAGGTTTGGATAAAAATTTCCAACTTACTGGCACATGTCGGGTTGATTCGCTAACACTTTTTTGTCAAAATTCTTATTTTTCTTAGAACTTATCAGTCTGGTCCTTGAACTTTCTCTTTGCATGATAAAATCCTTATACTATTGTAACTTTAGAAGAAAGTCCTTTTTATTTATTTTTAACCGACAAGTCTTTTCTTTCACAATCAAACTTTTCAACTTATTGTAAACTAATGAAAGGATTGTTTTTACATGATTAACTTCCTAAATTTTTATACAAAGGATTTTTTTCATTAAGGTCTAAAAAGCCCAAGGTAAAATCATGCAGAGTAAAAATAATAACGACATACATGTGAATTTAACAAAGGCCCATTGACTTTTTTGAACATTTGCGCTTTAAGTAAACAACATTTATACAATAATAATTATAATCTAGGAGTGTGAATAAAATGATTTATGAGGTTGTATTCATTAAAAATAGACTTTAGGTGATGCTCCACATGTTTGACCTGTTCCCCTGGGGCTATATATTTGTACTTTACACTTCTGACCTCAAACAGAACCCAAACTGACCCATTCATAAGTGAACAGCTCAATACTGCCATCTATATAATTACTTGGCTGTAATAATTATGGGGTGAGTGTTGCTGTTTATCTAATGTTGAGTTTTATATTGTGACACCCAGGAGAACATGGAACAAAATGATATTTCAATATATCGGTCCGAAGCAGATCTTAATGCCGAGAATCATGATACTACAAACACGTCTAGTCAAGATTCTGATCAGAATCAGCATCAGCATCTGCCTCAAGTTGCCGTGCATAATAATACCCAAAATTTCTGTCCTGTGCCCAGTAACACCAACTGTGATGTTATGACCGAGTCGGCTGCTTTTCCTTCGGGTCTAGTTGATTATCCTGAAAATATAAATCATGCAGATGCTTCTGTTGGTGAACAGTTTCCTCCGCCCTCTTCTGCCAATGAAATTTGGCCACTAGCTGCTCTACCAAATGTGTACTATCATCAACCTACGTCCGTAAGCCAAGATTACCCTTCGATCAGTCAATCAAGTTTTCTCCACAGGCGATCTGACGGCGGAGATTCTTTCTTTAATCCTTATGCTAATCAAGACCGTAACGAATTACTATTGCATTCACTTTATAAAGATCCTGGGAGCTCTCATTATCTGGGAAGCAATCAGTTTTCCAGAAATTTAAATTCGTTACCGTTAGATCCAAGACTTAACATTCAACAGAACATATACACAGATGGAGCGGCCCGATTTCCAATTCCAAGGGAAGAACACCTGTTGCCACTGGATCAGGTTCAAGGTTGGCCCGGGAACAATGTTGTTAACCTTCCAATGTCAGCACCGCCCCATCAGCAGCTAAGTCAAAACTGGTTTTCTGATGACGAGGTGGCACGTGACGGGTGGTCAGGTGGTGTAGTCCCTAACCATGATTTCAGGAGTGGTGGTCACGTGGTGGATGAGAGCTTATATAGTGTTTTATCCGAGTGTAATGGGTTGCGTTCAGGTGTTCATCATGGTTCAACAGAGATTATTCAGCCTGGTAACTATGTAGAGCTGGGGCGTGAATCCGTTCTGTCTACAACTGCCAACGGTGTGCCACCTCGGCTCGCTAGAGGGCCGGGCCTTAACTACATGAGTGGCAATGAAGCTCAGTTAGGATGGATGAACTTGCCTCGCGGATTGCAGGAGAGCGGGGGGAAATCATATGCAAGGTTATGGAATGATAAAGACTTAGGATGATGATGATGATGGTGATGATGTTGTAGTTTTTAGACTGTGAGGATTAGAAGTTGGATAGATATAGATGGATATATGGAGAGGACATAGTCAGTTTATCTGATTATGATTAAACCTTTTGCAGGATTAATAACGTGGAACTATGTTTTTTAATGCTTCAGTTTTGGGTAAAGCAAATGGTTTTTTTTGAAAATGGATGCATACTCTTTAAAATTGCAGGTGCCACTGAGAAATGCAACTTTTGTTACTTGACTGCTGCTTATGTAGTTAAACATTCCTTATTTTATTACGAGTAATACACACACAAGTATGTGTGTAATGTACAACGTACATTTTAGTGCATTGTTTTCAAAACAGGGAGAGTCAAGTCGGTTAAACTGGAAATGAGGTATATCAGTTTGTTTTAGCTAGAAAAACCAAATACATTTGCATAGGTGGTGACGAGCGGTGACTGAAATGGGGGTCAACTGAGAAAACAGGCGATGAATGGCGGTGGGCCGGGAGGTGGTGTTGGAGTGGTTGGTCGTGGTGCTAAGGTGGTGTTGTGATGGTGGTTGCTCTGAAGGTGGTCACATTGGTTGCTGTGGTTGAGTGTTGAGACCATCGAGAGGGAAACAAGCTGATGTGCTGAATCTTCGACCTAATAATCAGTGAAGGCCGAGCTGTTGTAATTGTTAAAACTAAGAGCAAAATTACCGATGAAACTTGCAAGATCATGATTATCGGGCCTTGTATATCAAGTTATATTTGGTTGTAACAAGTCATTTTAGTGTGGAAAATATATATGTGATAATTAATCAATACAATAATAAGCCTCAATGACTCTTTTCATATGTTAGTAAGTTGATTGAGGTTATACAAAGTTATATTAGATTATAATAAGTTCTTTTGATGTTAATAAAATATGTGTGATGATTAGTACGCTAAGGTGTCTTGTCATGGGTTACTGGTTTATTTTAGGTTCCATAAACTCATAATAGGTTATAAAAGCCTATACGGTGTTAATAACATGTGTCTGATGATTAGTACATTGATAATCTTAATGGGCATTGTCATGTGTTGTTTTAGGTTACATAAAGTCACATTAGTTCATAACAAGTCATTTTGGTGTTAGTGACATGTGTTCAACAATTAGCACACTATCAGGTCTTACCCGTCCTTGTCATGTGTTTCGATGACAATAGCATGTGTATGATGATTATTACATTAATCGGTCTTGCCATTTGATAATGAGACATTTTTTAGTTACACAATGTGAAATAGGTTATAACAAGTCATTTTGGTTTGTAATGACACACGTAACGATTACACTAATAAGTCTTAAAGGGCTTTGTCATATGTTAGTGAGTTGTTTTAGAGTATACATTATAACATTAGGTCATAAGAAGTAATTTTGATGTTAATGACATGTGTGTGATGATTAATACACTAATGGTCCTAAATGGGTTTTGTCATGTGTCAATAAGTTGTTTTAGGTTATACAAAATCACATCAGGTATCAAAAGTCAATGTAGCGTTAACGATGTGTATATGCTGATAGTGCACTAATTAGCATTGTCATGTGTAGTGAGTTGTTTTAGGCCATACAATATCATATTATGTCACAAAAATTAATTTCAGTGTTAATGACATATATGATTACTACACTAATAGGTATTAAAAGGTCTTGTCATGTGTTATGTGTTGTTTTAGGTTGCATAAAGTCTATTAGGTAAATACAATTTATTCTTGTACTACCATTTTCAAATTTTATTGATAAATGTAAATATTTTTTGTACTCTTTACATTACATAGAAACTTAATGTCATGTGTACTATTAGGCATTAGCTCTCATGTCCATCATAGTGTATCTCATTGAGGTGCATTTCATATATCTGTTTCACTCGAGAAAAATTGTCAACAAAGAATTATTATCAGAGCTACAAAGAACACACGTCAATTATGGAGTCCTAGGCCTAAATATTTCGATACTTATTCCAACATTAATCGACCAGATAATATTAAACGCGCATGGCTACATACAATTTGTACATCATAGGTTTTCAAATGCACACATATTCCAAACAAAGGTGAAAACCATTCAAACCCATTTCTCTCAGCCTAAGTTTTTTCTTTTTAATTTTGTAGGCCTTTTAAATTTAAGAGTCTAAAATAATTGCTTTAGTTGTCTATACTGTAAAAACGCATCTGAGTTTTAGTCTCAAACGAGCAACATTTTCCTAATCAAGTTTTAGGGAAAAAATCAAGAGGATGAACATTACATTGTGCTAAGAATGAAACAATAATAAAGTTATAGGTCACTCAACAGTGGGGTCATCAACCTCATGTCCGGTTATGTGTCTAATAGTAACTAGTTTTATATTTGTCCGCTGACCGGGTATGTCAATGACATAGTGATATAACTATTTTTTTCGATGTTGAGGAAAAAAATAAACTTTCAAGAAGAAGTAAATGCGTACATAAACTATGGTTATTTAGAGGACGCACACGTTCCTCAACACGTTGTTTACACTTAAAAGGTTTTATTACAACAAAGAAAATGTAACAAATCAAAATTAAATGTTACATTGTATGTTACTATGTTAAAGAGACGACTCAATTTAGTAAACTGAAAGTTATCGTTGAATGCAATAATTGATTTACATGTTTAGTAATAATAAGGAAAATAACAGTAATGCTAATGGCACTAGGAATTCACACATTGCTATAATCCATGAATATTTATAAAACTAATAGTAATAATAATAATTAGTACGATGTTGAAGAAACATCTCTTAATGTTACGAACAGTTAAAAGAACAACAGTCAAACAGTCACACATAAAGTAGTAACCACAAGAACAACAAAACAGTAAACCACATTTTGAATAAGATCATGTAGCATTTTACAATAGCGGAGAGAAAGCAAGATAGTAAACTTAAGTGTAGAGTCTTGGCGAACTATTTATCTAGTTACATAATACTCTTTGTGTTGGCTCATTTAATCTATTGATTTGCAAATATTAATGTTTTGGATTGTGATAATGGCATGAATATTTATTTACTTGTTAGAGTAAGGTTATTTTATGACAAAACCATTTAGAGTTAAACCGGTGATGTACATTTAAGGGTATGGTTTCGAGCCCCTCTAGTAAAGAATATTAGATATGTTAGTGTAATTGGATTGACTTATTGACTGATGTAAATCGTAATATTCATCAAACAAGTTAGGATATGCGAATTGCACGTTTGGTTGAGTTTATTATGATTTTATGTATTTGAATGTTTGCCCCTGAGTAATGAGAGTTCCAAGAAGGTAAACACCCTCTTGGCGTGGGATAGGGGGCATCACCCCTCGAAGCGTGAGCTCAAGAAGCAGTCCTTAATGGGGGTTGAGCTGTCAGGTTAGTTTGAAAATATTTTATTATGATAAAAATTTGCTCCGCTCAAGAAGCAGTCCTTAATGGGGATTAAGCTGTCAGGTTAGTTTGAAAATATTTTATTATGATAAAAATTTGCTCCATGAAAAACACGTTAGAATTTTATTCATGTGAAATCAGAATAATAAACCTGATTTAAAATTTATGCATTTTGAATTAAGAAAATGATAACAATTTCTAACCCTTTCTCTTGAACACAAATTCATCTTGTTTGATCAAACTCTAGTTCACTAAATTCATAGCATCACACATATTCATTCTTGATCAGAATTATGAGTTTTAACCAATTTATCAATTCAGATTAAACCACTAAGTTATTTTAATATGAAAGTACATCACAACTATCAGTATAATCCAGTGTTTAAATTACGAATCCCCTACAAGAAAACATTTGACCCGCAGACCCCAACCAGTCTTCGATATAGTGTTTAAATTACGAATCCCCTGCAAGAAAACATTTGACCCGCAGACCCCAACCAGTCTTCGATATTTCGTACCGTAGCCATTAATTAAAACTACGTCCAAATCAAGCCAGGTTAGGCTCTTTAAGACTGAATAATTGAAATAATACATATAAAACCGATGAACAAATACCCAAGAAACATAAAAATCACACCCTTCTTTAATAAAACTCAAATGAACCTCATTAACAGTTTAGCTTCTCGGTTACAAGGGTGTTATCTGCAGGAAACTCGAAAGAAAATTGGTGGGTAATATTTGTTTTGTTTCTAGATAAAATTTAAGAAAAAAAAAAAGATTCAGTTTCTGGATGCAACCCCCTTAAACAAGAAGACTCCAAGACCACCAACGGCCAATGCTAATACTACAGAAACCGCAACCGCATCAACTGTGGGCCCATTGGTTTTCTTGATTCTTCTTTCGTGACGTGATCTCTCTCCTATTTCATCATAAAGATGCTTGCTGATGCTGTCTAACTGATGCATGATTTTACGTTGGCTTTGGGCTATTCCAGATATCTGTTATTGTACATATGGAATGAATTAATATGAGCATTAAGAGGGATTACAATATCATGGATTCATGGGGCCATTAAAATGGCAAAACAAGAGGTAGGGGTGTAAATGAGTTAAAGCTGCTTGTGAGCTACTTGAGATCGGATTGTTAAAAGCTCAAATCAAGCCGAGCTTAGAAAAGCTGAAGCCTAAATTGAAGTTTTTTTAATAAATAAGCTCGAGCCCAAGCATCTGAATTGCATCAATGTATTAATTCCATAATTTTGACAGAAGTTGTAAATCAGGGCCCAAGAACCTGGGGGAGTTATAATATAACGAAAATCTATTTTCAAGTAAATGAGTTGAAATTGACTTCTAAATCAAATGATTATGCAAATGTAAAGAAGAATGGAAGTAGAATAATCACACGTACCTCTTCGATGAGGGGAGAATCCTTTGCTAATTGAGTAGATGAAGTCGAATGGCGCACTTTAGATCCGTTTGAAGAACCATTGGTTAAATTTGTGGTGAATTGTGAAGTTAAATCATTGCATGAGGTGTTTTGTTGGTTACCCAAAAATGTTTTCGGAATTTGAGCATCAATACGAGATGTGAATTCATCCATACGATCATTTAAGGTAAAGATCTGTTCAGAAAGATGGCTGATTGCTCCCTAGAAGATGACAAAACACCATAGTCACACAATTTGATTTTTACAAGTCTTACTACATATACATAGTCAACTAATAGTGAAATAACTAAAATGCCCCAATAATTTATACAAGTCTAAAAGATAACACAGGATTACCTGGATTGCCGTCGTGTCGGTTGACTCTGTTGTTTTGTCATCAAACCTTGAACCGTTGATTGCATATCTTGGATTTGAGGCCAGATTATTATCCTGTGCGGTTGAATATGAATGCGCCATACGACTGTACAACAAGCATCTCAAAAACACTTAGATGTCAAAATATTGCATGTTTCACTTGAACCCGAACAGTCGAAATCAATTAAAATGAACATAAATATAATAAAACGAACCGTTTTAAGAAGTTATTTCTTGTTGCAGCGAGAGAAAGTGTCTCTTTCGGACTAGACAGCATTTCATCATCTATGCTTAGTTTAGTTTTTAATTCATCTGGAAGTACCTGCAGAAATTTGTGATTATTATTTATAATTAAATGGCATCAAAATGATAATGCATAATCATATTTTTTTATAAATCTATTAATTTATCATACCTTGACCTCGTTTACTAGCTTTTCAAGTTGCATTAACTCAACATATGTGCGTGGAATATACGAACCTTCCAAACCCAACTGCTCAGCAACACATCTTACACTTACGCGGTCTCTTCCTTGCACCTTTGAAAACCACCATGAAAAAATTTCAAAATAAAATAAAAATTAATGGACAAAGAAAAGTTGTGGTACCTGAACATAATGTCGACTAATTTGTTCGAGCCAGTCTATTTTCACACACACTCTATCATCACAAAACACATGGCTACTTCTTTTTAGGATAGATGCTATTGTGTAACCCAAGGCCATTAGACCGCCAAGAAGCCGCACACTAACTTCAAAAGTTATCCTTGGAGATATCACAAATGGAGCATCGGTGACCCATTCCTAACAAGTACAATGAGAATTACACACAAAAATCATGATAATAGGTCAAACTTCAAGGTTCCATAATCGGTAGGTCAGGCTGGCTAACAGGTGAAAATGAATAACTTTTAGCATGGCTTAGACAGGATCAGAGCAAGTTGATAAGCCAACATCTTTTTTTGTCATTTTTAGATAACTTGTAAATAAATAATTTATTAAATACAATTGAAGAACCTTTATTTATAAAAATAAAACGATTTGGGAGGATTTAACTTTTAAGCATTTGAAGACAATTCGGGTAACCTTAGACACATTTGATGCTTTCAACCCATTTAACTTGTTTCATGTTTTGCTATGTATTTTTACATTCACCTATTTGATCGTTAGAGAAAAAAATACAACTCAATTAGCCCATTTAGGTAAATGGGTGAGAGTTTCCATCACTGATGGAAAGATTGAAAAGCAAACCTCAAACATAAGACTGTATCTTCCTTCTCTATTGCGCATCCTCAAATACGATTGGCACGTTTCTGGATCTTCGCCAGGTGGCAAAAGATATATATCATATGTCTCCTCTAAAGTTTGAGTATGTTCATCTGACATGACAGCCTTCACTTGATCCACAGTTAGGTTTCTTGATGACTGAAAAAGTATGAAGACTTTGAAAAACCAAACATCAAAGTTATTTTAAATTTATGTCATAGGAAAACAAATTAAACCTTTAGAATGTAAGTTGGACTCTGGAATCCCGTGAAGGGATTAAACTTGTTCACAATTCTTATATGAGCTGTCTTGAGGTCAGGTTCTATAAATGCTTTGTACATTGGATAAACCTGCATAAAGATAGCAACTTAAATCTCTAGAAAAGATGCAGAATGTTGCAGCAGAGGAGGCAAATGAGCAGGACGATTATGGATCACATCAAGACATGTACTTTTTGATATGGGTTGAACGGGCCAGGCCAAGTTGACCCAAAACACCTTTTGTCCTGATAGATTATATTTTCATCCAAAATTTTTAACCAAAACAATTAGAAGGTTATGTGATTATGCACTAAGAAAACAATGGGTGACTTTCAACCCATTTCCTGTTTAGCTTATTTTTTTTAAAAACCATTTGACCCCTTAAAGATAAAAAATGGTCCAAATCAACTTATTGAATCTAATCATATATGAGCAAGAACAAACCGTCTCAGATATCTGGTAGATGATTTCTTCGGGCTCCTGCCCAACACGTTGTATGTCCCTTAAAACCCGTTTTACTAGATCAAAATGAACACCACCAGTAACAGATACTCTAAGATCCAATAATGGACGCAACTTCTCACTCAATGCATAGATTCCCTCAATTATCACAATACGGGAGCTTGGGACCTCAAGTGTCCTGGTATCACACATCATCTCACAGTTACATATATATATATATAGATAGTGATAGTGATGTCTCATATGTGATATGTGTTTTAGTTGTAGTATTTGCATAATGTAGGCTGTAAAAACAGATAGACAAACCTGTAACCGGTGCGGGAACTAGACTTGAAATCATATATTGGAACTTCAACCGATTTCCCCTCCTTCAAATCATGAATGTTTTTCAGTAGGGTGTCATAATCAGTCAACCTAGGGTCTGTTACAAAATGATAGAGGCATTAACATAGTCAATTCATTATATTATACCAAATTACCAAGTAACAAACTTCAAGACATCATAAAGGTCTTACCATCAAAGTTATCATCAATTACTCGGCTACCATCGTTATAGTTATCCATTGAAATGACAGCAACATTTGGCATAAAGTTGAGTATTTTCTCACTAAATGAGGTCTTCCCAGCACCAGAAGGACCGGCTAATCCAACCAAAACAATCCCTTCATTCTTTTGGGTTAATAATTGACAAGCACGAATCACAACAAAGAAACCCTTCTCAAACGATAAATTATCTTGAATTCTTGCAATCTCATAACGGTCACAATCTTTTCTTTTAACTAAACGAACTTGATCTTTCAATAGACCTTGCTTTCTTGATGCCAAATCACCAATAGTGATTTCTTGAGTCATTAAGTCTATGCTTGCTTCCTATAAGCAAACAACGCAGATAACAAACACAAAGCCTAAAAATTTAATTTCATATTGGAGAAAAATATATGATCATTTGTGGTCAATATATGAGATCAATCTACCACATAATCTATCCAATCAACTTGTTAGATCTACCTACATTGCATTTGAAATTTTGAATCACATTAAACAAGAATGCTATAAGAAGTCAACAAGATGAGAAGTCATAACTGAAATTACATGGCATTTACTGTCAAATTGAATAAATAATAGTTAAAAACATTGACTTTGCAAGAAAATTGGACCGAAAACAGTCTCATTTAGTCATTTCTCCATTATTCAATAGGGTCAAGGTCTAATATCAAAATGGGTTGTTTACAATTTCAAAATTGATATGTTTGGCTATTTTTAGAAGGGAAAAACATCTAATAATGCTACGTTTCGCCATAATTCCTGCAAATTATAACCTTTATGTTACCCTTGTAAACATATTTGCATCAATTTGGCATTAGAAACATCAAAATTTGGCATTCCAAATAAAAAAAATACTGAATTGAATATACAAGAATCACACAACCAAAAGCTTCAGGATTCAACCCAACTCAAAAAATCAAACAACACCCACATCGATTCAAATATTTTCTCACAAAAACAAACCAACGTTTCGAAAACTTCGATTGGATCTTAAAACCCTACGAAACGAAATCAGCCGACATAAGCAACAAAACAACAAACACATCATAAACTCACCAATGAGGGGGATTCCCTTTTGGTACAGTAACAACTGATAAAAAGGGAGATGAACACAGTAGTCTGGAAGCTTCACACAGCAGAATTGTGCTCTGAGAAAGCATAAACCATACAAATGAAGTCACCAAAGAGGTACGATTAACACATGTGAGTTGTAAATCGAATGCAATTCTTCGAATTGCTGAAATTTCTCCAGCGAAAGGGAAAATGGGTATCGATTTTTGTGGGATTTTGTTGATGGGAATCGGAAATTTTGCAGGATTTGTAGCTTGCAGACACCTCTTGGGGGAGGAGTGTATATAATAATATTATTATTATAATCTATAAACCCTTTGAAGCAAAGGAAAGAACGGCGTAATGAATATGAATATTGTGATTAAAATTACTTAGAATAATATTATTTTGAACCAACTATTAGACCGGGGGTAAAAAGATCTTCACATAAAATATATAATTTACGACTTCACGTAAAAAAGATATGGAATCTTTAATATAGAATCATAGCTTACAACATTTTCGAAAATCATTTAACGATAATTATTACATTGGTATGAATATGATGATTTATTCGGTTTCTTTGGGTTTAGAATAATTGTATGAATATATCTGAAATCCAAATCGATTTGAACAAGGGATATGCCTAATCGTTCTGAATCTATCCGAATAAACCGAATAAGCGTGATTTGTAAATCCGAACTGGACATTAACCGAATAAACCGGTTCATTCGGTTGAATTCGGATACCTAATCCGGATAAGCAAGGTTTTATATATCTAATATCTATTTTGAAATCTGAATTAAAAATTTGGATGTACATAGGAATCTGTTTGAATAAGATTTCGAATCAGGTTTTTTCTGAAGACTATATAATCTTGGATTTGTACATATGTGAAAGATGAAAGGTTAAATGTGAAATTAATATTTGAGATAAACATAAAAAATGAAACTTATAGCCTAGAAAATTTAGTAGATTTGTTTTGATTTTATTTAGTTGTTAAAATTAGAGTATGATTAAAAGACTTGGGAAGTGTTTGTTTTTTCCAAAAATCTCTTCCCACCGCTTCATCTGCGAACGCGCAGATGCGAGAAGACGTTTTGAGAGGTCATACTGTTTGATTTACGGAATATATTTCATTAAAAAAGGTATTCCTCACCTCTTTTTGGGGAAGAAATTGTCCACTTTTTTCACACATCTTCTAACCTCTTTCCCTACAAAAAAACCCTAAAACCCACCAGAAATTTTTTCCCTCCCAAGCCTACTCTTCATCGGTTCTCAACCCTTCACCTCCTCCTCGCCGCCGCCGCCTGACCTCCACCTCCTCTATCGCCCCCGCCTCCCTCCTCCCCTCTCAGTCGTGTTCCTTCTCCCCTCTCAGCCGCGTCCCTCCTCCCCTCTCAGCCGCCTCCTTCTCCTTCCCTCCTCCCCTCTCAGCCGCCTTCCCTCCTCTCTCCTCCCCTCCCAACTGCATCCCTACTCCCTCCTCCCCTCTCAGCCGCCTCCCCTCCTCCCTCCCCCCCTCTCATCCGCCTTCCCTCCTCCCTCCTCCCCTCCCAACTGCATCCCTACTCCCTCCTCCCCTCTCAGCCGCCTCCCCTCCTCCGCCTCCCCTCTCAGCCGCCTCCCCTCGTCCTCTCCTCCACCACAACTGTTGCCTTCTCCCCCACCATCTGCCGCCTCCCTCCATCAGGTTATTTATGTGCTTTAAATCTAAGTTTATTTTTTTCTTGAAAACTTGTTTATGTTTAGGGTTAATTTTTGATTTTAAAAAACAAATAGTATTCTTCTTGCTGACTGCAGATGTTTGGTCCACATCTTCTCCTACATATGTCTGCAAATGTGTTCCGCATACTGTAAACATTTTGCTGCAGATAAAACAAACAACACCTTGGTGATCAAATATTGTGTAGTATAAATAAAGGTTAAGAGTCATTGTAAATTATGGTATTTGATATTAATAACAAAAGGGTCATGATATTGGGATTGGGTCACAAATCATTGTGTTTTTGTTATATGTTGTTAGATCATGTTTTTCAATAATTGGTATCAAAGTGAGGTCAAGATTAAGAGCAACAATTGAAGTTAAGAACGAGAACACGAAAGATTCAATTGTGAAAGACGATTATAGGAGATCAAAAAGTTGTGAAAGCGAGTCGATTGTGTGAAACAATCAAGATCAAGGTTTGAGGCCAAAATGAATCGTGTGATACAAACAAGAACGAAAAATTGATCGTGTGAGACGATCAAGATTGGCGTGGAAAGCAATCGTGTGAGACGAATAAAGAAAGCTTGAACCAAAACGTGTGATATGGACCTATAGAAGAACCGATTGAGAGCCGGTGTGATAGAGGTTGTGTGATCGAAAGAAAGAAATAACAATCAAGACGTAAGTGTTTTTTTTGTCACCACTTATCGTAATTTTAGTTTTGGAGAATAGGAAGGAATATACTTTTTATTCTCTTTCATGATGATGATAGTTGTTGTTGCGATCTATTATGCATAGTATCATTCTGTCGTGAATGGTTTCAAGCTATCATGAGAGACAGAAATGGGCCAATGGCTATCTCTGTTATCTTTAGAGATAGTCCTACCATGGAGCCTACTCCGCTCTTACAGATGACATAGAGTTGAGTACATTACTACACTGTATTAATCACTAAGAGCGTCGGTCTAACAATATGATTTTGAACAATCTAATAGTTTACACGTGTCGCTAGTATTAAGTTTTGTTGCTTAGAAATGATCCTTTTGAGCTCTAGTTTCTAATATGTTAATGATTCCTTGGCTTTTTCTAGTTAAGAACTGACAAGAAATGATAAACTATAAGTGTTTGTCACCTCTAAAAGATCATTGAAACTATTTAATTATGATAAATTAGTGGACATACTAGTAATACAATAGAACCAAACTATTTTATGTGTACATAGATCTACAATCCTTTCTAACTCTGAACACCCACATAACTTTATAGAGTTCTAATGTTTCTCGATTTCACCATCTCCATCAACTTAGAGAATTGTTCAAAAAGTATCATCGTATCTAAGTTAAACATGTCTTTTACATCCTAACTAGCTATAAACTAGATTATCACACGACTTCTCGAATAAATCTGGTCATGAAAAATCTGCAATATGCATACAAACACCATTTCGCATCGACTTTAGTTCTTTTATTTTACTGAAATTATTTGAAGCTTTCATGTAATTATTAAATATAATAATTAATACAATTAGCTAAGTTTAATATATATTCTGATATACATTTTACATTGGGATGAGTAGTTGTAAATAAAGATTGATTGAACTTGATATGTATCTTTTATGATTGGATGAACATGTTTTTTTTTTTTTTTTTTATCATTTCCTATATATGTTAAATACTTTTTGTGATAAGAGTTAACACTAAAGAGGCGTTGGTTTGGAAAGACATGCTCCCTCTTAATTTTTTTTCCACTCATATTTGAACCTTGCTCCCCTCACATTTTCTCCTTTTTCTCATCTTTCCTGTTCATAGTTTTTTTATTTTTCGTTATTCTTTCAAATTTTCTTTGTTTGTTGACATTTTTTTAAATGTTTTCTATTATTCCTATATTTTTTTTAGTTTTCTTTTTTCAAATATTGTTATAAACACATATTTTAATTGAAAATAACCAAAGTAGTATATATACAACGTGAATTTGTACATACATAACAACTAAACAAAATGTACAACTCAAATAACGATAGGCGGCGACTATACATGGCATATATTGCATGTGTCGTATAGCCACCACCTATACGACATATACAATGTTATACGCCATGTAAAAAAAATAGGAATGACTGATGTGATGACTGGCGACCAGCAAGCTGCCATCTGAAAAAGCCATATACCGCGTATGAAGCTATACATGACGTATAAGGTTTTTTGAATGATTGATTTGACCACAACATGCCATGATTTGAAGTGGTGGCCTCCCTATACACCGTGTACGATACTATGGACAACGTATAGAAAGTTAGAACCCATCCACTTTGGTGTCTTAATAATAGGCCTCTTATGTGAATACTTTTTACACTTGATAGAATGTGAGCGTCTGTAATATTCAATAAAGAGGGGACAAGTGTAAGGGACTGTTTGTCAGCATCTGAATCAGCCTATTAGTAGTTTAGATGTCTGAATAGTATAGCACTTAATGGTTCAGACTGTTTGTCTTGCGAGCAAATATCTGAATGGTTCAGACATTTGCCTCTAAATAGTTAAACATTATACTAATGTTGAATGATTAAAATGTTTAATGTTGAATGCTTAATACCTCTTATCTGAATTGGTCAGACATTTGCCTATGAATAGTTAAACGATATAATAGCTCTTAAGAGTTCAGTCCTCTTAATGGTTCATCACTTTTTTTTGAACGACAAATGTACAACCCTGTTTCGGAGTATAGGTGTTATCTTAATCGGGCCCATCTATCCGTTTTCTAGCCGGGACCGCACCCCAAACCCCTCTGGAGGAAACTCATTTTTAAGAAAACCCACTGGCTCAACTCTGAACGTTTTTGCTCAGAGTGAGACTTGAACCCTTGATATCCTCTTTATTTACATGTCATGGGTACCTTACCTTATGTTCATCACTTAATGGTTCAAACATCTTATTAGTTCAACACTTGATCATTTAAAAATTACCAAACAACCTCTAAGTTGTTAAACAACATATATAACACTGCAATGCGTGATTTCTATTTTTATTATATACGTCGTTTGTTTAATATAAGTGAAGATTATTGCTCTTTAAAACAACAAAACAAGTTCGTCCAGTGGTTGGTTCGTGCTGTTACCACAAATGGTGCGGGTTTAACCTCTTATTTTCTTTTATTTTTTTCCCTCCTTTTATTTTAAGGGTCTTTTCTTAAATTCTTTGGCTTTATTTTTAATTTTCTTTCTTTCATTTTTATTTTTAGTTTTCTTTCTTTCATTTATATTCTTTGAGTTTTCTGAACTAATTTTCAATTACGACTTGAAATTTGTTAACACTTAGTTTTCTTATAAAGTTTTGCTTAATATCAACTCCCTTGCCTCAACATGAGGTTGGCCTCAAGGTTTTGTTTTTTTATTTGAAGTTTCAACACTCTGTTCACCCTCAACATGTGGGTACGCGTTAATGTTTCGGCATTATTTTATTTTTATTGTAAGTGTTTTTTTAAATTTTTTGTTGTTTTAACTCGTTTAGGTTTTTTAAATTTTAGAATTTCTTTTATTTAATCTAAATTATATTTTTTGAGCTTTTGTGGCAACTTTGCTGTAAACATGTCGACGCTAATTTCTAAAAGTCTTAAATTTTAGTCTTTCGGGTTTCTTTTATTATTTTTTTCGTTTTTAACGAAGTTGCCGTCAACTCTTTGATGTTAATATATATAAATAAGTTTCGTTTTAAAAGTTAAAATATAATGTATTATAAAACCGTCAGTGCTTATTTTTATAATGTCTAGCATGTTTTGTTTTCCATTAAACATATAAACCTAATGCTTTTATAAGTAAATAATTTATCTCTTAGTTTACAATATACATTTTTTTTTCAGGCTTCACGTGAGTCGAAACTAACTAGTTTATCAATATTCATATGCTTGCTAACTTTTGTGGACCGCCAACTTTATATATGGGCTTAACCCCAATAAATTACTAAAGTTCAGTCCATACACTCGTACGCACAGGCCTCAAGGCTAACAATCTGGGCCTCTCAGGGCCGTTAAAAGTGGGCTATTAACCCATTAGGTTAATGGTTAAAACCAGTTATTTCGAAACCAATTCGGTTAATAATCGGTAATGAGAAGGTCTAAATACCTACTTGATGGAACTGGTTAGGTTTGGTTACTAACCAGTTAACCGATTTTAATCAGTTTTTATTACATGCTAAAAAACCAGTTACATACCAGTTGGGCTTATGAATGTGTCAAACCAGGTATAAACCATCAGGTGAATCGGTTACAAAGCAGTAGGCTCTTGAAAACATCAAATCGGATATAAACCATTGGGTTAAATCGGTTACAAACCAGTATCTGCAATGCCAGTTATTGACCGATTCTTTTATCGGGATAGACAGTACCGGCTCAACGTTTTCTTGGGCCCCAATCGAACTAAAAATATGAGGCCCTTTTGTAAAACACAATCTAAACAAAAGCAACCAAATCAAATTTCTTTGAACAAAAACAATAAATCAAAGAAATTTTGATATACTAACCACGAGTCCTTAATAGTTGATTTCTTTGAACAAAAAATGGGCAAAAAAGAGTTAGCCAATGTCGATCATATTGATCGAAGAGGAAGGAACCTAGGAAGGTTCGTTTGCTTTGTGAATTGTGTGGCTGTGTTTCTTCAATAACATATCAAATCATCAAAATTTTCATCGGGACTCAACTATCAAGTATTATTCCCGTTTCAAAATTCCATTGACCCATAAGATACCAAAACCCGGTATAATTTATTTTAAAAATGGTGGCCCTTATTTTTAAGGGGCCCCAAGCCTGTGGCGTCACAAATTACATTATAGAGCCGGTCCTGGGGATAGATTGTTATGTTAGGTGCGTTAACTGGTATTTTGTGCACCTCTCTGCCCACGGAGTCATGGAAAATGATGAGAAACTAATAAAAGATCAATGCTTTTTCTCTATTGAAAAATACGGCCCATGACATAACTGTTATAGTGTTATTTGAGTTTGAAATCATGTAAAATTCTTAAATAATATTTGATTAAGGTTTAGAGGTAGGAAAGTCAATTAGTGGTGGATAACTACCCAAGCTCCACGTCAGGGTGAAAGTGTAGACAAAAATAAACAAGACGTTAGGATTGGTTAAAAAGGAATAACATGTACTATCTTTTTGCTAAACTTTAAAAGCGAAAAGGTTATGGTTGGTTATAACTTTATTAAAGTTAAAAGGGTTGTATGGTAAATTTTGTTGTATTGTATGAGCACCGACACATCATAGCAAGCAGATAATTTTTGGAGGTAGGGATTTATTTAGATCGTATCATTAATCTAATTTTTGTTGTATGGTACGAGTTTTGCATCATTTGCCTATGAGACTCTTTAGGTGTTCACGAGACGAAAACCATATTGAAGTGCCTGTTTCGTGGTCCTTTAGCTTGTCAGATTGACATTCCTGACCATGAGCACCAGCACATGACCTGACGTTTTTGTTTAAACACACAATTAGCGTTTAAATATTTAGTTTTTAGTTTTAATGTTGGTTGAATGTGTGTGTAACAGGAAGGAGATGTACAAAACATGGTGTCATACCATGTGGAATTGGTACGGTGACTAAATGGGCTATGCACACACTTATACCAAGAAAAGAGATTTGGATCTAATCTTAAACCCTAGTTTTAATGACTAGGAAAGATTCTAACAAAGTCTTAAACCCTTTTGTTATGATGTAATCTTAAAGCACTGCATTAGCCATGTCTTTGCTGATGATCACTCGAGATGAAATTTTCTTTTGCTAATCTGTCACCGATATTAGCCCTCATATTTGTTATCTGTATCTATTGGTAATATTTATGTTGGTTATCCCTAAGTAAATCTATTGGTGATCCATCAATAATTTCATCACTCACACCCAATTCGCCCACTACCTTTTTAAGGATATCTAAAAATTTGGTGTTTTCTTTTGTTTTTTAATCCATATAAGTTTAATAGATCTTTAATGTATAAAACACACAACCTGTATATAACTTACCTTTTTTACAATCTAACTCATTATATTAATAAATTATACTGTATGAGTAATATTTAGTAGGATAAAAAATAGTATTGGTGATTTTAGTAATTTTACGATCATTTTAATATAATTGTATTGATTTAAAACCAAATGAGAGCTTAAAAGTTAAAATAAACTTTGATTCGAGTGAGAAGGTCTGGAGTGTACACTTATTCAATAATGTTCTAATTTAGGGAACCAAGCAACCTCGGTGTTCAAGAGGGCGAAGCCCTCTAAACAACGGGGTCTAGGGCAACGCCTCTAGTAGCGAGATCCAAGAGACGGCAACCTACGAAAAGATCCAAGCGCAAAGCTCCGATGGTGATCGAGCTGGCTAGTCAGCGCAAATAAATTTTATTCTGACATGTTAGTTGTACATTAGAAGATGCTTTAGATTTACGAAGTTGATAAAAGTTGCTTGAATTTGTTGCTTGGTATTAACTTTGATCACCGGTATCAACTTTGCCTTCGGTAGACTAGTAGTCGGTAGCGCCTTGGTTTTTGGTTGCAAAACTAGTAATCGGCAACAACTTGGTTTTTGGTAGCATAAAATGCTGCTGGTGATAGATGAGTCTTTGTTATAACAAATCTACCACTGTTGTAACTATCAGCATTTACGGTGAATATAAGACCAAAACTATTATGCAGTTTCATGAATGGTTGTGTTGATTCATTTTCACCCTTCTAACCCTATATAAAAAAGTCTAATTTGGTCGGATCTTGGCACGAGAAACCTTAGAAGATTTCATACTAGTTTTTTATTTCATTTTAAAAATTATCAAATTGAATAGTTCATAATATTTTACAAATAACATAACCTACAAGTAGTCATAATGTCATTTACCAAAAAAAGATATAAGATTGTTTTCATTGTTTTTGCTATTATTATGTTTATTATTCTTATTATTATTGTTATTATTATATATACATTAAAGCATCTACGATTTAACAGTGAAAATTTAAAGATACATACGTGGCCAAAGTGGGTTTGTTTGAGTAAGTTTTTGTCTTGAAATATTTTTTTTAATTTATGGCATTGCTTTGCTACAATAAGATAAAAGCAAAAAATAAATAATAAATAAAAATAATCTACTCAAATGGCACCTGGTATTTTCGAAATGGAGGAAAGCAAATCATAATATATGAAAATTAACAAAGTTTATTTTAGTTTTATTTGTATCGTATTTACGATGAAGTAGGAATTTTATGACGGAGTACACTCTGAGTGACTTATGGTATGATGACACTCACTTTACCATGGAGTAAGTGTTATAGTTTTACTGTGGCATGAAAATCGTTACGACATGTTTTTTGTGTCTTTCTTGAAGTGCTAGAGTTTTACGATAGAAAGATTGTTATTACCTTCGTGTTTTTATATTTAGGATCATGGTTAAACTCTTCGCGCAACGCACGTATTTGGAAAAACTGAGTTATAATTTATAAATCTACGGTGTTAAACAGAAATCAATAGTAGTAGATGATGTAATTTTGAGCATTTAAATGATTAGATATACCACGCATTATTTGCATAATCTACTCTATTTAATTAATTAATAATTATAATATTTTTAGTGAGGTTTTTAATTAAACGTTTAACTTGAGGCTCCACAAAAATCATTAACTTGAGATCAAACAATTGACCCGAATAGGAAGTTTGATCAGACCGATTTTTGAACCCATTCAAAAAATTTTACAATCTTACAGCTTTTTATAAATATAATTAAAAGATATAAACTTATAGATTCTCTCACAATTAAAATCAATTCAAAATTTTAATTTAAAATAAACATAATACGATTTTCAATTTAATCTTTTTTAGGTAATGGGTCCATTTTGATTTTGGAAATATTAAAGGTATGATTAAGTTTCATCGTTATATTGCATGACTATTAAATAAGGTCACGTCAACACATTATTAGCCTCCCTCTTGAAATGGCCGAATATCTTGTGAATGAATGGCTTAAGATCAATTTTATATTATGTATGAGATTTTGACATCATAGGAATTGTATGACAAGTGTTAAATTCGTGGTGGCTTTTCTCATGCTAATCAAATTAATAAAAAGTTGTTTTCATAAAAACATAGGTTGCCAAACCAAAATTCTAATTGCCCATTTGTGTACATGAATAATATTTATTATTTTAGAGGGTCAATACAAAAATATATGGGCGCCACCTAAGGAATAATTTAACGGGAGTCAGAAAATTACTGATGGAATACTGAGTGATACGGTCAAACGACATTTTAGTAAATTTTTTCAAGGCCTGCCAGTATACTGCAGGTGATCCAGTAAAATGCGGTATCGTTGTTTGCACAAAGAAAGCTATGCAAAGCATCATATACACAAGAACAGATTTTGCATTCTCAAATTCTAATTTATTGGCTATTCATGAAGAATCTCTTGATCACGTATTTCTCTCATGCGAGGTAGCACCATACCTATGGGCTATTATATGGGTTAGCGTCGGATTCCATCTATCTTTGCATTCTCAATTTCTGACTTATTGGCCACGCATGAAGTCCTTCCGAGCAATGAGTTAATAAAGAAAGCTATGCAAAGCATTTTGCTCCCATACACCATCCAAGAAATAAAAGTCATGCCGGGTGTATTGGTGAAAAACCGAGACCAAAATGACCGGGTACCCTTGGGAGTTTTGGGACAACTTTAATCTTATGTGTTTGTCTTAATTATTTACCTTTTAAAAATATTATATGTTCTCCTCTAGTGTCTTGCTAGCTTTTAATAAAATCTCCATCGTTATAAAAAACATATATAGCACAAATATTTATAGCACAAATATTTATTCAAGTATCACACAATTTTCCTTTATAGTCACAAACTTCTCCCATTTTAGTATCTACATGTAAGAATGTGATCAAATTCTAATGGCCCTAGTCTATAGCACAATTTAATACTGATAGCTACTCGGAAATCTGAATTTCATGCATGAGTTATAAATCAAGTGTGAATCATGGTATGCTTTTCCTTTCATTTGGCACTGATGAAGTTATTACATAAGTAAACCAATAAATTATACGGTTTCTAAATTAATGTAAGCTTTATTACATTTATACAAACATGCTATATTTAACTAACAAAAAAAACTTGTTGATTTATGAATAAAAAAAGACTTGTTATTTGAGAAATGACAAGCTACCCCATTCCTTCAATTAAAAGAACTAGGTTATGTTACTTTAGCCCCCTTTTTTAAAGGTTATTCATAAGGTGAGAAAGGAGGGAGGGGGTTATAACTTATATCATGTGGAAAAAAAGGGGAATTTGAGCATAGCATCGAGTACTCGACAAAACAACCGAACTCAATACAAGTTAACCGTAATTAGTTCGTATGTGAAAAACAAAAGTAGTTTAAATGTTGTATTGGAGAATTTGTTGAAAGTTAAATTTGATTTAGAATGTGTTGAGATTTTCTAGATGGTACAACCACAATTCTATTAGTTATTGATTAAGCTTGAATAACCACACTCTTTTTGTTTTTTTATATGCAAATAACCGAACTTCATCTACCTAGTGTGTAATAGTGCATTGAACTATATGAGGTTTATTTGCAATTAAAAACAAGTCAATTTCAATAGGTACCACTTAATTGAATAACTTCAGATCAATGAAATTATTCTACTTTATAAAAGCATGTTATAGGATATGATTGTACATTTAGATTTTACTTTGTTTGGAGTTTTTTGGGTTGAACATATGCAAAGATACTATTTTAAATCTTTTGGATGATTTTGTCTATTGTAATTTGTAAGTTATGATAAAGGAAAATAGCAGGCAAAAGCTGACAAAGTTGGCAAGTCATTTGTGGGGACTAATAAGCATTGTTGTCATCTTACCCTTGCATAAAAAGTTAAATTAAATATTGATCACTTTTCTTAAAAGATTATCCTTCCAAATTCCTCATTTAATTCTTTAAGTAGACTTTTCCTCCTAAAATCCATCAAAGAAGAATAAAACAATCATATCTGAGGATTTAACGATTACAAAAAATTACAGTTGGTACTTGATTTAGCTCTCGCTTTACGTAGGATCTGGAGAGGTACCGGATCGCTTCACGATCTGATGTGAGGATTTACAGATGAACTAGCTAGTCATTTTGCATCGAATCTTGATTAACAGTATTCGCGACTTGGTTCATGCAGAAGGTGTACATAGTGTCATTTGATCCTAAATATATATGTTCATTTCACTTTGTTATACTCAAATGCATGTTCAGATGATATCATAAATCTTAACTGAAACAACAAATGTATGTGCATGGATTGAACCATCATATAAAGGCTCCTTAATTCTTATAAAAAAAGAACAGATAAAAATCACAAACAAATCAAACTTCAAACAAACTAGCTAGTTACCACCCTTCTTTGCCTTAACATCAACTCTTGTCTTGTGTTCATCTTCTTTTACTGCTCTTTGCCTTCTGTCATATAACTTCTTCTCCACTTGCTTTTGACTCAACGCATGTTTGGATTCGCGGCGCAATCCACTTTTCCTTTTCGCGTTCCCACGCACGATCCCTTGACGACTAGGAGCAGAAGATGCATCCGAAACCATCGAATCATCACTATCTTCATTCTGATGCATGTAGTAACAATCACCATGACTCTCACCATTCCCATCAAACACATGATCAATACCATGATGATTGGTATCATGCATGGAAGAAACAATGTACATGGTCCAACCTGACTCACTGCTGCTACACTCATCATCAGCAACTCCAAGGTACTTGGAGAACTCCATATATATGGATTGAATAAGCAAGATAATAATAATAATAATAATAATATTAGTTCTGCTGAAAGAATTGAAGTTAAGAGTGTTGATGAAATGTGAAATAAGAAGAAGATATAGAAAGAGTTGAGTGATGACAATAAATTGTTAAACTTTAGAGGTGAGTGGCAAGTGGGGAAAGAACCCCACAGTGCATTTGAGAGAAAAGCACCAAGTCACATGATCATAAATGGCTAAAAATGAAGAGGATGCTTACTGCATTATTTTGATTTATTTCTGTAATGTCATCAACAGGGCTTCCTTTTCATGTGAGTTTGTACTGCCTATCCACCTGTATTTTGTCGTTTTTCACCTGGCCCAAATTTGCTTCCATCTGTTGTCTCTTTGCTCATAAAGTGGGCTTATGTCTTTGGTTTTTGTGGGGAATAGGATTAATTATGCACATGGAACTAACTTAACAAGAGACACATTATCATTCTTAAAACAAATTTTTTTATTAGTTAGAATGAATGGCTGTTTATAACCATCTGTTTTAGCCTTTAATGAACCATATGATCGTTTTTATATAACTACCATAAGGAATGAACCATTTTGTTCTTCCATGTTCCATAAACAATTTGATTCAGAAGAAGACTAGAACTTTAGGCTTATAACACCCAAGTTTTCTGTTCTTGGATCAAATTAAGGCCATAGGCATGAAGTCACCTGATTCGCATTAACGCATATCACCTAATTTGGGTCCAAGTGGGATCAAAGGAATATACCTTAGTGAAAACCCATTTAAAGTTGTTTCGGATTTACATGGTTGATGGATAGTTATATGGAAATGATTATCTGTAAAAACTAAACTGCTTATCAACCTTAAGTTGCTAATAAACATCAGTGGTAACCAAGGTAGTAACTGAGGTCAACAACAACTTGCTCCATTAGTGGCAATTAAGTCGATGCGTAGTGAGTTATAAGCGCATATCATCCTTCACTAATCATCCGACGTGTCACAATTAGTTTCTAGACTAAAAGGCCATAATTAACCAAAGGTTTTCATGACATAGAATGGCCTCTTTCTCACTGCAGTGAAAGTGAAGAGCTGCAGTGATGACATAGGTAAAATCATCAGCATTTATTAGTGCAATAGCTTTGTTATAAAAAAAGACAGGAGATAGTTGTAGATTTGTTTATTATTTGTTTTAACACCTGAGTCTTTTTTTATCTCTTATTTGCCAGATGAATGAAACTCACCTTTAGAAGCATGGAAATGCAATGGGGCCCATTCAAGAGGTGAGGCATATGATTATTAATAGCTTTACTGATTCATTTCTCATTTACTTGTATATTTCTGTCTTGACATGAATAAAGGTCAAGCCTTTTTTATAATGCAGGGATCCCAACTGTATTTGGCTTTGTTATCATCAACCCTTTGCTTCTCTGTCATCATAAAGCATGTTTAATATCATTTTCCTTACTGAGTCGACTCAGTAAGCCGCTGCCTTCGGTTTTTGTAGAATGGGTAAAGTGGCATGTTGCTCTTCATGATGATCTGGTTAAAAGTTGGATATGGATACTCGGTTAAGTTTGGCATGGAACCGAACTTAGTTTTCTTTTTCATCGTCCTCATAAATCGTGTTTATGCTAGTTTTCATACTGAGTTGACCCACTGGCAGTGAACTCAACTGTATAATGACCTTATACCATCAATCTTGTTACAGTGATAAGTGCTCATAAAGCATATCTATGTCATTTTTTGATGGAACTGAGTCACTTTGTTGTTGCATTATAGTTTCGCCCAGGGTAACAGTTATTATAGCGAGCCAACTAGCCGCATAAAGATGTCCGTCGCACATTTTCTACTACTGAGTCGACTCAACGAGTTAATTATTAAACTAAAAGTGTTCTCATGATTATTAAATGCACTTGGCTTCAAATCCAACTGTGTTTGGCTTCTATGTCACCACCTCCATGCTCATAACTCATGTCATCTAAAACCGAGTCAACTCATTCAAAATAACGATTTACACCTAACAATCAGCTTGTTTAAAGTAGTTGAATTCAAAACGGACATTAAAACTGATCTTTCCAGTCTGTTTGGACCCCGTAAACGAGCGGCCTAAGCATCTTATCTGGTTATAACCAGACAATATGGAGGGACCTATCTTATTGTTGATTTGATCATTTGGACTCTTGCTAAAATTTGCCTTTTGAGCTCAGTTGAAAAGGGCATTGCTTTCTTATTTTTATTATTGTTTTTGCTTTTGTGAGTGACAAATAGTAGTGGTTTGAATCAGAATTTGGTTGGAATCTATGGAGTTAATGTGCATAATAGGGCTGCATGTGTGGTGTGGGTCAGATATCGCCTTGGTGGCCCGTTATGGGACAGGAGATCATTCCCGCATCTATCTTACACCGTGGTTTACTTACTTCTACGCGGTTTGAATATTCTTGAAAACGATAACTTGATATTATTTCATAGAGTATGCATCACTCGCTCTAGCTTACACACACGACTTCATTTTGGTGCAAACATGGGTCTAAATGACTTACAAGAAACTACGAACTCGTAGCTAAACACCCTTTTAGTTCAGCTCATAATTATCATCGACCCAGTGTGAATAAAATCAACTTTGCAGCTTTGCTGTTGTTTAAGCAAAATGTCATCCGTTTTGTTTGAGCCGAACGCTTTAAGTTGTGTAGAATAGATGCTCGCAACAGATGTACGTAGTAGTTTCAAGTTGTTCAAAGTTATGGTGAAAACTGGACTGCAGTTACAGTTGCACGATTTGAGCTAGTCTTTAAGCTGAATGCAAATCTGAGGCCCTGAGCATGTGTTGAGTTAACATAGATCTTGGTTTCTTTTACTACTAACACATTAAGTTCTTTTCACCCAACATGGTATAAATTGGTTTGAAGTAATATTAAATGGTTCGATATAAATATGACCCGACTTGGTTTTAATGAAAGCTTATTTCGCACATAAATAAAAATAAGAATGTTATAATGGTATATACAGAATTTCATAGAACATTATATTTTAAAACTTATAAGAGAAAAACAAAATAGGATTAGAATTAATTGAATTATTATAATGATCAAAATTCAAAAACTACAAATCACGCTCAAAGTGCGGTAGAGTTTGTTTCGCGGGCGGACACCCTATAATATGGGCCGATCGCTTGTATTTTTAACACGTGATCTTATTCTAACCACAAAAACAAGTCAGAACGACCTTAATTGTGTTAAGGATGTTGAGTTCGTATTTAATAGGGACATAATAGGAAAATGTTATTTTAAAAGGACATGTTTGAGAAGTTTTTTGGACCAAAGTGACAATTCAAGACTTTTCCCTTTCATATAAGTTACAGGATCTGTTTTGAATCATCAGTTTTATATTTGGCAATTTGGATTTTAATTATTCAAATTTAAATTATAAGTCATTAGTCGATAACATTTCACACTAGAAGTTAGTCTAATAACATTCTTAACTTTTATATTGTTGTCGGAAGGAAATCTCACATGTAAAATCATTGAAGATTTACACTTGATTTCTACTCTCCTCACACAAACTAATATGAGTGACATGAAAAAAACGTCATCCATGTAAACACAATCAAATGAAAATATAATATAAATTTACGATAATTATATGAGTGGATTGCACTTTAACAACAAAACTAAAATTAATGAGTATTTTTAGTCAATTCGAATAATACATTATAATTTTGTTTATCAATATCGAATTCAACTTAGCTGCTTCACATTTGATAATCTTGTAATAAATATTTTTAGATTATGTTCACATCAAGAGATGTTATATTGATCAAAGCCAATTCAATATATGCTCATCTTTGTTACACGATATAATATTTGATTTCGCACACACACATATACTTATATTCAAACTATATAATAAATGAATAATTAGAGGAGACACGTGACGACTTCTAGTTAACTTTAAACTTGTGCTTCCCACATCTCGATCTATCCTATTAAATGATAATGATCTTAAATAAGTAAACTAAACAATCAAATATCTAAGATATAAATCCTCTTATTCTAATAATTTAACAAAAAACATACTAAATTATATGATTTCTTTTATATTTTATCTTAAAATATAATTTTATAATTTATAATTTAGTTATTATATTTATATTTCTTAGATTTTTTTGAAACGACATATAATTTCTTAGATATTCATTTGTTTTTATAAAAAAAAATAATGGTTTTAACTTATTGACTTTATTTCACCCATGTAATACATGAGTTTCTAACCTAGTGTATACATATAAAAATAAATAGGTTCTAGGCAAAAATAGTATTTTTCAAGAACATATAAAAATAAAATAAACCATTCATATTTTGAATTTAGAAATATATGAGAAAATGATTGAAAGCAATATTTTTACAGCTCTCTTGAAATCAAACTATAAAAACTATGTTTATTTAAAGAACATAAACATGTCATATGTAATTCCACTTATGTGTAAGTAAATACTGTTTAAAAGTTAAAGAGAAAAATATATTTTTAACAAATCTTTTTGATGATTTTTGTGAAAATAACACACACATTTGAATGCAAAAAGTATAATTTTTAAAAAACTGAATCATTAATAAAATGTAAACGATTTAAGTTTTGTTAGCACAATAATCTACTGTTTAAAAATTAACCTGCTGTTAATGTTTGAGTTAATAAGCTACTTGAAATAAAAATTAAATAAACGATGTTAAAAAAACCTTTAGAGTAAATATGGTCTTACTAGTACGTGATGATAATTCATAACAGATAAATAAGAAAAATAAATCTTAATAAATATATAGATATTGCTCTTAGCTTCTAGACAACATAAATTGAAATTATTGTATTTTAGAAACTTTGTCCTCTTCTCACCATGACCTGACTACAATCAAGCCACTGCACCACGCAAATATTGACCTGCTTGTAAGCTTCTCCGCCACTCAAATCGAATTTCCAAGGGTTTTTTGATTTTTCTTTTTTATAAATGCTATACCTTAATATTACATATCATATTCGCTGTTACACAAAAAATATCATAATAATATTTATTAACTATTAAAAACTTCACCTATGATATCTAGTTTTTTGGCATTAGTAAGTGCATTATAAATGTGACTAGTATTTTCTCCCGTGCTAAGCGTGCGGGAGTTTGTTTGTTTCCATGTCTTACACAACGTGACTATGTTCGTTGTCGGGTCGACTCATCGGAAACCACAAAAGCGAATACTGATACCGGTTCCGATAATACCTATACCGGCAAAGATGATGTTCACTCACAATCGAGGCTTCGAAATATCAATATAAATAAATGCGCCTCAACCGAAAATTCCGGGAATTCCTAAATGAAAACTCAAAGAATATAATTTAAAATTGAGATAAAAGAAACCAATAAATAAAGATTTCTAAAAATGTTAAGAAAGAATTTAAACATTTTAAAATATAATATATAAAACAAAAATAGATTAAAGCGGTTCAACAAATTGTAAAGTCTAGTGCCAAATATGTGAAACTATAAAAGAAACATGTAGCACCGACATTACATTTTAATATATTGTATTGTGAAACTATAAAAGAAATATGTAGCACCGACATTACATTTTAATATATAGTATAATATAATGTGAGTTTAAATTTCACAAAAGTTAAAAATGATTGTTAAAAAAGCCTATTAAAAATCTCAAAAAATAAAAAATGTTGAGGTATACTTTTCTTGCGGATTTAGCTGTGTCTCCACGACTACGTAGCCACCTACCAATAACTAAAATGCTATAAATTTTAACGTAAAAGTGTATGTATTAATTATAAAATATTTTGAGGTTAATTGCAACCCGTTTTGGCTAACCGGCCACAAATGCATCAACTTGGAGTATTAAGACCTCATTGAAATGTTTTGCATTCATTTCATATTTCTTTCTAATTTATCATATTTGTACATATTTTGAAACATTCAAAAACTTATGTGTTATTTGTTTCTTATAAACAGTTTATTTAAGAAAAAAGAGAAGGAAAATAGAACGAAAGAAAAAATATAATTGTGTTTCAGAGTTTTTGTTTTAAAAGAACGAAAGAAAATAACAGAGTGAGAAATTGGAGGCTATAATCAAGCCACCCACCAAAATTGAAAATAAGTTGAGAGAAGTGAAGAGAAATAAAAATGAATAAATCATTACTTTGTGTTGTTTTTTAAATAGGAAAGACGAATGAATGAATGTAAAAATGTTATGGTGGTGATGGCTGGTGGCCAATGGCGGTTCCCGGTGGAGGCGGTGGCTGGTGGTGGTGGCAGCCGATGAGAGGTGGTACATGGTGGCTACTGGTAGTGGCTATGGTGGTTGGTAGTAGTGACCGGCGATGGTGGCGACTGGCGATGGTGGCGTCTAGCAGTGATGGTAGCCGGCAATGGTGGTTGTGGTGGTGGCCAATTTTGATGATGGTGGTGGCCGGTGGTGACTGTGGTGATTGGTGGCGATAATGGTGGCTGGTCGCTCATCTTGGTGGTTGGTAGTGGTGTTGGCTGTGGTGGTCGTGGTGGCAGATGCTGGTGGTGGCCGTGGTGGTTGGTAGTGGTGGCCGGTGGTTATTTTTGTCATTATTTTAAATAGATTAGATAAACTAGCTGTTATCTATCATTATGTTTTACCATTAGAAGTAAACAATGATGTTGTTTCACCAATATATTTTTTTAAAACATATGATGTTCAAGATAACATAACGACGATCACAATATACAATAAAACATTGTGTTATTTTGTCATTGTTTTTAATATATTAGATTAATTAGTTGTTTATTTATTATTATGTTTTACATATTAAAGATACACAATAATGTTATTTTATTATTATATTTTGTAAATTCATCAGTTTAGGAAAACACAATACTATTAGAAAAACACAACAAATAACAAAAAAAAAAAACAAAATGAACTGGACTAAAGACAAAATGACGAGATATTGGCTTAAAACGTATTTTTTTTATCTTTTTATATAACAATGCTATACTCATTTTGAAAATAAAAACACCCGTTTTTATGTTATAATTTTTGTAAAATAATAATATCGTGCATAAAAAAGTTATGAACATTTTAAAAAATAAGAGAATTTGCAAAAAGTCAATAAAAATGGATATTCCTAAAATACGCCTCAAACGAATTTTTTCCTACAATTTGATCTCAACCATTGATTAAGGAGATGAATGGTTGAGATTACTTACTACACTTTTTAGTTTTAGAATACTTTCTATTTGAACCTTCCATATATTATATAATATTTCTATTATATGTTTATTAAAATTTATTATTAATATATTGTAGAGTTATAATATTTCTTAAAATTTGTATTATTAACTATTTAATACATTTTTATTTAACATATGTAATAACTAAGTATGAGGTCTAGTATTAGTACATACAATTATACATACAACTTGTTCTATCTGAAACTAACCAGCTTGCTTTATTTGGTTTGATATATATGTCTGCCAATTTAAACAGAAAGCTAGGGATGATCAGGTTTAGTTTAAGGTTTTTTACCTTGAAAGTTAACCCAAACTCGACCCTAATAACAATCGTTTTTTCGGATTATGAGCTTCTTCAGGCTGTTTTTAAATGAGGTACGAGTGAAATTAGTTTAGGCACGTTAATCAGGTTTGAGGGTAGAGAAGGTAGTAATTCAAAGTTGATATTATGTGGGTGGCATGGAGAAGGTGGTGGTAGCTAACAAACATCCAACATCGTATTATTAGGCATATGGTGTTGGAGATTCAAACTGGGTAGATCGATATTAGGCCATAGTTAGCCTTTGAACCCAACTCGAATTAAATAGAATCTTAAATGAACGTTGAAAAATGTAGCAAAAAAAGAAGTGATTTGCCCAAAAATTGAACGCTTTTGCTTGGAGGCCTCGAAGAATAGAATCACAACGCTTGGCGCTTGATGACAAACTAAGGGGCTTGAAGCTATAGAACCTCTACAAATTGCGGTTCTTATGAATTTATGGCACCGTTTTTCTCAAAGCTTGGTAGATGTAATGTAAATAAATAGTAAACATCAAAGACTCCCTATATCGAGCCCCATTTTGACCTCTCAAAGGGAGGTAATGACAAGATCAAACATATGCCTAAAATCCTCAATAGTGTATACGCACGATCGCAGGCCTAAGTTTTGGCTTGATGCAAGAAACCACATTCCAACCTTACTCGGTTGAAGGCTTGCTAAACGTCCTAAAACAAATGTCAACGTCATAGTTTCACAAGAAGGCTCTACGGACGATATCTATATCCACTCGTTGGTTCATACGGAAAACGAGAAGTGATTAAATTTTCAATGGTAAGACATTCTTGATCTCCAAAGTCTAACAACATCAAAATGAATGGCATCATCGAGTGAATAATAGAGCAAAGTTCCTTCTAGCTAGTCTTTACATTTATATTAGGGTCCTCCTTAAGAAAATACTAAATTTTGCCCCATCAAATAAACTACAATTAATATGTAGATTTCATACCCTAATTAGATATCACATCACACAAGTGATATATCATAATCATAACATCATATATATACTACGTATACTTCATTCCAACTACATCAAAATTTACAAGATACAAAACACCAACATGTAGATATATTCCATCGCTATCGTAACGAAAGAAACCCTTGACTTTTATTCGATATCAAACTTCATCAAAGATCTTTGTTCCTGTAACACCAAACGTGCACACAGATAAACAAACAACACAAAAACCCCTAAATCAAACAAATTCACCACAAAACGAGAAGTCTCGACACACGATTACATCAACGAAAAACAAAAAAACCCCCAAAATCGATCAACAGATCAACACTCAATCAAACAAATCCAGTCGTCAATCGATTTCAATCATGAACCAACAATCAAAACATTCAATCGGATGTAAGAGATAACAAGAGGCGTACCGGTGAGATGTTCACGGTGAGTGTGATTTAGCGTTGTAGAAGAAGGCCGCAGAGCAGAGAATTGAAGCGATGATGGCGAAAATCCCAAATCCGATCATCAGCGAAACACCAGCAACTGTTAGATCCATCAGCAGCTGTATACTCAATCCCATCATCATCGTTAATATGTATATGTATGCTTCAAACGGTGATTGAAGATCATATGATTGAGATATAAACAGGTGGAGATTTGCTCAAGGATATCTGGTGTGTGTTTAGACGGTCCAATAGTACTCTTTTGCAGATGTGAAATTAAACGATGTACAAGTTTTGATGCGTGTGTTACTAGTGGTGAAGCTATGATGTTCTGGGTTTAACCGATTCTGGTCTAGAAACATGTGTTATGTTACTCTTTTTGCCGTTTCTTGTTTTTGTCTTATTTTACGGGAGGTGAGTATAAGATGACTCCAGCAAATTTTAGTGTTTATAATATTAGGCGTGAGTTATCCTTTTAATTTTGTTATAAAAGTTTTATGAATGTATATTTCAAAAAATATATATAGAGTTTTCCGTTCCTTTTTTTCAACTTTTGTCATCCAATAATATATACCGGAATAACATCTAAAGTTGGCAGGAACTCTAACGTTTTTTTCACTAATCGAACTGGAAAAATAGGTTATTTTAAAAAAAAAAATCTAAACAAAAACAACCCAGTTAGATTTTCTTTGAACAAAGCAATAAAATCGAAGAAAATTTAGTATATTAACCATGAGTGCTTAATAGTTGATTTCTTTGAACGAAAAAGAGATAAAAAAGGGCTAGCCAATGTCGATCAGATTAATTGAAGAGGAAAGATCTTAGGAAAGGTCATTTGCTTTGTGAATTGTGTGACCGTGTTTCTTCAATAACCTATCAAATCATCAAAATTTTCATCGGGCCTCACATGTTAAGTGTTATTCCAACATCAAAATTTATTGACCATATAATACCAAAACCCTTTATAATAAGAGCTTTTATTTTTTAGGAGCCCCACAATACGTCACAAATTACATTATAGGGTTGACCCTGAAAGTTAGCCCATGAGGATGTGATCATCCTAGGTGGTATCACGTCTTGAATTCAATTTCTTTAGAAGTAATAGGAGCATGATGAGGCGTTTGTTGATAGCTACAACGGATGTAGATCTAAGTTTAGAGTAGTTAGTTTGAGCATTCTTGCTATGAGTGATGGATTTGTGTAAATGGTTATAAAAGTTAGTGGAACCACCACATCATATTCCTTTAAATATAATCCTGTTTAAAAAAACAAGTTGTAATTTTGGGTTTCAAAGAAATAGAAACAAGTGGAGCTCATGCCATGCTATTAATTTGTCAAATATTAAGATGTAATAGATATGGAGTACTGCATATCTCCTAGTTTCTTGTTAGAGATGTGCATATTTGCATGCATGTTTTGGTGGTAATAATAGTTCCTGTTTTGTTGTTAAAAAAAAGAGAAAAAGGAAAAATAGAAACAAGTGAGGATGTTCAAGAGAAACCAAATAGAAGTACTTAGTCATCTTTTGAAAATATCATGAGGTTTAATTTTTTATTTGAACAACAGTTTTTATTATCAGAAATTCATCAAACCTGCATATTGTAGGATTTAAACGTACAATCATTTGGTTGGTAAACACATATTTTATCATCAAGTTATTCTCTTAGGGATTGACAAAGTCAAAGAACATCCATACTAAGGATGATAACCAACCAACACTCAAAAGTAGAGCTTAAAAGTGTAACAAAGAAACTTTAAGAGAAAAATTGAGTAATTTTTGATATACCACACACATGGTTTGTATGATACACTATATATGTAATTTGTTTCAATGTATTTCATAAGTTTATAATTTTTTATTGCATAAAAGTGTTGTCTTTCTTGTTTTTCTCACTTAACACATCAAAGTCACATTATAAATTTACTTAACATTTCATTTTCCTTAAAAGGGTTAAAACACATCCGTGATGAACCCCCAATTTAAGGAGTTATTTTTGGGGCCCAAACACGCCTAGGCGGTGTTTATATATTGGCCTTATTTGGTCTAAGGTTTCTTCTAGTCCACTTCGGGATCCTTAGTCTTTATAATTTACACTTTGGTAACACGTAAAATAAAAAAGTTCCATTATACTAGTTCTACAAAGGTGACAAAAATCACTTACTTATCACACTTTTAGGCTTCAAACAGTAATCTCTAAGAGGAATTGGATTTTTATTTAATTTTAGTTTGGTTCTATTTTTGTAAATAAGTTATTATTTTGATTCTACTTTAATCGCCAAAGGGCAACACCAACCCATTAAGAGTTGTCTAATTCCAAAAGTCGTTCATCCCTCCACAAGTTTTTTTTGTCTTTCCTTATATAATATGGGGCACTTGCAACATGTCCCCGAGTCACTTGATTTGAATTTGACAAATGCCACCACTATTATGTCACACGTTTTGCTAAATATTGGGTTAAAATATTACTTTAAAAGAATATTTTATGAAGCAATAACACTAACGTTGTAGGTTCTATGCATATATGCTCATTGATTTTAAATATTAGTTCTAGAAGTACACAAGCTTAGACCATTCTTTTCCGATAAATACTTTATGCATTTTGGGTTAAATTACTTTTTAATTGAGTGTGTTTATTTGATCATATATGAGTTTACATGATGTTTGATCTAAACCATGCGAAACCAAAGCTATTGAAACCTATTTTATAATGAACAAATGATTATCTTGATTTAATTAGTGCATGGTTTACACATGGTAATTAACTAGAGTTTCAATCCTAAACACTTAACAATGTCTTCATCGTAGGGTTCAGAGGCTAAGTGTAACAAATATGGAAGTAAGAATGACGTTTTATCATCAAGTTCAAACGATATGTCTTCTTTTCATAATACAAAGGTGTGTAACATTAACTTTTTCTCAACTGATCAAGAAGTAAATAGATATGCTATTCTTGAATTACGTTGCCAAAAAACCCACAACGACTTCCATTCTGATCTCGTGGAACATGTTACAAAAGCCTACCATACCCAACCTAGACAAGTACTTGTATTTTTTTAATGTTATTATTTGATATTGTAATTTTTCTTAATTAACAAAATGTTATTTCATTTAAAATTGTTCATTTTTAAAATTATTTTTTCGTGTTACACGGAAGGGATGAAAAAAATGACAATTTCCAAGGTCAAGTATGTTTTAGGAATGAAGTGAAAAGATAGAAAATCATGATATGCTAATGTTGAAGAAAGAAAGTTCAAGGATGCGAAAAGATGGAAAAGTGATTCTCTTCATCCTAATGGTAAGTCTAATATTTCAACAAATTTGCTCAAACAAGCATACCATAACTAGACTAACAACATTCCTTGTATAACTGGTGAATCATCACATCGGTTTAGTTATGGTTTATAATATTGCAACTCTTCAGTTATAGTTAGTTGATAATTATACATGTTTGAATTTTCAAAAGGTTATACCGTCAGTGATTTGAATTTATTAGAACAAAAGGCACGAGGCCACTCAATTGAACATCATTTCATCTATAAATTTAGTTTTTTACTCTCTACAAACTATTAGGGATGACAATGACCAAGTATCGGTAACCTAGTCCCATACCCAGATTTGAAATGAAGTCTCATACACGGTCTCATGCCTTTCGTGTACTCGTTATTCATCTCTATTGAGTTCATGGGTATACTCTTTTTATGGTCTTTTGTGACATAACATAACCCATCAGAATACCCATTAATTGAAACTTAAAACTGATATAAGGGTCTATTTGATATATTATGTATTCAAATACATATAGATTACATTTGTAATTATTAATGCTTCAAGTTTCTAGCAAGTCAATATACCATTGTATTTGTTCGTGGTTTAGGTAAATGGGTTCAGATAATCGGATACGTATTATCTAGTATAATACATGTCTCAAACATAATTTTTATAGTTTTGAATTTCCAGGACACCTGAATATCTCTTAAAATGATCTCTGTCTCCCTTTCAATTTGCAATATTTTGATGGTGCGCTCCAAAGTTCAATAAGATAAGTAAAAGGGAGACAACAATGAGTATGCAATATGTTAAAAGAAACTTACTGTAATTTGACTAAATATTTTCTTATATAGGCGGTGAACCATCACATCGGTTCAGTTATGATTACAACAACGCAACTTATCATGTTATAGCATGTTAGTTGACGATGTCTGTAATTATTTATTTAAAATTCGTAGATAAACTTTGAGCAGAAACTCTATTGGTTCAGTTATTGCTAGTGATAACCACGTTATCACTTATAAGCAGTTATCATTACTCACAAGTTACATTGGCGTGGTTACTCCTCCTTGACCTTGTTAGGGGCGTTCTTACAATACAAGCAATTAAAACAATTGTTTTATGCCTTCAAATTTTAAGGGCTCCTAAATCGAAAAAAAAAACACTTTTATTTATATTAAGCTGAAAAATATTTAATAATTCATCAATTTTTGTGTTTTCAGAGAGAGATGAGAAAAGATAACAAATTATTGAAGGTTAACCTATAAGATTCTTGTAATTTGATAAAATGAAAAGAGTGTTAGTTGAGGAAGAAGAATGAGTTTGTGGAAAACATAATATGGTGACACATATTGATTCATGTTTAAGATAAAATTTTAATGATTTTTCTATATAATAAAAAACGAACGATTTTTTCTTCCACAAAAGGGTGTTTTGATTTCATAGTTCGTTTTAAGACTGAAAAAACGTTCAGTCGCCCCTGGACCCTGCCAAGGGAGCAATACCCAGTTGGCGTAGGGGGTTCCGCCCTCAAACCCTTGTCAACGATTGTATACTCCACTCCAACGTCTACTTCACCTCTTAATTAACTTGTATTAATGTTTGTTCTATTTTTCAAATAAGTTCCAATTAGCAAAATAACTTAATAAATGATACTAAAATCACAATACCAAACCCCTGAAAATTTTTAGAAAACTAAATTCATACATAGTTATTCGAATACCCGTTCCAAATGTTCCGGATGAAAGGTATATCAAGTTCGATTTTTTTTGCCGTCCATAGAAATAAGTGTAAATCAATTAAGATATCAATGCATAACTTAAGTGGTTAGGTTCACAACTTTAGATTAGCTTTTTTAGGTGTTGTAGAGGCTATTGATTTATAAATGTCAATAAGTTTAACGTTATATGTTTTAAAATTTAGTAAATGTTTTCTAACGAAACCTTAACATAATCCGTAGCAAAAAGGTCATAGCACCAATGGACTTGAACATTAAACAAAAGGTCATAAATTATTGTCTTTTTAAACATACAAATTTGGTGCCAGATGATGTCACAGAGATATCTAAAATTTAATGTCTGCACTAATGTGTGACCCATACTTTTAATCAACGTTAAGTGCCCTTTGAGTCACCAGTATAATTTATTATGTATCCCAAAGCAAAAATAATATGTTATCTGTTCTGGAACTGAAAGGCCCATAATAACTAAAGCCATCATACATAATATTTGTCCAAAAAGAAAAAAAGATTCGTTACACATTTGTTTGTTTAAATCATCACATATGTATCATTTATATAAAACACGTAAAAAGTTGATGTCATTCGAAATTCAAGTATTATACATACTTCCTGCTTGGAAAATTTTTTTTATGTCAATTGACTCCATCCTCCCCAAGGTAGTTTCTGCCCCTTATCGCCAAACAAATAATAAACTTGGTTTATATTAAAAATCTGGATTTATTACATTTAAAATAATTAAATAACTAATAGACTTAAGAAACATACTATATTACTTTACAAAAATTCGACAAGTAACAAAATTATTAAAGAAATCGATCTCACTTACTCACAGTGACAACACTAAAACTTTTAAATGCTAGTAGTACCAAATTTTGGTAAATAAACCAAATTTTATTACCACCAAAACGGTTGCAAAGATCTTTCGATCGTGATATACGGTTCTTGTTTTTAATAGCCATCTTGAGGTTGTTGGAGAGGGTGAGAAGATGTGCTTTTGGATGATACTCTTGTAGCTAGTTTTGTGGGTACGGTTGTTTTTTGACTTTTGTTTGCACCGTTTTGCTTGTATTATATAGCGTAGTTGGTTGTTTGGACCCTATTTGCATTCCAAGTTTTGGTTGTTTGCACTATAAAATAGACCATTTATACTAATAAACGGATCCGCTTAACTCTGCTGGTGATAGAGAGTCCTAATAAATAATCTTGTCATTGATTCTACTTTTCTACAAAGGGCGTGCGTGATGTGTTTTTGGTATCGATGACAGATCGCCGATAAAAGTTACGGTTGTTACTATAGTAGGATTACCTAAGATCAGTGCTTGAATATCCTTGATGAGTGGTACTCACAAATTAACGTGAAATAGTCCATTGTCAAATTTATTTACATTAATTAACAAATATTAGGGTTTTCTGTAAATGTAAATAACAAAATACAAATAATTAAAATGTGTATGGTAATCCAAAAAATCTCATCAGAATAAAAAGTAAATACAAAATATATAACAAAAGAACAATCTAATGGTTCATTTCGGAGCGACACTTCTCCATTGTTGCTCATAGCAGTTCCATCATCATTATATCATCATCATCATCATCCAGTCGATCTCCAATCACCACCCGCGCATCGCGTGCTCACACCTTGGCCTCCTCTACATTATGTTTTTATCTCAAGATGGATTTGTACAAACGTTAAACAAATAATTAATAAATTGTTAAATATAATAATAATATAATATAAAAATATGTACGTTTCTAGACCAGGATGAGTAGCATGAGGTATCTCGATGCTAGAAGTAGCGACATCACTAGAAACGCATAATAGGGGTTGTTAGTGGTCCTAATGCTGAAGATGTGGACTTCTTAGCTGCCACCAACACTCTCCTCTTATAGTTTTGGGTCAACAATAGGTATCGTGGTAGGATCAATGTCAAAATAATATATTTTAAAGTAAATTACACAAAGAGTTCATGTGATTTAGCATGTACTTGATTCATGAATAGCATTTGTTTAGAATGTGAGCTTGATTTGTGAATGATATTTGAGAATATATTGTGATCTTGGAAGACTAGGTACGTGAACTATATTGGTGACCATTGATTATTTAACTTGATTTAAATTTGGTTACCTATGACCCAATTTAGGGCTTTGCCATGCAAACTTGATTTGCATGTTTTAACGATGTTCAACATATATGTTACATTTAACCTAGTGCCACGTCGATTCATTAATTAACTATTTTATAGACCAAGGAATGAAGTTTTGGATGAGCAATAGTAGCAAGGATATCACTGTAGTAGGACTATTGTATTTGATTCGCTTGAGGAGCAAGGGATAGCAACAATTTTGTCGGGGCGTGTTGATTGAGACATTGATGAATATGTGGGTGCGAACCGGATTGGGTAAACTCCAACTCTAAATGAGATTATGAAAGATGGTTCCACATCCCATAATGATGGTGAGGCTATGAGCACACTGTTTTGTGTCAAGGCATGAGCAATATTATGAGGCAAATGATCGAGTGGTGAAAAGTCAATGTTAAATGTTTTATTTTCATGATTTAAGAAGTAAATTATGAGAAATAGAGTTATTTTTTGGATATTCTTGTGTTTATAGATTAAACATGAAGAATATAAAGATTATGGAAGAAACGGGATAGAATTGAGAGCCGGGCGATGCAGAAACGCAGAAAAGATGTTGCACGACCAAGGTAACTTGAAACTATCATAACTTAAGCTTGAAAAAGAATTATGGGACCCACAACCTATCAACAGAAAGCTATCAAAAAGTTAAAAGTGATAATCAAGTGTGTTGCTGCTGTCGGGATGGTGCCTTCTACGTGCCACTGTTGATCAGCAAATTTTAGCCCAACTGATGCTAGGGACGCCATTGACGTCAGTGGTGGTGCCACTGATTCTGGGCGTCGTGCTTTAACAAATCTTTACCTAATTTGTGGGGTTTTAAAAGATTGTTAACCCTAGAACAAAAGGAACTTCTACCACAACAATCTTAGATGAAAAGCTACCATTTATCATTATTCCATAGGTCTTTCAACATCAAGATCATCCAAATCCATAATAATTTAAGTTGCTTTGAAGAATCAATGATAAGGCAATACTAATCCATTCATAATTCACTTCGGGAGATGGGTTTGTGAAAGTTTTTGTCTTTCTTAGTTGTAACCTAGTTTTGAGATTGAATTATGAATTTTTAAGTTCTATTAATTTAACTTGTGATTTGATCAAGTAAACAATTGGATTTTGATTAAAACCTAATTTTAATCTTATATGGCTTTGGTTTATGTTAATCAATGTGTACTTGGTTTTGAAATTAGGTATCAATTTTGAATTGATGATTATATGAATAGAGCTAGTTAAGCTATAATCTATAACAATCACTTGGATTTTGTAATGGTATAGAGTCATTATTAATCACTTGGATTTTGTAATGGTATATAGTCATTATTAATGGTATAATCTATATCGATTAGCAAACACTCTGTCATTTATGTTGATCTCTAAAAGAAAATCCACTACAGTAATAAAAGGCCTCATGAGGGGAGTAGTTACTTGTTAACACCAGCCACTAGTCCTTTAGCTTACATTGATACGTATGACGCTAAAGTGGTGGTAAGTTTCTACCTTGTGTTACTTGTGTAAATTCAATCAGGGTATTAACAAGTTTTCTAACCTTTTCTTGTATTTTTTGATAAAACGCAAGAGACGTATTCTTGGATCTATGAAGAAAGACATGTTGCCGATGACCCACAATCGTAAGAGAAGACTGCATGATGTAAGAGGAAATGCTGCGGATAATGTTGGTTGAGTAAACTTGTTAAAGGAAGTTCAAAGAAGAACTTGACATTAGACTAAAGGCTATGCAGAAGCATTTCAAAGAATTGCTTCGGATAATTATTTTGCCATAACCCGATGACCATTCCTTACGTAGCTAGATAGTTTCTTATTGTATAAACATATTTTGTATATAATTATAAATATAAATTGTTTTTTAAATGAACTGTTTTCTTTATACTAGTTTTTTATTTGGAACTTACATGAAATCGACAACTTTTTTCTTAAAATGAGCTATCATTGATATATGAACCCACTTGTGATATGTCAGTAACAGTTCCTTAATCAGTTGTTGAAGTATATCTCGTTAGACCGTCTGTGAAATTGCTATAGTAATATAGGTATAATATCCGTCGATGATCATTTGGTGAATAAGTTATTAGTGTTTCGCCACTAATCGGTTGTTGAAGTATATCTCGCCCGTTGTTGAAGTACACACATCTTTTCCCCGCACAATACTACCGATCGATATCATCTTATTTTTACTATATATATATATACTTTTTCTTATCTATATTAGTTTATGTAAATATTTCAACTCATATTAAATCCATATACAAACCTTGATAATAACATCCACACATCACAACATGCATACATCATACCCATAACATATCATCATCCATCCAAAATCTTTCCCTCTTTTCTCCTATAAAACCCCTCCACTCCTCATCCATAAACATCATCATTCACATACATACACAAACAAACATAACATGTCTACAAATCACACACAATTTCAAGATCATCTATCCACCTTCACTTCATTCCTACACATCCCCTCAACTCTACCCTCTATAACAAACAAACCATATTACCATCATCATCATGATCATCACCATCAACTACCTGTTTATGAATTCACACATCAATCATCTTCCCTAAGCTGCAACAACTCAAGTACTTCCGATGAAGCCGAAGATCAGCACCTCATGAGCATCATCAACGAGAGGAAGCAAAGGCGGATGATATCAAACCGCGAGTCGGCTAGGCGGTCTAGGATGAGGAAACAAAGGCAGCTCGATGAGCTCTGCACGCAGCTACTCAGGCTCAGGAACGACAACCATGGGCTCATCGACCGGCTTAACCGCTTATTGGAGACCCATGAACAGGTTGTTCAAGAAAATGATAGCCTCAAGAAAGAAACCATAGAGCTAAAACAGTTGCTTAGTGATCAAGTGCAGATTACTGCTACCACTTATAATAATAATAATAATAATCTTGGTGATCATCAAGAAGATGATCATGAAGTGATGCTTGCTTCTTGCACCACCGATCAATCTTCAAACATATCTACTGTTACTTCTGCCACTTCCGATCGATCCTTTATTTGATGGGTTGTTAATTTTTAAAACCCTTTTATTTAGCATATTAATTCGCTCGAACTAATCATAATAGAGTATTACTATAATATAACTGGTGTTAGTTGATAAGAATTGGAGATTAACTGTTAATTTGCCTTTTTAACTGATACCTATGTTCTCTTAATTAGGTGGTGTCTGCAAGTTGTTGTCTGTAACTAGGATATCATTATGTAATGTTTTACACAAAATCATCCCCTATTTACAATTTATAATTTGAGGAATCCCACTCTCAATAGCCATATATAATAATACTTGTATCGATATATGCTTGTAATATATACATTTTTTTAAACCCATGGCCAAAAAGAATTAAGCAAGCCTTATCATCTTTGACTCTATTTCTTTTTATTGAAATAATTAAGTATTTGTATTTCATTAGCAGCAACTAGTAGTAAAAAAGAAACATAAGTGTTGTGAGGAAGAATAAAATAGAAAGTCGTTTTGCTATAAAGCTAGTGCGGTAA
This sequence comes from Flaveria ramosissima, assembly GCA_025215565.1. Lineage (NCBI taxonomy): Eukaryota > Viridiplantae > Streptophyta > Magnoliopsida > Asterales > Asteraceae > Flaveria > Flaveria ramosissima. The sequence continues at coordinate 74,836,332 of CM046035.1, forward strand.
AAGTATTAGTTTATAATCAGACTAATTTAATGGTAAGATTGATTTGAAAGTTATTAATGGCTGAAGAGATAAAAATGCTGAATTCCTTGTGGTTTACTTTTTCCGTTAAAAACTATTTGTATTTAATTTTTTAATTTAAATAACTTTTATACATTTTATTATTATTTTTATAAGATTATCCCCATAAAAGTTTTAATTATTTTTACTGTTGTATATATTTTTTCTAAGAGAACACTTTTACAAAAGTTTAATGCATTCCGTGAAAACTGTGATTTTCTTTAACATCATAAATGTGTTATTTATTATTATAATTATGGTGGTTACAATTATAATCTTCTTGTTTGGGAGAATCACATATTTTCCCTACAAACATCATCAATTACATATATACCCAACTTAAAATTTTAATTACATATATCCCCTTGTAAAACTTAGTTAATTGCATATATGCCTAAATTAAAATTTTAATTACATATATCCTCTTGTCAAACTTAGTTAATTACATATATGTCTAAACTAAAAGTTTAATTACATATATCTGCTTAATAAATACAAATATTACATATTTATTCATTTTATTAATTTTATTAAAAATAACTTAAATAATTAGTATTTTACTATTATTTTTTAATAAGGTATAAAATTATGTTTTTTCTTTTTACTAGCGTTCGAGTTTTGGTTATTTACTAATATTTCTATACTAAAGTTTTTTTATATTCTTATTTTTAATAATCTATAAAGTCATGTTTTTTCTTGTATGAGACACTTTCAGTCTCGTTATGCAACATGATCCGAACACATAATTTTATGTTGTATAATGAGACTGGAAGTATGTTGTACAGGTTCCGAAAGAAATTAGCATAAAAAGGTAAAAAACAAAAAGAATATAAAAACCTTTAGTATAAAAATATTAATAAATAATCAAAACTCAAAAAGCAAATAATTTTATAGTTTAATAAACATAAGAGTAAAATACTAATTATATAAGTTATTTTTAGTAAAAGTAATAAAATGGGTAAATATGTAATATTTATGTTTAATAAATTAGATATATGTAATTAAACTTTTAGTTTGAGTATATATGTAATTAATTAAGTTTTAGAAGGGGATATATGTAATTAAACTATTAATTTGGGTATATATGTAATTAACTAAGTTTTACGAGGGGACATATGTAATTAAAATTTTAAATTAAGTATATATGTAATTGATAAAGTTTATAAAGGAATATATGTAAAACTCTCTTGTTGTTAGGGGAAAGGGATGATGACCAACCAAGATCTTACGACAAAAGACATTAATAATAAAAGCTCATAATGTATTTGCGTTATTAATAACTATTCATATATTTTCTTTAATTGTGATAAAAATTCCATCATGTCCTCAACTTTTTTCTTGATCTACTAGATATCCAAATGAAGAAAGAGTTTTCCATCATCAGTTTGAATTAAATCAAGACAGAGCTTTTGGATGTCCTCAACTGTTGTGAATGAGCCATGGAAACTGCATTCTTCAGATAAAGAATATAATGTTCCCAAATGGCCATCATTTATATGTAAATGCTTCTACATGTCATTTGCCATTTACATGTATGCTCATAGTTGACAAAAGGACCCAAGACACCAGATGATCTTTATTGACAACTAATAAAGTTATATCTTTGGAATTGTCACGTATGGATGGGAAATTAAAAAGTAAGTTCGATAATTCTAGATGTACTAAAAAACAATTAGAAGGAAGCCTCAGATGATTAAAAGTAACGTTTTGATGACATACTTTACACTTGCATCGTTAGAAGTCGTCTTTACCATTTTGAAAGTTGTAAACAAATGTTTATTTGATCGATCTGTTGCTAATATTACACCCATGCATGTTTACATGATGAAACAAACGTAAATAATCGTTCACAGATCTTTGATAATGGTCTCGTGAAGCAAAATAAGCAAGACGCCACAATAGGTTGGTAATTTGATTTGTAAAACAGGCTATTTTCTATTATCCCCTTTGAACTCATGCATTTTTAAACAAGATTGGTTATTTCACATTGGTTATTTTCTATTTCCTATTTGATACCATTTGGCTACTTGCTAATAAGATAATATTATTATTTAATTATTACAACCTTAAATATTAGTATTGTATTTGGACATCCCAATATTTAAATCAACACCCCAAAATTTCTATAAGGGTCGTATAACCCCATACGCGTCGTATAGGGGGGGTCGTATAGCCCCATACGGGGCGTATAACCCCTCTGACAGCCCCCTGAATTTTTCATCGTAGTCAGTGTCAAAATTCGCTATACGCGTCGTATAGCCCTATATGTATCGTATAGGGGGTCATATAGGACTATATGGGGCGTATAGCTCCCTGACAGCCCCCTTGAATTTTTCCCGTTTTCAGTTTATTCGACCCTATACGCCGTGTATGGATCCATACACGACGTATAGGGGGTGTCGATTTATCTGTGTGAGTGTCTCTATATAAGGACCCTATTATTATCTTTACAAAGATAAGTGAGAACATAATATAATATATTATAATTTGATCTATATTTTATTTTCACAAAGATAAGTGAGAACATTATATAATATATTTTGATCTATAATTTTTTGTCTTTACCTCCTATACATAGATATAGATGACTGAGAATAAAACGAAGTCTACAGAGTGTTGGGAATATACGGAAGCACTATATATTTGAGCATAACTTTATTACGTGATTTAATATTTGCTTTTTGTAAGTTAATTCCCACGGGATACACGAAAATCTGAATGAACGTGTATTCTTGTTTATGTCAAAACGATGACCTAATACAGATCTAACTATTTAAGATAAAGTGGGCCTAAAAACGAATATGAGTATATGACTTTTGTTATAAATATTTATAGAACTCAACATTTAATCCCGAAAAAGGAATTTAATGTTCAAATTTGACAAATAAGGGCGTTTACAGACGACAATTTAAAGTTTCATAAAACATTTGTAAGCGACAAACTGAAAACAGTTAAATGAAACCTTGAAAGGCTTAGTTTTTACAAATCATAAAATAGTATTTACCATGCGAAAAAAATCACGTTGAATATTGATAAAATGAGCAAGTCGATACGTAAAATCTAAAATTAATAAAAAAAACATATTGTAAAGATTGAAGATAAGAAATATGAAAATAGAAACATTGAAGCAACTTTGACGGGTTGTATGCTTGTACTTAGACGACTTGTACATTATCACACACTACTAGGTTTTAAATGAAATTTACATCAAAATGTAATTAACAATTAGTATCTGGCAATGATATTTCTGAATTTTATAGAAAAACACCATACTTTGAAAGTTGTATAAAAAACTAAAAGAAAACAAAAGAACGTAAGAGTTGCGTGTAGCATAATTAGATTGGGTAGAAAAAAGAAAAATAAACACAATGTACATATATAATTGTTAGGGGTAGAAAAAAGAAAAATAAATACATTGTACATATATAATTGTTAGGGGTGTGCAACCGGTTAGAATCGGGAGGCATCGAACCGGAACTAGTTGGAACCGGGAACCGGATAGCCTAAATATGAAAACTGGAACCGAACCTTATGGTAACATAGTTGGTTTAGTTACCGGGTAAACCGGTTCCAGTTTTGTTGAAGAACTGTAAGGAATCGATGTTTTAATGAGAAATCTAAATAACGACCTGATGTGATAATCAATTAAAAAGAGCAAATCAAAATTCAATTAAAAAATAATTTAGATAAACAAACCACAATAACAACCTAATCTGATGTCAATGAACATTGTTATAATATCGTGTGTTTAGTCAAGTTTGTTTGTTTTGATTTGTGAAGGTTTGAAAATCAATGGTGTATTAGAATCTAAGTTAAGATGCGATTAGAAGCCTTTTAGGTTAACAATTTATATATTTTGCTTCATAAGTAAACTAGTATTTTATTAGAATTCAAATTTTCATGGGCTATCGGTTTTTTAGATACATACCCGGGTTTAGAAAAGGGAACCGTATATGCATATTATAGGAACCGAAAATCGAACCTTAGGGTTGTAAACGAACCGAGCCGAGCCGAGCTAGGATGGGTTCGAGCTCGAGCTTGAAGCTTATCGAGCCGAGCCAAGCCTTTTAACAAGCTCAACACACCGGCTCGAGTTCGGCTCGTGAAAAGCTCGAGCCGGCTCGATTTAATTTTTTTTTAATTTTTTCACATTAATTTATATGAACACACAAAAAATATATATTAGGGCTTTTATCTTTTGTTGGGTACTCCGTACTTAGGGGAATAAAGATCATTATTTTGAATATAAATAATTTACTATCAAATATATATATTTTAAACAAATTACTTAATGTTTCAAAAAAGAATCCATTTTTATTTTAAGAAAATATTTTTAAAATCCTAATATAAAAATAATAATCATAATAATAGTAGTAGTAATAATAATAACTATCATTATAATATATATATATATATATATATATATATATATATATATATATACACATATATTATATGCACCGACTCACGAGCCGAGCCAACGAACCGAGCCACGAGCCGAGCTCGAACCGAGCTAACCCTGACTCGAGTTCGGCTCGTTTAGAATCGAGCCGAGCCGAGTCGGCTCGTTTAGATACGAGCTTTTTTCGAGCCGAGTTTTTTTCGAGCTTTTCTCGAGCGAACTTCAAGCCATGAACTTTTTGTACAACCGGTTCTGGACGATTCAGTCCAGCCGTTTCTAGCGGTTCCATTAGAAAAAAACCACTTCTTACTCACCCCTAATAACTGTGACCGTAAAGAGTATTACAAGTAAATCTCAAGTGGTCTAAGTGTAAGCTGAATTCCATTATCAGAAATTAAACAACCCATGCATCAACACCTTATAACTAATTATCTTTACCACAAGTGGTTAATGTGAGGTAACTAAGATAATTAAAAATAAAAAGATCGTGGGTTCAAGTTTCATTTTGGGCAAAAATGTTCAGGATTGAGTCCGGAGTTTTTCCCGTTTCCTTCTAAGGTGGTTAGGGGTGCGGTCCCGGCTAGGAAAACGAATATGTGAGCCCGATTAAGATAACACATATCATTCGAAACAAATTCGTATATAAAAAAGAATTAAAGTACTTGTAGCAATTGATTTGATGTTACGAAGAGTGCTCTTGTGAGAGAGAGCATGAACATTCACATTTGTTATTTATATAATACGATTTATTATTTAAGAGAAAATCGACAGATATATATATCTTTACTCGAGTGTTCACATTTTATACATGTACTTAGGGGTTAGTGGGAAAATTTTTCGCTCTTTTTCTAAAAGACTAAAGCTACTAATACGTATTCAGATACAAGATTAAGTATTTAAAAGCTTGGTTTGAATTGTAAAGAGGTCTTATTTTTTTTTCTGGCTAATTGGATCACTAACAACCATTAACTCATCTGATTATCTCCATTACTCAAGTATAGAACTTCAGTACCAAACTTGAGACCCTACTCAGGAGGAAAACCCACAATAAATAGGAAAAATACCCCCTGGCTCAAACTAGAACCTCCCTATATATTTTTTTTTGTTTTAAGTAATACTTGAACTCAAAACCTTAACATATTTTGTTAAAGTCTTGAGATACTCACCTTAACCACTTAGGCTAAAAGTCATTGGTATGCATGTGGTTAAACATCATTAGGAATGCCATAGGTTTATGTAATGATATATTCATGACATGATGAAATTTTATATTCTGATAACAACATTGTTCCTCGATGTAATATGATTTGTACAATATATGAAGATGGTGATAATTTTGATGTATCGTTACCCGATTTGAAAGAAAATGTTGCTAAAAATTAAAAAATCTTCAACAATTATTTGTCGACTCACAAAAATCGTCGAATAATAGGTGTAAGGAATTTATTGAACTTTCCGCTACATTCAAATTATTTTACTTGAAAGCTAATAACGAGTAGATAGATAAAAGAGTCACAAGGTTATCAAAGATTTTACATGAAATGCTTCCCCCTCGTCGGTTGGAGTTCAAGAAACAACATAAAGACGGAATATCATATATGCCATCGCTCATGGTACAATTTATATGCTCCTACCATGAGCTGAGCATCTCTAATATTTGTAGTTAACTTACATTAAACCATCTTCAATAAGACGTTTTTAGCCCTTAAAAATGACACATCATTGGGGGTTTGTTTTTGAAGGTAGAAGTTCACGGAGATGAACACCAAAAAACATCTGATATTTTAAGAGGTGAGCCAGGGTTGGGTTTTAATATTAAAAAAAATAATAATAATATATTTATATTAATAAAATATTTAGTTTTTCAATATTAATTTAAGTGTTGGGCGTTTCAAGTCAGCCTCATGCGCCTGAACAGTACCCAAGTGTCTGAACTGTGCGCCGGAACAGTGCTCATGCGCCTGAAACAGTGCTCATCCGCCTGAACAGTGCTCATGTAACTGAACAATAAATTTAATTTTTAAAATTTAATTTTTAATTTTTTTCAATAAATTATTATTTATTAAATTAGTTTAAATTCAAATGTTAAAATTTCCCTCTAAAAAGTATTTAACTTTTATATTTTAAATTTTTAAATTTTTAAAATTTGCATCCAACAAAAGACGTATAAATATTTTATTTATATTTTATATTAATATATAAGATTGATAATTAAAAATAAATGTAAAAGGGGGCTATGTTTTTAAGTGTTTTTAAGTTTTACTATTGTAAAGGTTTTTAGGATTTTGAAAAATGAGTGGTTTTTCTGATGTGACTGTTAACTAGACATGTTTTTGGATGTTTTTTTATTTCACCATCGATGATGGTCTAAGTGTAACAATATTACCACCACATATTTAGTAGTGGTATGGTGTTTATCATTATACGTAACATATTTAGATTGATATGCATTTCAATTTCATTTCAGATATGTTGTTATGTGTTGGGTGACTATTGTTGTTCACGTTGTAGTGATTGCATGTCTAGTTTAGGGGCATATTAGAGTAGTTACTTCATTTCTATCGCAGCTTGCTCCGTTGTAGTTTTTATTTGTAAACACTTTAATGAAAAGAGGTGGCCGGTTTAATTTAGCTTTGTAATATTAAGAAAACTAAATATAAAAAGCTTGAGTTCACTCACTTTTTTTCCACTTTCATTTTTTTCAATTCATTGTTTACGGTATTGAATCAGGGCATCGTTATATTAAAAAATATAAATTAAAAATAGCTTTTTGTTATAGATTGTGGTGTCCTTCAGAAACTTAACAAAATTCGTGGGCATGTTCCAAAACTATGAATTTGTAACAAGGTTTTCTTCAACTGCTTCTTTTGTTAAAAATGAGTTACTAACAGATTACTCAAAGACATAGGTATACGAATAATAATAAAGTCTTCAAGATTCTTTAATTATATCTACGTACTCTAAGTCTCTAACTATTCTTTAGTTATATAAACTCATTATATATCTTTTTTCTTATAGATGGCATACCTTAAAACAACCGTTTGCTGCTTTTTGACCTTAATTGTATAGGTTTAAGTCGTGAGAAGCAACTTATTGCACAAAATGAAGAATAAAGTTACGTAAATCAAATCGCGAAATGATTTAACCTCACTTCAAATTCTACGCAAACCAGGAGATAAGTCAATAATATTTTTATTTTTATACCTGTATTAATCCAAATCGATATCAACAGTGAAAAAATTAATTAAATAATAATATTAATATATTTATCTATAATAATGATAACTAAATAGTAATAACATGTGTTTATTGAATTATATTTTTATATTCAATTCAAATCTGACTAATCAACTTTGATATGTCACTTTAACCCAACGAGTTTCTAAAGTTACGTATTTACCCCAGCACAATTTAAAAAAAACAATAATTTTTTAAGTTCGTATTTTTAGGTACTTATCGGTATGAGTCAGGTCAGACAAAGAACGTTTCCGTGCATATTATTATATAAGTTTTGTGATAATCTACATTTTGAAAAATATAAAAAGTTAAGCATCACAATTAAAGTATCAGAATTTGAACTTTGGGTGAAACCTCCAACAGATGAGAAAGATTACGTGAATCTTTCCACTGAATTAGAGCCACAATCTAAGGCCCGTGAATCGAAACAACCAATGATACACTGACATAACTGATGTAACAAAAATTGGGATTGTGGAAGTGCTCAATTTAATATTATTGTTTCTAGCTATCATATCTTTAAACCTAATTCCAGAATTCGAATAAACATTGTCAACTTCAAGCTTTTTCAACCCCATTATCAACAACATTGGCTTAATTATGTCAAATATGGCACTTGGAAGCATCTAAAGTATGTTTAGTGAGCCACTAGGTTTGTTGGAGTTAGTATCGCTATCAAAGCATACGCTAAATTTTGGTTTGTGGTCCTTGTGGATAATATTATGTAAACTATATAATAAAAGGATTATTACACTGATCAATGTTTGAATTAATGTAGGTTTTAATTGTAGTAGTTAAGATTCTTATTTAGTAATCCATGTGAATCATATAATTACTAACAAATTAATTTTTAATGGAATTATTGTAATCTTAGTTGGAGAATTCAGAAAGAATGAACAATAAGAATGTACGCATGTTTTGTTTTGAAACTTGTACCTGAAATCAATAGACCAAATTTGCATAGTTGACATATTATCACAACGTGTTATTAAAACGATACAATTCTTCATGAAAGAGTGGTGTTGTTGACGATTAAGACGATTGATGGTTAATTTGATTACCATCAGCAAAAATTGTGTCAACTGTAACTTCATTTCTGTCAAATGATGGATTGTTGATAGCGCAGTTGCTACTGATCAATCATTTCTGCTACTGTGATACTTATGGATACTGATGATAAGTTGTCACTAACATAGGCATGGGTGTTGTTTCATGTCCCTAGCTTGCCGACCCCGCCAAAGAGGCGGTGTTGTCCCCTTGAATTGTCAAGGTTCATTGATGTCTTAAATCATATCAGTCTCGAATGAGTATGTACTTTGCACGTCTTAAATTGTATCGATGTTTAGTGGGATTTCTTTTAGGTCTTAGGTAAATCAACATGTAACTAAAATGATTAACCAAAATTACTCTCAACAGTAAGGAAACTTGTAAGCCGATTATGACGGGACAAAAAAGAAATCCTAGTATTTAAAATTTTATTTCTATTAAAATTTTGTAGTTCTCTTATTTTATTACATGAGATGTGCCTTAAAGTGTTTTTAGCTGAAATTCAAAAGAATGCAAATAAACAATAAATAAAAAAAGGCATGTGACATTCAACATGATTATGTGAATATAGAAGTACTTGACTTGTACTGATTATTTGAGTTGTATTTAGGGTTTAGCAAGGATTATGGCTTTCTGAATTTGAACGTGTAACTATGTGATATTATAAATATTATATGTAAAACTTATATATAATTAGTTCATATTATACAACGGATATATAACTCTGTTCTATTATTTTGCATTAGTAGACAAATCAAAACTTCAAATTGTAAGAAATAATTTAGTAAATGAAAAACATATATTATTGTATTTATGATATAGTTTGATCATAATTAAGTGTATAAGTGAATGTGTATATATTTTCTAAATGGCTGGTTGATTAGAAAGTCACTTCATCTATGTAATGCAGCAACCCATACTGTCACCATTAGTAGTCGTGTCATTGATAATAATTAATAAATCAACGGAGAAAATAAAGTAATATTGTAATGTGGATGATTTATTTATTTATAATGTTAAATACATCTTTGTAAATTTGGTGTCCTGTAGGGTGGCGTTTGAGCTGTCTTGTTTTGGTTGGTTAATTGTCTACATATCTTGGTGTTGTTTTTAGATTGGATTTTTAAGTTGTATGGCGCTACCTCATGGCTTTAGTTTTGATATTTTGGGCCTTTTGCCCATGTTTTCTCAATTCATTTACATTTTACATAAACAATTTTTGAAGTAGCGAAAAAAATGGTTTAAAGCGGTTCATACGAGTTAAGACCACTTCATAAAATATAGTTTTAAAAGTGAGTTGATTTTTTAAAGCAGTTTAGAAACCACTTCAAAAATTCATGAACACCGCTTCACAAATAACACTCAATATTATATAAAGAGTGAACTGTTGTTTTCTTCTTATGATTTTGTCACTTTAATTTACCATTTTCATCCTTTTTTGTGCTTTTAGCTCTCAAAAGTTTTAAAAAGTTGTCATTTTTAAAAAAAAAAAATTAATTCCATTAATTTGAAATGTTAAATCATCTATCATTAAAATGATAGTAATAGAATTTTGCATATAAAGACAAAAACCTAATTTATGTTAACGCATTAGTGTTAAAATCTCATTCACGTGTTATTGTTCCATTCACGTAACCTAAATCAGACATTTCATCTTTAAACCTGTCACCCTGACTAAATCACGAGATTGTCAGCTTCATCGGTGGGAGAGGAGAATGGACCTCGTTTTTTGTGGCGGTTGGGAACCCATTACAAAGGGGTTGTATAATAGAGACAACCACCTCAAGTCGTCATCTCCCCGATATTGTGATTAGGTTCCACTCGGTTGTGGTTATGTAATTGAGAGATTTTGTTTAGTAGTTTAAACAATAATTGTGTCAACTTACATTTTTAACAATTTAAATTATTGGAGTTTAACTTTTTTGTATGAAAATAACAATTTTTTAAACCCTTGTGGAGGCAAAAGCATTAATTTTTTTTGGATTAAATTTATAAATGTGACCAAACCATAGTGAGGAAAATGACAATTCACTTTTCTATAAACAAATAATAAAATAACATAAACTAGTTTTTCTCCACTGTGCTATGTAAGGGGTGTCCTGTCATTTTTCTAAACGCATCGTTTTGTTACTTTGGTTATTATCTGGTCGGCTCGTTGGCAGGATGCTGGTCGTTTTTCCCACTTGCAACACCGTATTATTTTGGTCGTTATCGCTCCGGCTCATCAGAAACCATAAAAATAAACTTTGGTTGTAAAACTCTAAAATATTAAATTTTAGTGGCTGAAGTTGAAAAAAAAACTTCTATATAAATAGTTTGGTGACCAAACTTTAGGAATCCCAAACTTTTGTGGTCAATGTTCAAAAAATAACTAAACAATTAACCTTTATTGGCCAAAGTCGGAAACATACAACTTCACTGTTAATCGTTTCGTGACCAAACTCTAAAATCCTAAGTTTTAGTGGTCACTGTAAAAAAACAAACCGGTGGTTAAATTGTAAAATACTTAAATTTTATGCATAAACTATGCGAAACAAAATGCGATTAATTATACTATGGTGGCCACTTCAATATCCAAAACCATTATGACAGAAATCAAGAAACCTAAAAAGAATACTTTTCCTTTAGTTTGTAAAATAAAACCTATGCATTAAAGAGATGTAAGATATGCAACAGTGACATGTATTATTGTCTTATCTTGAAAAACCCTACACTTAAAATAAAACAAACAAAATTGTATATTAAATTACTTTTCACTAGTCATTCTCATTGTCTTTTAACATAAAAAGTCCTAGACAACCACTTCAAAAAATTTATGTCAAACCACTTCACAAAATCGCCTGGGCCGAAATCACTAGGAGACACTGATAAATTTCACTTGATTTTCTTTTGGATTTACCGAATCAAACATACAATATTTTTGGATCAAACTCATGAAAAGTGATTCATGATTGCTTTTGGAATAGAAGAACAAATGCTCAAATAGGTCACCCATAAGTACGTATTAAACAAGATAACATATCTTCAGACTTTAGCGCTAGATAATATGAAGTAAAAGAACAAGAGTTTTAAAAGGACAATGCATATCCAACATCAGAAGCTTAGTCTATTGCACTTGTGAGCTCAGTTGTCATTGTTGCTGCCTATACTCTAATACCATGAAAAACCGTTACAGAAAGTTAATTTTTTTGGGAAAATTACATAATTAATCATTTGACCGAACCAACTTAATAAAATAATCATTGACTTTTGGAATTACAAAATTATACATTTGACTTTGACCCTCGTCCACGGCAAGGAAAAGTCATGATCCCTCGCCCACATGTCTAACACATTTTTTCAGAATCGATACATTTTTTCTAGATAAACTAAGAACATGCCTAACATATTTACCTTTTAATGATAGATATTCTTCAGAGAATTTTAAGAAAAAGGTTGAGAAAAATGTAAGATTTGTTAAGGTAAACATAGTATTATATAGGGCAAAATAAAATTAAATTAAACTTTTAAGTATTTAAAAAACAATAAATAATTAAAAATCTCGGATTTTTTTTATTTAAAAAAAAATTAATTTTGGGCGAGAGGAGATATTTTCGTAATTATGGGCGAGGGATTCTTATAATCCCTCGCTGACTCAGCGAGGGATCAAAGACACGCCAGCGAGGGTTCCACGTGGGCGAGGGATTATGCCATATTCTCGCCGGGCACACTTTTTTGGGCGACAGAGAGGGATGACACATGGCGGGCTCTGATTGTTTGTTTTTTTTAAACTTCAAATTTGATCGGTTATTTTGGTAATTCGATTTGATCAATTGGTATTTTAGTAATTTTTCCTTTTTTTCTGTTAGTATAATCTTGTGTAAGTATGTGACTGGTAACATCATACTTACATACTATGTGTTTTTTGATTTAGTTATTTAACCTTGTCACAATTAAAGCATAATAAGGTTTTTTGGTGGTCAAATTTATTAGGTCGATATATAGGTATCATTGTATACCCAGTTATTCATTTAAATAAAGTATCAAGTTTAAACTCAAGTGTTGGAGTCAATTAATCTTTTATTTTCTTGTAACAAATTATGTGTTGAACGATTGTTTCAAAAAAAATAAAAGTGACTTTCCATCTTTTGTGTAAGAACATTTTATTTCGAAAGAAAAAAGAAATAGCTCATCAATTCAGAGAACCCAACACCCCACAACAAAGCATGATGGTAGATAAAATGAAGTAAGGATCCGAACCATCGTAGCTACAACGCAAAGTATTTTAAAAATCTAAAGAAATTGCCCAACCGTTAATCACTCTGTTTATACCCTAATTCGTTCGTCCTCAAAAGCAGTACAAAACTCAATCCCCGACGAAAGTCTCGAATGAAGAAAACCAAATAGTTCACATGTCAAAGTACTCGAGACGTTACATCAGATGAAACTATTCCTACATATATTAATCAAACCAATGAAAATAATAATAATAATCCATATTGGGCTGTATTTTTAGTTGAAGGAAACTGGGATTTACATACCCATCAAAACAGTGAGATTTATCCAGGAGCTGGCCCACTAACAAAATACTATACAAGTATACATACGGGGGGACTTTTAGCGGTGCTAGGCAAAGCAACAGCACAACAAAGAATTTAACTTTTACTTTTTTTTTTACACATTTTAATGAAAACGAGAACGAGATGGAGGAAAAAGTTATAAAAGATATTGAAGCATTGTATCCGACATATGATAATAACAACGTTTAGGTAATATTAGTTTTTTTTTTCTAATTTTATTATTTGAGGATGTTGCAAGTTACTTGACTTAATTTTGAGTTTTTTCAAGATTTATACTTCAAAAACAATATGTTACAACAATTGACAATGTCAGTGTCATTTACATATATTGTTTCTATCTTTTTGTTGTAACCTTATAGGGTGTGATGAATCGACAATGATGATGTTGATGGATGTAATTGTACAAGATCTAAGTACGTAGCATATTTCTCTTTTGGTAGGGTACAATAAGTAAAAAACAATATGTTTTGGAGACGTTTTTAGTTTTTAATTGGTATTGCACTTGACTATTAAGACTTTAGCTATTTAACATTTGTGGTTTCATATTAAATTTACTTGTATTTAACTTTTTTTAATTTATCCATTCTGACCTTACTCCATCTGATCCAAACTCATCTTGATCTTTTTTTAAAATGATCGATTATACCCAAACTCATCCTACCCCAAACTCATCATGACCTAACAACCAACCCATCCATTTTACCACATCTATTGAAGATGCTTCAGACACATGCAGACCAAGCAAAAGTCAACATCCCAGATGCGATTCCACACACGAGTACCTTTTTTATACCAAAAAGGTACAACGATTACGCAATGGGTGATAAGTGTAAGATGTTTTAGCGTAATTGAATCGACCAATACCAATATAAATATAATATCTAACAAATAAGTCAAAAGATGCATAGCCCACACTTGTTTTATTTTATTATGATATTCAATTGAAACTCTCCTTAGGGGCAAGACAATGCATCTAATAGCAGGGTCCAAGAAGCGGCAGCCTCTGGAGGGGGTCGAGCTGAAATAGAGTGGAAAAAACATGCATTTTTAGTCATTTTGGATTGGAAAATTAAAAATGCCAAACGGCACTTTTTCACCCTTCCCTGAAATCGAATTGTCTTCTGAATTAGTTCACTCTTGACTATCTTCTTTTGGTTCATAAAACATATACAAAAATTCATACTTGAATAAAACGGTATTTTTAATTTTTTGACTCCACTTAGATGATAATCTATGGTCTTGCTTTTACTGTAAATTCTTTTCTTTCTTTTTTCTCTTTTTTATTTCCACTTCCTTTCATTTGAAAAGAGTGATTTTTAGTATTTATTTTTCTTTTACTATTTTTTCTCTCCTCAAATAAACTCGAAAACATAACTTTTATACTTTCATCTCATTTTCTTCCGATAAAACAAAATTCTAAAAGATAATTGTTTTTTTCTTTTCTTTCACTTTCTTTCTTTTTATTTCTAAATTGAACTCAAGAAAAACATAGCATTCACTTATCCAAAATAGTTCCCAAACTCAAACAGTCGTGAAATGGCACCGAATCATGAGATTCGACATCACCTATAGGTCATTTCACCGTATGCTAAACGGGCATTTAGCGTGTAATACAACCTTTTTATATGTATTTAAATAACCGTTTGCAAGTTATGTGAGATACGATAGAGGTGGTAATTAGCTGACCCCTAATCCATAATTAAACTAGTCACATCAACTAACTTGCTATCATCAAAATAAACATTTTTATTAAACAACTTCACACTCATAATCTAATTTCATCATTCACTCGTTACTATCACAAAACCATTCGATAATGCCAATCGTTACAATGTTAAAGCGACATGGATATTAGTTTATCATGCTCATGCAATGCAATGGCACATACCATCTTGACAATATCCATCTTTCGGTTCACAAGCAATTTTGCAAATTTCAGTTTCGCACTCAAACAACTCGTTGTTATATGTTGGTGGACTTGAAGGAGTTAATAGCAGTTTTTCAGGGTTGCAAATGCATGTGTGATCGTCAGCACAATAAGCATCTTCACTTCCACAAAGCCTGGTGCAATAGTTATCACCAGGAGTGCATTCTGTCAAAGATCTTCTTTGGTATTTGGAAGTTGAAAATGGCCAAGCTGCAAAATATTATTCATATAAGTCACTAATTAAGTTTTATAACAATCACCTTATGTACATAAAATGATTTAGAACGCTATAAAACAAATGACTATCACAAACAGACAATGCCATGGGATATAATAATCTGTTAGTGAAAATGGTTACTATTAAGAATATGTTGGTAATAGTTGATTAAAAATGTGGTCGTGGGTAATATGATTTCAGAAAATTTGATTGGTAATTGCAATCGGTAAACAACGGTGTGTGATATTTATTTGTTTAGTAGTGAAAGTTACCTGAGGAAGTAACCAAGAAAATGGCTAGGAAGCATAGTGTTTTGTATGAATTTAGAGGAATGTAACCCATGGACATCTTTGTAATTGTGTATTTGTGTGTAATCACAAGAAGACCATGTGTGAAGTGGTGCTATTTATAAGCCAAAAAATGTTGCAAAATAAACGTATATTATAATACTTAAAAGCATGCGTTATTATGTATGGAAGGATATTAAACGATTACCAATATTATTAATGGAATTTAGTTTTGCCTTTCCTTATTATGCTTTAAGTAATTTTTAAGCGTGATTTTGCCTAACGTGTTTGATTATTTTGTTTCTTTTTATTTTAATGATGCTCGATTGATTTTGTTAGTGGGTTTTCTTAGACTGAATGTCCGGATGTAGCGAACATTTTAGATGCGTCAAACATAATGACATGCACACAAGTAAAGCTCCAAAACGTCATTACAATATAGTTAAAAATGGCTCCAAACTCATGGGACGTCAATCACTTAACGGGCGTCAAACATTTTATTATATTGTTAAATTAATAGAGACTTCAAATACTAATTAATAACTACACTTGATTTAAAGGGAGTTTTAATGAAATGTTTATTGATATTTAAGTGATATTTTAACTAAACAACTACTACATATAATCTTAAAATTAACAAAGTATACTAATTGTTAGGGTGTGGATTAATTTATTGTTTGGAAAAATACCCTAAGATTTTATTTTACTTTAGCCCCAAAAACATCAGGAACTATATAGGATCCCACTACTGTGTTACAGTTTTCATAGATTATTTCAATGCTCCTTTCATTACTAATTTTAATAGTGTATTGTATTGTATTGTATTGTATGCACTTCAATTTTTTAGAATTCTAACTCATATTTTTTATTTGAAATCCTATTCCACAAACTCAATTCTCTTATTGAATCAAAAGAGTTTCAATCACCATATGCCCATGAATTAATTGGGTTGACTACGTTTGTATTACCTAATAAGTATAAAAAATTAATGGAATTCAATTTGGTAACCGTAATTTACAATCAGTTTTCAAACTTCTTAATTAACAAGGTCAACTAGCATATCCTTTGATCTACCCTAAATATATATTGACGGTTAGCCCCATAGGAATACACGTCTTTCTTTTGACACCCTGTACCATTATAGGCACCAAGACTAGATAATTATTAGGATAGCGTAATAGTATATTTGAATTTTAATCTAAATGTTTTAAGTATAACTGTGGATTTTACACGTGTCATTTTATTATTTTAAAGATGAGGGCATTATTATTTTAAAGACGAGTGCATTTTAAATATTATGTTAAATACGTCAGTTTATTGTGTCTTACACGTTCATTGTATCAAATATCAATTCATTGTCTTATATATTTTGCATCATTTGTTATATGTATTAATCATTATATTTTACAGTTTAGATTAACTTGTGTTAATTTTGTCATTGTTTTTATAGATGATAAACTTGATATACTATCATTGTGTATTACAATTAGAATTACACAATGATATACTTTCACCAATTTATTATTTTCAAAACTTATAGTGTTAAAGATAACATAATATGTATTTTTATTATTATTTTTTAATATATTATATATACATGTTGTTATCTATCACTGTGTATTACCATTTGAAGTACACAATAATGTTATTTCAACAATTTATTTTTCAAAACTCATAATGTTCAAAATAACACAATGACGATCAAATACACGATAAGAAATTGTGTTATTTTTTCATCGTTTTTAATCTATTACAATAATTAGTTGTTATTTATTTGTGTATTTTACATATTAGAGATACACAACAATTTTATTCCATCATTATTTTAAAAAAAAAATACAATAGTATTAGAAAAACACAATAACTAACGGAAAGACACAATAAATTGCACTAAAGATACAATGACGAGAAATGAACTTAAAAATGTAATTTTTTTAATATTTTATATAACAATACTGTACATGTTTTAAAGATAAAAATACTTGTTTCTATGGTGTAATATTTATAAAAAAAAGATAATGTCGTACATAAAAGTTATGAACGTTTAAAAAAATGGTAACTTGCAAAAGTCAATAAAAGTGGCTATTAAAGTGGTTATTCTAACAAACTTTTCCTTACAATTTGATCTCAACCATTGATTAAAAAGATAAATTGTTGACATTACTTTTTTTAACACTTATTTCTATTTGAATATGTCTCTAGTATTATATATATAAAATTAATAATATCCTTTTATAGTTGTAGCTAAAGTTTTTCAATTTGTTATATTCATTTCATTTAGAGTAAAATGTTATTTCCATCCCTAACGTTTTGTTGAATTTGTCATTTCAATGCAAAAACTTTTGTTTGTCATTTTAATCATTGTAGTTTATCAAACGTTGTTATTTTCATCAACTCCACTAACACCGTTAGAACCTCCGTTAAATATGAGGGTATTTTAGTCTTTTTCAACACTCTAATTATCCAACTAAAACAAATTAATCAATTAATATTAATCATTATTACACACGGAAGAAAATGATGGTGTGATTCTGCTTTTGTAAGTGGGCGAGGAAACATCCATGGCCTAAACTCAAATGAGAAGCGATGAAGGAGAACGACATGAATGTATCATCTTTTTCTGATTACTATTTTTTATTGTTGTTTGTTTTTTGCTTATTGTAAATTGCCTGTGAATTTGCATTTGTATTCTTTTGCTTGATCTATTGTGGGTATTGATGCTTTTAATCTTACCTAATGCAGGTTTGTTCTCGGTGACTTCAAGCAGGTTGCTAGGCTGTGTTCGGGTACTTCATTATTCTGGTGTTTTTTCGGTTGAATTCAGGTTTGTGTTGTGTCATGGTTGCTTCGTATTTGTTGGTCGTTTTGCATGCTGGATGTATAGCTATTTCCTCTGTTCTTTTGGTTTAGGTTTGTGATGATTACTCTCACTTTTGTATCTGTGAAAGTTGTATAACGTCACAACACTGTTGTGCTGCCTTTCACCACCTCAATAGATGATTCATTTCACTTTTTTGGGTTAGATTTAGCATATAAGTTGTAACAACATAACTCTTAACTTTAAGGTATTAACATTCAAACTTCATTAATCTGCATACATACTAATAGCATAACCAAAGAAGCAAGCCATTTATAATGTGAGAAAATGCTTACTTGTTATGAAAGTATGATGTTAAATATTCTGAAACAGGAAAACTGCAGACTTCGTTTTACCTATGAACTGATATGTGAAACACAAATGTTAGGAACAATGTTTTTTTATTTTCATACAAACCTAACAAACACCACATACTTCCACAGCCTATACACATCACATTAATAATTTGAAACTGTAAGTAAAGTACCTTTGTTTTCTTCAGAGGTTCACTTAGAAGATGAAGTTCAAACAACAACTAATAAAACAAATGCTTAAGATTAAATTTATAAGACCATACATGACACACCTACAAAACCGATGCTAGAATTCAGGAAAGAGTGTGCTTAATTGTTCCATTTCTCCTGCAAGTGTTCAAAACCAAGATCAACTTTCCTGAAACATGTTATGACTCAATCAATTTAAAAATATATTAATTTTAACTCATAGATTTTATAATTTTAATAACTGTATAAGTAAATCTACTAATCCAATAACTCCGGCACACTATATATTTCTTTTTAAGATAAGGTTGTCCAAATTTTTTCATTCTAGTTGACACTACTGATATTACTTGTACACTCACTTAAATCATTAGTGCGTTTGAAATTAAAAAAACATTAAATTTACTAATCCAATAACTCGGACACACCATATATTTCTTTTTAAGATAGGTTGTCCAAAAATATTCCATTCTAGTTATTCTAGTTGACACTGCTGATATTACGTGAACAGTGTATCTTTGTGGTCATCTTTAGTTGGTTTATTTTTTAGAATGTTGATTTTTCTTCTACACTATATATATACAATTTTTTGTATCCAAGTTTCTATTAGAGAATAAATAAAAATTGAAAGACAAAATCATAAACACAAAACAACCTACATCCTTAAAATTAAACACAGATAAAGTCCCATAACCAAAAAACTACTAAATACTTCCATGAACACGAATTCACACCCCTAAACAGACTTAGGACGATTACGATTGTTAATAACAATCTTTGCAACTTTAAGTTTTTCATTGAACTTCGAGAGAGAATCTGTTGTGTCTCCTATGTCGTCATCGATTGTGTCATCGATGCTTTCAACCTCAATAACTTTATCCCATTTCTAGTTTAATAGATTTGCAGCCCACTTTCTTTTGCAGACTGATGATCCTGGTAAAAAAATAGGTGTTTAGCCAAAACAACAAATAAGCATTAGGTAATTGAAAAAATAAGCAACAACACACACATGATAAACGATACATTAGTTCATAATTGAAAAGGGTATTAGGACACATGTTTCTCAGCTTTCTCATCTTTGATGCTTTTTTCCTGTTTGATCAAATGAAATAACAGAGGATACATTAGTACATAAGTAATAGACATTTAAGTGTCAAAACATTAACTAGAAAAAAAATTTAGGATAGGTAAGTGTAGGCTGCAATCTAAAGCATACATTTTGCTTATCTTTCATTAGCCCTATCAATTTTCCATGCTTGATCAAACAAAAAAAATAAAAAAATGAATAACATGTAACAAAAATTAGGTGTTTGAACATTATACCTCTGAGCTTATCTGAAGTTTTCGTTTGCAATAACAGGGTGTGAAGGGTCGCCCACCAGTGTTGATGTCAAGGTTGTCATCCTGGTCATGAGACACAAACACAATCAGCAATAATCGTGACTTAGTAGAGATTCAATATAAATACCATTACCTCCTCCGACAGATTCTGCAGTGGTGAGTCTATTTGCATAACACGTATCCGTAGAATAAAATTTGATTAAATATTAGTTGTATAACAATGTATATACTGAACTGGTAGAGGTCTACACTTTCGCAAAAACATATGAGGCAAGAGAGAGTACCGGCATTGGGTAACAAAGCTTCTCCTTCTCCTTCTCCATGCCATCAAACAGGTATGTTCTCTCAGGTGTTCATCAAAATGCCATTTTTTTTACCAAGGATCAGAGGCTTTGAGATGAAAATTTATTACAAATGAACCTTTATTTGCTATTTATAAGTTACTGAATTCACAAAAACCCACAACCACCACCGAAAATTAAGAAAAAAAACTCCCCGTTAACTCTTAGTTTAAACAATGTGTCTGATAACTGTTTTTGAACATCAAGTTTTAAAAATTGTGTTTTTTTTATGAACAGGTCAAACGATTATCTCTCTGAAACAACTAATACTGTGTTTTTTCTTTTACTATTATTTAATAATAATTTACAACTGTTTATTGTTCATGTATATAAAATACATGTACATGCAAGCAGTTGTTTATTATGCACATTATAGGAAAAACTGGTATCACTATAGTGGGAAAAGTTGATATCATTGTAGTTACCCATTATTTTTATTTTATGAATGACATGAACTAATTTTTTATTTTTTAGTTTATGGATATGATGCTTATCACATCTAACTATTTAGGCTATAGTGTTTTGATATGTATAAGGTCATTGTAGTTGATTATATATATCTTTTATGCTCAATGTTGTACTTGGCAGCAATACACTCATTTTAAAAAGGAGCATGAAATTCAACCTGGGTTGTTAGAGGTTGAGTGGAAGTGGGTTCCCTAAAGACCAGGTCAACATCAAAATAGTAGAAGAAATTGAAGAAACTGCCATAGTTTTTCTTCTTAGAGAACATGGGTTGCTAGGACCTGGTCAAATGCAAAAAATAAAACTGCTATCTTTTTCATAACCGTCGACTTTGAACGGTCAAGATCTTTTCCTGGGTACTTTCAATGATCAAGATCAGCTTAAAATACGGTTAATGTGACTGAGAGTAATATTATATTATATAATATTTTAGAATTAATTTTATAGTGGTGGGCCCACCACCACCTTCCTTTCCACCGCCCTTGGCCAAGGATCGGTCATCTTCAACGCCTCTCCCTCATCGCCACCCTTCCGGCAGGCGCCGTCCACGTCGCGACGGGCCGGCCACGGCCAAGCGACGGGGACAGTCTTATTACTTGCATTTACAAGGATGCATTCTGACAAAGATCTTCCTTGGTATTTTGGAGCTGAAAATAGCCATGCCCATGCTGCACAATATTTTATTCGTTTCCAAAATTAGTATATGTTGTATCTGTTTATATATACAAATTAAGATTAAGATATAGTATAAATGGTGGAAAATCACTCATGGAAAAATTTGTTGGTAGTTACTAAAGGAACCCACAAAATAAAAGAAATATGAATTAATTACCGTTTGATCCCACAAAATCTCAAAAGAGTTCATTAATTATAATTGCCAGGAAATTCACATACAATTATGTCAGTAACTCCGTCGTAAAAAAAGTTTTTTTTTTATTTTTTATTTTTATGAAATTCGTCAATCACAGAAAAGTTGTCCTAGAATCCGTCAATAATATTCATCGGTAATCTATTAGAAATCAGATTATCCATGCTCTTGTTTGCGGCGGAGTATCAATTTTTGTAGGTCCATGCTTTTACGGACACATTGAGCGTAAGTGATAGAACGAAAATAAAAATCAGATGTTAGAGATAAATTTTATATAAGAAAGAGATGAAGGTAGTTAGCTGTGGAAGTAACCAAGAAAATGGTTAAGAAAGAGTGTTTTGCGTGAATTTGAAGAAAGGCGTGCAATGGATGTAATCACTTCAAGAACATGCGTTGGGGGTACTATTTATAAACAAAATAATGTTGCAAAATAAAACGTGTGGTCTATGATCTCTTGTCCAAGTAGTTTAACAAGGAGGTGAGAGGCTTTACATCTCTTGAAATTCAGGGTTCAAATCTTGACAGTAACAAATTATTACTCATTTGATGTACTAATTTTTAACGTCGCCGTTCAAAAATAATAATAAAATGCTTGCATCAATATAGTATTTAATATTAAATGATTTCATAAAGTACTAACCTACCGTTCAAAAATAATAATAAAATGCTTGCATTAATATAGTATTTAATATTAAATGATTTCATAAAGTACTAACCTACTGTTCAAAATAATAATAAAATGCTTGCATTAATATAGTATTTAATATTAAATGATTTCATAAAGTAACTCCCAATGGTTGTTTTTTTAGAATGACAAATCTCCCTTACCCCTATACTACACCTCAATATATATTACATTTGTCAAGTTTTAAACATTAAACCTTTCCTGTGGTGCACCTAGAGCAAATTCTGACTCCATATGTTTGTGTACTGTGTAGTAGAACTCTCAATATATCAATATGAATGATACAAGACCCGCCCACCGTTGCTCCATATATAGTAAAATGCCATAGGTGAACAAAGTGCTATTAAAACAAACTGTTAACAAAAGGTAACTAACCAGACAATGGTATGTACGTGGTCCATAGTCATTGGTGATTGCTATCACAAAAATTCACTAGTCTAGTTCATACATGTTGACTGATTGGTATTTAAGAGTACATGTTTATTTCATTTGAACGAGATTTCGAAGGTGAAGGAGGTGTGTATTTGCACAAACTATAGAATACATGACTTTTAGTGACTGGAGAAAACTTATTCTTGAAAAATACTTAACAGAACAATATTGGTCTACTTCCCTGAAGTAAAATCTCAGTAACACATCCATCACTAATAAAGAAACTATCTGCAAGTTTGTAACAGATATTTTAGTCACAATCTACCAACGGTTATATGTGTCGCAAATAACATATTCCGAAAGATTATTCATCTGTCATTTATCACATAGGATAGGGAGACTGCACCCAGAAAACTCCGACTCGACTCTGTAAAATTATGATTCATTTATCTTTGGCACAAGTTAGACAACTCCTTAACAAGCCTATCGAATTCCATTGATGAGCTCCCACAATCCTTTACTGCTTCAAATGCTTTGTTTTTCAGTTCTTTTGCTTTCAACTTCTCAACTTCATCCCCACTCATTGACTCCGCAATTGTGCGAGCCAACCGGGCCGAGTCAGGTACGGTGCTCGGCCCTTCACAAACTCGCACAGCCGCACCATGATCCTCAACCAACAACCTAGCGTTAACATACTGGTCAGCCTCCATGGGCCATGCGAGTATCATAACTCCAGCTAAAATCGCTTCCAAAACCGAGTTCCACCCACAGTGACTCAGAAACCCACCCACGGCCCGGTGACTCAATATCGCCGCTTGAGGAGCCCAACCTTTTATCACAAATCCTCTATCCGACACGCCGCGGACCAAATCACCTTGCTCCGGTTTCACCACCCAAACATAATAAATTCCACTCTCTTCAAGCCCAACTTCCAAAGCCTCCATCTGATCACCTGTCAGAAACTTCTGACTCCCAAAGCACACATAGACGACAGACCCATCGGGTCTCTCGTCTAGCCATCTAATCACATCATGATCCGAACCAGGGTTTTCAGAGTCGGTCCCACCAAGTAAACTAATCGGCCCGACTCCAAAAACCCTGTCATGACCGGTTAACTTTCTCAAACACTCGATGTACCGAGACTCCAACGCATCAAAGCTATTCACCACCCAACCCCAACACAACTTATTCGCAACATGACCATCAAACACCAGTTCCCACTCTGGGTCGGACTCTTTATAAGCCCGAACCAGAGTGGGAAAGTGGTCCCACGATAAGCCCGGAGAACCGGGCAGATCGTGGAAGACGGTCACGTTCTGTGACCGGACCACCGAAATGTTGCGGAAGGCGTGATCAATAACCGCGGGTAAGAAGGCACGAACGGAGGAGAAACATATCCGATGGATCCCCAAATCTCCGGCTAATTGTTGGGTCCAACCGAGGAAGAAATCGGAGATGATAGCAACAGGAGGGTTAATGTTACGGTGGGAGTTGAACCACTGGATGATGGGGGCTCGTAGTTTGGCTAGTGAGTTGATGATGAAGACGTTGCCGTGGTTTCCGATGTCTTTGACGTTTTCTACACCGGTGGGAAGAGATGGGTGCGGTGGGAAAGGGAGGACTAGTGGCTCGATGTTGGGAGATGATGCGATAAGTGGGTTCACGATGGGGAGGTTTTTGGGTGTGACCAAGAGGGTTATGGTTAGACCACGGGTGGCTAGGTGGTGCGTGAGGTCTAGTAGTGCGAGCATGTGGCCTTGAGCTGGGTATGGGAACACGAGTATGTGTGGTCCTTTGTCTGAGGTAGCCATGGTTCAGCCGGAGAGAACTCGCCGGTGTGTGGTGTGAGAAGGGATAAGAATATGTATCAAGTAATATGGTCCGTACGATTTATACAATTATCATTGCATTATGTTAAAATAATTTAACAAAGGTATGGATTTTGCGATACCCTAAAATTATAAATTATTATAAATTAACACAAAAATTCTTCATGTGTTGTATAGTCTTATACACGTCGTATATGGGGACGTATAGCCTATACGAGGTGTATAACCTCTCTGACAACCCCTTTAATTTTCATCGTAGTTAGTGTCGAAATTTGTTATACACGTCGTATAGTCCTATATGTGTCGTATAGGGGGTCGTATAGAAACATATAGGGCATATAGCTCTTTGACGGCTCCTTTGAAGTTTCCTCGTTTTCAGTGTCTCGACCCTATACGTCACGTAGTGCCATATAAAACGTATAAAAAGGTGTCGATTTATAATATGATATGTAAAAAATTAAAATAATCAGGGGTGTTCAAAAAGTTTAGCTTTAATGGAGGTATAAGAAGTGAGAGTTTAGCCGTAATAACATGTGTGTGAAATACATATTGCCAAAAAAATTTAAAAATCACCTTAGTGGTTTTATAAAGTAAGTTGAAAAGAGAAAAAGTTTCATTCTTGTTTTCACTGTCCCTATTAGTGGTTCTGAGGACCCATTATATAATTAACTCCATGATAAAGTTAACATAAAGTTTCATATTGCTTGTTCTCCATGTTCAATCCACCACCATCTAGTCTGTTTGTAGATTGCGATTACCGAATAGCGTATGAGGATGCAACGGGAATTACCTCATCTCGCGTTACTCTTTCTACATTGATCAAAGCATCGAGGAAGAAGGAAGAATGTGATAAATTAATCACCATCCATGACTAAAAGTGGTTGTCGGCGATGGGAGACATAGGCACGTAGCATTTTTCATGTCATTGTAAAATTCAAGAAGCGTAAAGTGTTGCTTGTGTTTGTTTATTTACTTTTTAATGTTCATGTTTTAATGTTTATATATACATACATACATATATTATACAAAGTAAGTGAAAATCACTTTGTATTATATTATAGTATATACAAAGTGATTTTTCCGTGTCAAGTGTACAAAATAATTATGAAATAAGAAACGTTAGTGGTAGAATTATAGCACAATTGTTTAAATTAATCACGTATAGACAAAATTATCACGTGTGAAATTATCACGGAAAGATGTACGTGTGTCTGTGTGTGTGTCTGAACATGAGGGTATGTATGTGAGTGAAAGAAAGATGAATAATATTAAAAGAAAATTAAATAAAAAAGACAAGTGCAATGCAAAGTAAGATACAACCTATAAAATATGAAGTGCAAAGCATAATATACAACCATATTGAAAATTAGTAATTAGTAGCATAACTTGTAACACAAATATAATTCTATTAAGAAAAAATTAAGACATCTAACACAAATGTGTTTTATTTAAACACTTAAGTATATAATTATTAAATATTTACATAGTTATAATAATAATAATACCTAAATATATCAGTGTTTTAAGGCAGGTCGAGAAAATGGATGGATAACACCTGTCATATCACTATATATAATAAATAGAAAAGATTATGAGTAGGAAAAGTGAAAGTTTTCTCGATGACCCAATAATAAATCTTTTGGTGAGGATGATTGTGCCGCTGACACGTGCCACCACATTTACCCTTTTGTTAGAGCAGGAAATAATAAGTATCTATTATATTATTATTTTAAAGTGGGTATTTTGTTATTTTCTTCCATCCAATTTATGGACAATTTTATATGACTTAACATATTTAATATGCAAACTTCTAACAAATAATACTTATAAACTAAACTTGGAAATTTTTTATCACAAGTACCATTTGTATAATCAACTCTTTATTTATGTAAGAGTAATTTACGATTTCAGTCACAATGGTTTGGTGGTTATAACTACTTTTATCCAATAGTTTACAAACGCCAGATTTAACGACTATGGTGTGAGATTTGTCACAATCAAGTCCAAACTATTAACTTCATCCAACGTTATCGTAAACTATTTAATAAAGAATATAACACCCTTGGATTAAAAGTGATACTCTATATATATATATATATATATATATATATGTGTGTGTGTGTGTGTGTGTCATATATCTATGGTACTTTAACCCTAAAAGCAACCCATCACCACCACAACACCATTGTAACTCCCATACATCCGCCTGCTATGCATTTCCATCCACCATCCCCCTGCTACCACCACCATCCACCATCCGCCTCCACCAAAATCAAACTGGATCTAAGAACTTCACATTTAGATATGCTCCATCGACCCCCACAAACGGATAAAATATCCCTATCTCCACCAGGGCTGTTAGATCGAGGCCCTAATCAGACATGGTTGGTACATAGAAAGGCTATACTTTTTGATTTTTAAGCTACACGAGGAGGAGATTGAGTTGCGATTGAGCTTTGATAGGTGTTGTAGTGATGCGATGGAGGCGATGGTGGTGTGGAAAGCTGTAAAATCATGAAGATGGTAGCTAGAAGGTGGTCGTGAAGGTGGTGGTGGAGGCGGTAAAGGGAGGGGAGGAGGAGGAGGGAGGGGTGGACGACTTTGTTGCTAGTGATAGAGATTGTAGAAGGGTGGTGATGGTGGATGGTGGATGGTGGTGTCAGCAGGGGGATGGTGGTGGTGGCAAGGGAAAAGGCGAAGAAGATAAGTAAAGAGAGAGTATGAGTGTGTATATATTTATATATACACACACTCTTTTTTATATTAAAGTAACCATATAAGTCCAATGGTATATTAGTTTTTTTACATTTACTTAACAGAAAAATAAACGGGTATTAACGTCTCAGACTTATTTATGACAAATTTCAAACTATAGTAGTTGAGTCGGACATTTTTAAACTATTAGATAAAAATAATTATAACTATCAAACCACAAGAACTAAAAGAATAATTTACTTTTTATCTAAAGACCTATTATTTTCTTTATTATTTATTTATAGACCTATTTTATTATCTATTTAACCTCTTCTAAGTTCTAACCCATCTCCCTCACGGGTGTCCAGTACAACCATGGCTACAAGCTCACACATACTGGTCTTCCCATTTCCTGCACAAGGTCACATGCTCCCACTTCTAGACCTCACGCACCACCTAGCCACCCATGGGCTAACCATAACCCTCTTGGTCACACCCAAAAACCTCCCCATCGTGAGCCCACTTGTCTCATCATCCCCCAACATCGAGCCCCTGGTCCTCCCCTTCCCACCACACCCATCTCTTCCCACCGGCGTAGAGAACGTCAAAGACATCGGAAACCACGGCAACATCCCCATCATCAACTCACTAGCCAAACTACGAGACCCCATCATCCACTGGTTCAACTCCCACCATAACATTAACCCTCCTGTTGCTATCATCTCCGATTTCTTCCTCGGTTGGACTCAACAATTAGCCGGAGAATTGGGGATCCATCGGATATGTTTCTTCTCCTCCGGCGCTTTCTTAACCTCTGTTCTTGAGTACGGTTGCCGGAATATTGCGTCGGTGAGATCTAACAACACGATGGTCTTTCACGATCTGCCCAATTCGCCTAGCTTTTCATGGGAGCATCTTCCGACCCTCATTCGGGCCTATAAAGAATCCGACCCCGATTGGGAGTTCGTCATCGATAGTTATATCGCGAACGCGTCGAGTTGGGGTTGGGTTGTGAATACTTTTGATGCATTGGAGTCTCGGTACGTGGGGTATTTGAAACGGTTATTGGGTCACGGACGGGTTTTTGGAGTCGGGCCCGTTAATTTACTTAACGGGCCCGGTTCCGTGACCCGAGAGGAATTAGATCCTGGTTCGGAATTTGATGTGATAAGGTGGCTTGATGGGAGAGGTGATGGGTGTGTGGTGTATGTGTGTTTTGGTAGCCAAAAGTTTCTTACAAGTGACCAATTGGAGGCTTTGGGAATTGGGCTTGAGGAGAGTGGGGTCCATTATGTGTGGGTGGTGAAACCGGAGCAAGGTGATTTGGTCCGGGGCGGGTCGGGTAGAGGGATTGTGATAAAGGGTTGGGCTCCGCAAGTGGCGATATTGAGTCATCGAGCTGTGGGTGGGTTTTTGAGCCATTGTGGGTGGAACTCGGTTTTGGAATCGATTTTAGCTGGTGTGATGATATTGGCTTGGCCCATGGAGGCTGATCAGTATGTTAACGCTAGGTTGTTGGTTGAGGACCATGGTGTGGCTGTGCGCGTTTGTGAAGGGCCGAATACAGTACCTGACTCAGCCCAGTTGGCTCGCATAATCGCCGAGTCAATGAGTGGGGATAAAGTTGAGAAGTTGAAAGCAAAAGAACTGAAAAACAAAGCAATTGAAGCAGTAAAGGAAGGTGGGAGCTCATCAATGGAATTTGACAGGCTTGTTAAGGAGTTGTCTAACTTGCGCCAAAAATAAGTGGGTAGGAAGGGCTATGTAAGAAAGTTCAGGGGCCAATATTGTAAGTTTTAGAAGATTCGAAGGCTTGGATTATATATTTATATCTCTTGTACGTATATGTAGACAACAAATGTTGTTACAACAATTATATATATTTTAATATTTCTAGAACTCTCTTCTCTATTTCTCTTGACCCCTCTATTTAAAGATGTTGAGAAATGATACAAAGGGGGTTAAAGTGTCTCTTTTTCAAGTGGTTGACGTATTTGTGAACAAATAATGTAAAGCGTACATGCTTGAAGACAAAGTACATATATGAAAACATGCATCTTTAATGCACAAAGAAAACGCACATGGTAACAAACTAACAATGCATGAGTCACTCATGACAATGAAGACAACAAACGTATGAAAGCATCCCACCGTTGTGAATTATGTAGATAAATGGAATTTAACATAATTTTTTATTTATTTATTTTTTTTACAATACACCACTTCTAAACTTCCGTCACTAATAATTTAGGATGCTTTAGATATTCCTTGATACTAATAAGATAATAACATACTCAGATCATTCCTTACATATTGCATTTCGTTTCAATTCATAAAGGAAGAAATTCGAGTTGATGTGTCACGAGAAACAACTCCAATTTCATATGAAAATTTACCACCACGGTATAATCTTACAAGAAATGTCCCGGTTAAAGATATTACGATATTTAAAATCGTCCATTCATTATTTACACATATGTAAAATCAGATTTACACATGTGTAAATCCGGTATTACACATGTGTAAATCCGGTATTACATAGGTGTAAAACGAATTTCATAAAAAAATAGTTTTTAAATATATTTTATTTTATTTATTTATGAAAAGGGGAAACGTGGAGAATATTTTTGTGTTTTTGCTTTTTTATTTTTATGTTATTTTTTGTTTTATATTTTGTTTTATTATGTTTTTATTAATTATCATTTTCTCATTGAAAACTAGTGGCTCACAATGTTTCTAGAGTTCTCAAAAAAAATTATCATTTGATCTCTCCCCTATATTAATTATATTGAATTATATATATAACTATAAATAAAATATCATATATATATATATATATATATATATATATATATATATATATATATATATATATATATATATATATATATATAT
This sequence comes from Flaveria ramosissima, assembly GCA_025215565.1. Taxonomy (NCBI): domain Eukaryota; kingdom Viridiplantae; phylum Streptophyta; class Magnoliopsida; order Asterales; family Asteraceae; genus Flaveria; species Flaveria ramosissima. The sequence goes on from CM046035.1 coordinate 74,866,912, forward strand.
AATTATGACGTCATCTGATTCTTAAATCCGGTCCGACCAGCGGACCAATAAGACGTGCGGTTCGACGTCCGATCAGATACTGAAAACATTGGTAAGGAGTGTATAAGATACGAAAGGTCACACTAAACATTATACATAGAAACCACAATATCTTTAACGTGCCCTCTTAAGTTGAATGATGGTATCCATACGTAGCTTGTACTTGAGATAAAAAATTGAGTGGAGGGCAACCCTTTGGTTAGGATGTCCGCAAGCTGATGTGTGGTAACAATATAACGAACCCTAAGAAATTGAGCCAAAAAATTTAAATGTAGATCATTCTCAAAATGCTTTGGGCTAATGAAAGACTAAGGTAACTGCCAGACACGTAGCACTAATGCCGTCATACCAAAGGGTATGAGCACAACACGAAGGTAAGTGTAGCTCATGCAAGGATGACGTAATCTACATGATGTCAACAACAAAAGAGCAAGAGCCTAACATTATGTCTAAAGACATGCAACAATGTGCCGCTTCTTGGAACTCTATCAGACCAACATATAAGGTTGGAGCCAAGGAACACACGATAATTTGGTAGGCAAACGACGATCACCAAAAAAAGTCAGCCCAAGTAACATTACATTAAGCTTTCCCCAACAAGCATACATAATGTGTACGTCGAGTCAACAAGCCAGAAGTTTGTGCCAGTCTGCCAAATACAAAGTCTTAGGTAAATACTCATGACGAAATATGCTGGTTATCTTGATTCTTGACCAATCAAATATCTCATCCCTAGGCAACAACAACTGATAAGATCAACCTAAAGTGTTGTTTTTTTCCAAACGGGCTAAAAGTTTCAGTGTAATCGAAGTGAGTTAAAAGCTATGCAAAGATGTATTTGAATCCAAATCAAAAAATATAACATGAAGCATTAGTTTAAAATTTATAGTGAGATAACTTTAAATTTTTTTAAAAAATTTCTATGAGCTTTATTTAGGGTAATTAGGTAATATAACATAGTGTTTCACCCAGAGTCACACACTATACTTTTTTCAAACAATTTACTAATTGTCATTTTTGGGTGTGTGTGTTTGGTTGGTTACTGGAAATTTAGGTTCTATTAAATTATAAAAGTTATATATATATATATATATATATATATATATATATATATATATATATATGTATATATATGTATATATATGTATATATATGTATATATATGGACAATTTACAATAAAACTTATAATTTGTGCAAAATGTACAAAATAACAAACAACCATTGATCTGAATAATTTAGATTTAAGATAAAATAATCACGCAAGAAATGTGCGGTGAATGGATAGATTTGAAAATATCCTACAATTGTTGATTTTTTTTTTCAAATTCTCATCGTTTTTTAAACGCATACAACTTTTTATACGCCATTATTTTTAAAAAATAATACATCATAAAATCGAGCATTTTATCCTCTCTAATGTGATTATAGTATTGCTATACTTTATCTAATAATATCAACATTAAAAAAAATGTTTGTGTGATGTGCTTATAAGTTGTCTGATTATTAATTACGTAATTATGAACATAACTTGCGTAAATAACATATAACTTGCGTAATTATTTTCTATAACGTGAATAATTTTAATTTGTGTAATAATAAATATAACTTGCATAATAATAGATATGCATTGCGTCATTATAAATATAACTTGCGTAATTATAGACCTTATATGCGTAATTGTGGCCCGGACGAAACTACCCATCTGCTAAAAAACACATGTCACGCCTAGTGACTTTGTACGCTTCACACAAAAATTACACTTTGTATAGTAAGCGGCCCCTATAAAAGTAATTTTACGTGATTGCTTTATAACTTTGAGCTTTGTTAAATTTATTAAAATGTTAAAAAAGACTTTAAAATAAAAGCAGAATTGGATATTAATAAGCCATATTATTAACTATTGGTCAATATTAATCTCAACTAACAATTTGACCAGTATCCATCCTAACTTTTGATTTTGTTATCAATAACAGTCATAGGCTAACTGTTCGTTAACTCTGTTAGTTTTGGTGATATGGCACATGACGTTACTCGTGACATGGTATTTGATATAGTGTATTACATAACTAAAATAAAAAATATAAGTATATCACTCAAATTTTGTGTCTCTTTGTCTTCAAGCTACTAAACCAACGACAAGCGTTATGTTGAATAACTTCAACAAATGATCTTTTATAAAAAAAAGAATTGAGTAATATATTTATATTTATAATTATAACTATGTTATACGTCACATCACGAGCTACGCCACATGATACGTTATAAAAAACTGACGGAGTTAACAAACAAATAAACTGTGACTATTGTTAGTAATAAAATCGAAATTGGATTAGTACTGATCAAATTTTTAGTTAGGACTAATACTGGCTAATAGTCAATAGTTTGGATTATTAAAATCCCAAAATAAAATTACTTCCATTCAAATTGTAATAGAATTATGATGCTTTGTAAAGCGTGGCTTTATTTTAGAAAAATATAAGTGATTCCTCACATGTGAATTGAACTTGACGGTGGACCGGGTTTCATCACAGTGGGCATTCGGGGAGCGGGTTTTCCCCGCAGTTGGTGGTTGGTGGGCTTGGGTTACCCAGTGTTGTCTATGCTCGCGGGCATATAATACCGAAAATTTAAGTGAACCCATAATTTTTTGGGTGGTGAACCCTTTAATATCGTTAAATTTAGAATATTGACAGATTCTTGAAGTTGGTTCAGTGGTCGTGTGCGTCTGTTAATCACACTACACTCACTTCAGGTCGTGAGATCGAGCCTTGCAAGGGGCCGTTTTTTTTACTTTTTTTAATATCTAAAATTACCATTTTACCCTTACATGTAGAAGACAATTAAACCCTAAATCTAAAAACCCTCCCCCCATAAAATTCGACAGCAATCTCAGCCTCCCCCTCCCCCTCCCCCAACCCAATCAGCCATCACCATTGTTGTTGAGTATCTCAGAGACCCTAGGCTCCCGCGGCGGCGATTACCAAGCTATGGCTCCTTACACAGCGGATCCTCCATTCAAGGTTAGTTTTCTAGATTGTGTTCAAGACTTCAAGCCCTACTCGGTTTGTTTATTTGTCTCTAAATTAGAACAATCAACCCCTAGATAATAGATTTGCATTGCTTTTCGTTGTTCTTTGTTCAAATAAGAGGTATTTGCAAAACATGGTCACTAAGCGCAATATGGGAAATCAAGGGTGGATGAAGGAGTTATAGATAATATTTAAAAGTCTTAGTTTATATTTTAATAATTTAGCTATCTTTATCTGTTAGTTTGAATTTTAAGTTTATCCAAGTCAAGTTTGTTTTTTTTATATATAGATTTAGGTTGAACTCTCTTTTAGTATGTTTTTATTTATCAAGTTTAATAAGAAGTGTGTTCTTTTGAGTATACAAACTTGTATTGGTTTAAGCCTTGTTAAATCAAGGCAATGTGTTAAAAAGAGCAAAGTAGCTTAAGGTTACGTGGTGATTTCATTTGTGAAAACTATTCTTTAGTTTAACATTCTTGAGTGTGTGTTTTTTGCATTCATGTTATTATAGGGTTCTTTAATTGTTATTCGTGATTTTGGTTGAAACTATAGTGATTATAGTCATTAGTTTTAGACTTCTGCTTATTAATTCTAGTGGTTCTAATTAAAACTTGAACCAGCTCAACCCGACTTGAAAATTGATTCAATCTTTCAAAACATTTATCATCCTTAGATATGATCATATTTAGGGGTTTAATAATGACTTGAAAAGTTGGTTCAATCTAGTCCGACCCGACCCGAACCAACCTAGCTCGATCGGCCGATCCGGAAAATTTGATGTTATATCTAATCATTAAAAATTAGTGACCCCCTAAGAATAAATTTCTGGTTCCGTCACTGCGTTCAAAAAATATTTCTCACATGTGATGTAGCGTGAAATTTATATATTACAAAATTATAGAAAATAAGATCTGTTCGGTTGTCATTCTTGTTAAACTTGTCAAGGTTAACACAGAGCTTAATGTTCTCTAGCTTGATGTTGTTCAAGGGGATCTACAAAGCTTTCTTATCTTTCATCTTAGTGAATCTAACTAAGGCAGAAATTGCAGCCTAGCCTATCTTTCTTCATTGTAACGTTATAGCGTATACATTCACAATTTAGCCGATGTCTTTTATTTTTGGCAAGGTTAACGTAAGGTACAAGTCTTAAATGCATGCTTTTTAGTATGGCATTTTACATGTACATTCCTTCAGATAAATAAACGTAATTTTTTTTATCTTTCTTTTTTACCTCTTACAATTTATCAAACTTCAAAGGATTTATGCACAAGTTACAAGTGTGTAATGGGAAATACAAACCCCTACATTTTACATTTAAACCCCTACATTTTAATAAACTTATTTTTTTATCTTTTTCTTTAGCCAATTTACACTTACATCACCTACGATTTAACCAACCTATTTATCTTTTTTTCTAATCAATTTATATTTCTACCACTAAACTTTAATAATTTATCACATAACATATCTCGGTTTAATATTTTCATAAAATGACGTTTTTAAAGTTCGTTTTTATACTACGTTTCGACGTTCAACATTATCCACTTTCAAAACTGAACACCCCTGCTTCTCTTTCCCACTACAATGACCGTTCCCGTTGTAATGCGAGGGGTGTAAAACTAGTATTTTACATATCAAACGGGTCCTTGGATGTTTCTACTTTGTTTTGAGGCCTAAATTTAATTACCACAAATGCAAGTTAATTGGTCTTGGGCCTGTCGATAAGTTTAACTCAAAGTTGAGCTCTTATAAATTAAAGCCGATCTTGGAAGCCTATCATTTTTATTTCTTTTTTGGTTTTTTTCTCTATGTTTAAAGCATCTAACTGAAGAAGATGGTTGGGTTTGGGAAGGTGACCCATGAGGTGTATTTATAACCAATTCATGCACGGACGTTAATATCATTTGATCCATGTGACCCATTTATGAAGATCACAACCTTCGTATACATTATGTTGAGATCAGAACATTCTTAAACTTTCCTATAATATAGGTTTAGTTTTGTGGAAACAGATTCACGTCAGTTTCTGGGTTATTTTTCACTTGTTCTGTATATATGATAGAAATAATAAAACATATTTTATGTCATAACATAAATTAACTTAGATATTTTATGTCGAAATTCAAACGTTAAAAGAGAAATGAGCATCCCATTTCGTAGTTTAATCGTCATCATTTATAACCAAATGTGTACGTAGTTTGTAGTAAAATTGTAATTTTAGAGTATTAGTATGTAAAAATAAAATAAAAGAGTCATGTTAGTGTCAATTCTTAACAATTTGTGATGCATTTGACAAGATTTTTGATTTTGTATTATGTTCCGGTTCGTATCAAGTCAAATTCGTCAATCCGTACATACAACCCATTCAATATACCTAACATTAAACAGTTATATCTTACAAATTTAGCGTATGAGTTTCCTTGCCAGAAGATATATATTATTAAAAATATAATATAAATCAAATTATATTAGTTTGGAACAAGTTCGTTCTTTAGGTTTCTATTTCCATATAAAATCAAAACTGAACCAAACTTGAGTTTCTACAAAAACGAAAGGGACCCCCAACAATTGTGTAGGTGGATTTCGGTATAGTTTTGCAATATATTTCTAGATCAGATATAACTTTTATGACTTTGACATACATAGCTTACGATTTGTTTCCCTGAACATTTGGTCGGTTTTGACAGTTTATAAACACGTCAATATATATAAATGGAAAGTATCATGCATCCCAGCAAAGTATGTCCATAATATGATATACTTACAATAAGGTTTTTAATTTTTCTTTTGCTTTTAAACCTCTTTTTTTTTTCTATTTTTCATACTAGAAATTATTCATACACTTAAGTTTGTAAGGAAATAAATATATAAGATCTTGTAACAATTTAACCGGGTCTTCACTCAATCTGCTCTTCAACAATATTTACATACATACTCCTTATTTAACTCGTATGCTAATATACCACTATATCATCACTCATACCTGCGAACTCTCCTTCAAAACTGGCAAGAAGTACCCAACCTTTGGAGCTGCTTCTGCCCTACACTCACCGACTTGCGGTTCGCGAAAGCCGGGTAGATGAGCTCTTGAAACTTCTCGAGAAAAACGCTCCATTCTTCTTCGCTCATGTCTGCAAACTTGACAAAACTAGCACTAGATGGAAGCTGCTCGTTCGCACTCCTATGCCCGGATGATGAATTCACTCCTCCATTCCCATACCCGTACGCATACCCATTGTTTTCCGTCTTTGTCTTCAGACTCTTCAGGTTATGAGCCGTGAACGAGTTGTTCTTTGGCAACATTGACTCCTTTCGTGGTGCAGCAAGTGCAACACTGTCGTCTTCTTCCTCCTCTTCTTCGATGGTTTCTTGAAGTTTGGAAAATGGGTTTCGAGCAAATCCAAAGTGGGGAGGAGCTGGGCTCGTAAAATCATCCATGAAGTCGAGACCAGAATCATCACAACCGTCCATTTCGAACTGAAACGGATCTTCCTGTCCTTTGGATTTAGGAGATAATACAAATGCCCCCCTTTCAGTTTTCCACTCAGCAACCAGCTTTCTTGCATCCATACATAACAACTCAAGCTCACTCGGTTCTTCTTCACCACGGCGAAATTCACGACTCATCATCTCTCCAATTTCAGCAAGAGTAAGCCCATATGCAGCAGCTTCTTTGAGGAAAATTGTGCAGAGAATTAACACGCGGAGGGAAGCCTCCCTGATCATAGGAAGCTCGGTTTTCAGCATATCTGCATCGCGATAAGGGTTAAGATCTTGAATGTACTTGAGTTCTTCTTCTGTAAATGGGATTGAAGCTTGTGGCCAATGGATCCATTCAAAATAAGGATCCTCTAAAGTTTCAGGTAAGCAGAGACCATGGTCAATGGGTATGAGTTCCACTTGGCTGAACCTCTCATCTCCATCATCATTAAGCTTTTTAACAAGCAGATTCCCTGCATGTCTATCAGTGTTGAAAATTCTAATATCTAATATACCAACACGATGAACAGCTGACACTGGGAAACTTGATGTTCCGTGATCACTAGCATCAAAATCATGAGGGATGAATTGCTGGAGAGAAGCAAGCTTGCTAAAGTGTTTCTTCATCTTCAACGGATTGTTGTTGTTGTTGTTGTTGTTTTTCCCGCTTACATTATCATTAATATTGAAAACAGAATGCGTGATTTTGACAAGTGCAGTGGGTGGCACATTGGCAAAGTGATCATAGTCAAGGAGGTAGGCAGCAACCTCTCTATAACCAGTTTCACCAACCCGAACAGACCGTTTCAACCCTGGCTGACCTAAAGCTCTACCCACAAACCCTTTTGGGTTATTAGGTGCAAATGGCTCTTCATCTGTTGGTTTCACAATAGCAACACTCTCACCTCTACTGTTTCTAAAATAATAAGCACCTCCTAATCCACTCTGAACGGGGAGAGGTTCAACGCCGATCTTCATTGCTTTAACAATCTCCTTAACAAGCTGTTTCGTTTTCTTGAAGCTACTAGAATGCCCCAAGATCTCGATAGGACCACTCTGATCTCTCGGTTGCATATCCCTACCCGTTGGAGAAAGACAAGGAGATGAAGAGCTTCTATGCATGCCATTTCTTGTCAAAAGAAGAGGGGAATCGTTACGAACAGCGCTCAAGTCATTTTTTAAAACCATATCTCCAAAAGTTAGAGAACTTTCTTCAACTGGAACATTAAGCGCTACCTGTAACCTTCTTTTAACCGTATGAGCATTATCACTACGATCTAACTCCATTCCTAACACACAACCAGTTTCGGTTTGAACAAAAACGCGTCTCCTGCTTGATGGTTTGACCACTTCCATCCCACCTTTTCCATGGTATTCCCTCCCTAAGGGACTGTTCATAACTGCTACAGCCATTTGGGTTTGAATCGGGCTGTCCAGTTTACGAGACATCAACAAAGGGAGATAAGCAGGGGATGATGGATTTTAACCTCCTCACCCGATGAGAATCAAACCCAATAACTTCTCACAATCTAGTTAAACCCTATGGTCCCAAAACGATCATTAATCACAAAACAAGCTTCAAATTAATCGCACTAACCACAGATCCAGTATCTAGGAAAGGTAAACACTAGATAATACTAAGAGGCCGAAGAGAAAGCCGTGTGTAGTCGGTATCCCTACATCAAGAGTGCCATCTGATTGATCCAAATACCTCTTTTTTTTGCACAATCTGTTCCAAAAACATGATAAAATTACAAAACAATCAGCTATCTTCATCAAACATTACAAGGCATCAGAAGCACGGTACAATCACACTAACAGTATGCTACTATCTACCAATCATACGACCATAGATCTGCCAAACAACAAGCAGATTCATCATGTTCTTCGAAAAAATGACAAAAAATTCATGACAAATCGAAGCCTAGATGTTTAGATATTAGCCTAAGCTTAGCATCGTTACAAAACACTAATAATTTATACTCTATTAGATCACAAACAACCATGTTTATGAACACAAATATGACAAAATGCAGATCAAACTCTCAGAAATCCAGACATCCAGTACCAGAGAGTACAAACGATTTGCAATTCCATTCATTAACTAACACAATCATACGCACAGAAGCCTCCAACAAATTTCAAAAATCAAACTACTGCAGCGATTATCAAACAAACAAACGAGCAAACAAATCAAACGAATCGTTTAAATCAAATTCATTCACAATCCAAAACCTCATCAACAAACACACATCTGCATATCACAATAACAAATCTAAATCAACTTACACAGATCATCAACACCAAATCAAACCGAAAAACTTACCAGATCCGCAGATCTACGGAGGAATCACACAATGCGAATCAACGAAAGAACACCAAATCACCGAACAACAGTCAACAGATCCAACACAACGAATAAACGGATGAATTATCGTCAACTTTCAAAATGACATAATCACAAAACACTATCTTCTGATGTTCTTCTTCCTCGTATCGTATCGTGTTGTGCACTTTTTGGCGCTCTCTCTCTCTCTCTCTCTAAAGCTCACTTTCTCTCTCTAGCTCTGTGTTTGTCTCTGCTGGGGGTGTATGTGTATGCATGTAAATATAATCGTTTTTAACTGCGGTTAATCAGCAGTAAAGAACGCGTTTTATGTATGGTTAGATTACTAACCCTGGTTATGTTGAGGACTCGTGGCTTTCGAAGGGTCTGGAAGATGGTGCATCAGCCGTTGATTGAATGAGAGAAATGATAGTGACCGTTGGATTAGAGGTGGGGTACGTGTAGGCAGATGCTTGACCAAAGACGTGATATATATAGTCAGAGCGTGCGATATTTTTGAGACTCGTGGTTTTCACTCAAGTTAAGGCATACTTTGTATATTATGGGGAAATTAAAATACAAAATTGTTTTTTGGTATGTAATTTATAAGATTATAATGACACAAGTTACGTTTTGGATGAAATTATCACCCAATGGTTGTAATTAGTCACATAGAAGATAGTATTAATATGTAACGGTGAAGTTATTACGAAAGAATGTAGTATTGTGTGATATTTTCATTTATGTGTGATAATAACACGCAAACGTACGTTTTTGTGTGTTATAGTTTCACGTTCCATTATGCTTTACAGGGAAAAATAACTTTGTATTCTATATATTTTTGTGGTTATAATACTATAGCGGAAGATTCTTGAGAAAACTAATAGTTATGCGAAAAACAAAAAAATACGGAAACCAATAATATAATTCACAACTTTTTTGTTCATTGAATTGTTTAAAGGTTATTGAAGTATTTTTTACATATATGTTGAACATAATTACGAGAATAAAGATTCTTACACATACATAACACTATTGCGAATGAAAAATGGTTACGTATACGTAACCTATGTGTGACGTATATGTAAAACTATGTTACAGGATCGTTTAAAAAATAGTTGGTTTGCTTTTTTTTTTCCTATCGTTGAACACATGCATTCCCTATACGGCTATACTATACACTTAGTCTAATCTTACGTACATCACATTTACACCATAGAATATTTTAACTCACAATAATTTAATTAAAAATTATACTACATTACCTTTAGGATATTCAAAAGGACAATTACTCTACTATGTAAAGTTTATATTCTAATATCACATGTTTAACATAAAAATAAGTTGAAATGATATGAAGATACATAAAAGTATAATAGGGTGATAAGGGTTGGGTTTAATGACAAAGATATTTGAAATTAAAGTGATGAATTTCTCTTTTAGTTAAGAGTTCAAGAACGTTCTATATAACAGGTTAGAGTAAATTGAAGCATGATAGGAACTTAGGAAGGATACATCTAGCCTTTGGAGAGATTCATAGAAGTATAATATTGTTTAAAAAAATAAAATATCTTAACAAACATATATAAAAATTGTCTGCAGTCAACATAATAATTCATAAAACTAACGTTACTATCAAAACTGTGACATTATTGTTTAAAGTATAACCGGCTTGTGTTAGAATGAAAATAATTTAAATTATAAAATTACTTTATTACAATTATAAAACCTAGTATCCGACTTAAATCTGAAATATTTGATATGGAAATACCTATATCGGAAATAAATTGTTACTAGTTTGGAATGGTACAATATTTATTTATATTCGTCCGACTAACCAAAACCAATCTAATACATGTGTACCCCTTTCAAAGAATATATACTTATATATATTATATAATTTTAAAATATATAGTAATAGTATTTTGAATTTGTTAGATATACTAAAGATATATAAAAAATATAGAATTGTCCGCGGTAGAGTTGATTATCTGATACTTCAAGTTGATTTCTAAGGACTTTTTAAAATTACGTATCAAGTAACGAGAATTCCAACAAGCATTTTAAACCATATGCACGTATGATCGTATCTTAGTATACTTGATGATACAAGCATAAAACCAACAAACTTTGATTAGTAATGTGTAAGGGTCCTCAAAGGATTGGAATCAGGTACTTAATACAAATTTATAAATGGCTATGACAATAAGTTAATCAAAAACCCGTCTCATTCATGAGCCATTATCATCACTAATCGAATAAACTCTATTTAACTTCATTTAATTATTGACATATAAGTTAATATTTGTGATCTCAAATCAGAAGAGTAAACAACAGGTGTAGCATTTCATATTAATAACAAAGAAAATGTTGCATATCGAAATGGAAAAGATATCTAACATTTTTTTGTTAACTCCATGTGAACTTCATATATTACCACCAACTAAACAATATTAGTCAAGATCTTTAAAACCCCACTACTCGTAACTATAAATTAAAGAAATGTACATATACGAAATTAATTCAAATATGTATTTGATCTACCAAACAATATAACAAATATGAGTGTACACAATCTGTTTTAAGGATTTTTACACATTTCTTCTTTTTAAAACCATAAATTACACATTTCCGCGGTACTTAAAATTAATTACATATTTCCCCTTCCTAATATATATAACTTACGTATTTATCCATTTCGTTAAAAGTAACATTTCAAATGACTATTTTATCATGTTTTTACTAAGTGATTTTTACGTATTGATGTTTTATAATTATAATTGTTTAAAACTTTGACAATTGTGTTTTGTATTCGATAATATAACTTTGATAATCGGTGATTAATGTTTTAAAATGAAGTTTTTAACCTTTTTATTTGAAGTTGTAATTTTATTGTTTTTATTTATATATAAAACTCGAACTTTAGGAAGTATGTGTTTAATGTTCTTAAAAAGGTATATGTCTAAAAATAACCTAGTAAAAATATAAATACAATAATCATCTCAAAACTAATTTTAATAAAGTGGGTATGTATGTAATATATATAAAAGGAAATATTTAATTAATTTTTTAATTTGGATAAATATATTATTAATGTGTTTAGGAAGGGGTAGTATGTAAATTACCCGTTGTTTTACATATGACACTATGCAAATAATCATTCCAACTTTATGAAAGTTAGGGATGAAAACGAGAAAATCATGTATTTTCGACCAATACATACACAACGATTCTCAACAAAGAAAACATGATGGATCGTAAAAAATTCATAACAAAAATGTGTGAACTTTAATTCACATTTATCTTTGTTCTATAAGCTAGTTAGCTAGTATGAGATTAAATTACAAAGGGGAAAAACTTTCAGAAGACTATGAAAGAAACTAAGTCAGTTGATTTGTAAAACGAATTGTTAGAAACGAGTTAGATTGTAGGGTTTTTATTTAGATTTAATGGATTTAAATACTCCCCACTATTGGAAATTAGCCGTTGTCACCCCCAAGTATCATTTTGACGAATATAACTCCCAAGTAAACACTTCGGTGTCTGTATCACTCATCATAATAAACAATTTTGGTCTCCAAACGATCTCAAATCACCGCATCACCATTACTACGAAACTGGCATTCATCAAGCAAAAATCTTTAACAAAATATGTGTTGGTAAATACCGATGAAAGCCATGAAATAGAAAAAGAAAACTTTAATTGTCATAAAATAAGTTATCGACGAATGTCGACGGGTACTGATGGAACCTGCAAAATCCAATAGGAATAGATATTTTTTAAAATTTTATCGAAAAATGTAATAATAGATCTCAAAAAATCCTAAAAGAAAATTTTGAACCATCATCAAAAGATCAATATTAATCCATCGGTGATCATTGACGGGTTACTGATGAATCACCAAAATTAAACAACTTCTTTTAATAACTTATTGTGTGAAGAAAATTTAATCATTTAAACAAACGAATCAGAGTTTTAGTCTTCTTACAAATATAATTATAGAAACAAAGAGTGTGTAATGAGCAAAAAAAAACAAATAAACAAGCAAGTCAATTAAAGAGCTTATTACATAGATAGTCAATGTTAATATTTGAGCAAATAAAAAGTTTGAGTACTATTAGGCAAAAGAAGTAACATCTTTAAGTATAATGTTTCATTTTATAAGAAGTTTATGTATTGAGACTGACTTTTTACTCTAATTTAACAGAAAAATCAGTACAAGTTGGTCTTAATACTTGATCACGTTACAAAACTAAAAGTTAATACTCGAACTTGTTAACATTTTTGTTTAATACATAAATCTGTTACATTACTTATATGATAACTGGTCGTTGTAATTAAGTTTTTGACTTCGTCAAATGACAAAATAAACATCAACATCGAGCCTTGGGTGGTTCGAACCAACCAGAGGTCCAAGTGTCACACATCAAGAGAAGTGCGGCATCAGGTTCACAACCGTCTGAGCTTACAAGACCGATTCACTTTAAAAACACGATAATCTTAGTAAATTGGTTAAAAAGTGATTTAATATTTAGATTGAAAGCAACTTTAGATATTTAAACAATATAATAAGGAAACTTTGCCTGTGGTCATCATTTATGCCGGCCACAAAGGAACCAACATCACTTGCATGCTAAATAAAAGTATAGATTCTATAATTTCTTTTCCGTCACATAAGAATATTATTTTCTTTATAGATAAGTGTTTGATGTGTACGTTTCAAATATATCTTTTTATGTGATAGTGTATACTTTATTGTTTAAGACTGAGTTTGACTAGGTTTGTTTAGAGTTTTATGCTTAAGCATGACTTTGTAAGTGATGTTATGAACTCGTATTAAGGTTGTTTATCTATATTATCTTATAAACTATTTAAAATGAAAGAATTTTTAATTTCTTAAAACTTTAAAACACTTAAGATCTATGTTATTGTATTTCATACAAGTATTAATGTATAAATATATACTACATTTACAATTTTTCTCTAAACTAAAATTATAGAAATGTTCCTATATCACATTGGGTGTGTACAAAAACCAAAGCAGTACTCAACTAATATACAAGGAGCCTTTTGCTCAAAATTAAAAAAGAGTTGTGTTTTACGTGCATATTTTCTTGTATGTCATTAAACTTAGAACTTAATTAATAAAAGTTTCTTTTTGTATTGAACGTTGTATCGTTGGTTCTTAGCTAAAACGCTATTTGTCCGGTTTTTAAATCATTGGTTAGCACAATAAGTGATGATTAGTTAAAGATACAGAGTATTACAAATTTGTATACCACCGCCTCACCAGGCGGGTCCACACACTAATTTTCTATAATTAGTTAACTTAATTATTTTTATATACATGTAAAATAGTGTTTATTTATACTAGTAGATTCAACATTTTTGCATGTAGCATATGTATTCTAAAATGAAAATCTTATATGATTAAGCCATTATACATTTAATTATAAATACATTTTCTGGTTTGATGTATATTAATTAACTTGCAGGTAAACAACTCTTTGTTCATGTATTTCAAATTTCGAAATTACTTTACTAAACCCACGAATCATATGTAATTTAACTTTACTTGATACTTGATAGTTAAATGTGAAAATTAAATAAAAATAAAAATTGTGAAGAAAGATTTGAACTGCTTAATGAGACTTAATTTTCTTAAAATATAATTGTATTTGTAGCTAATTATTGTTAAAACTAAAAATTTTAAAAGTATATATAAAAAGTTTATGGATAATTATGAAAATTAAAAAATATTATACTATTAATATGTTATCTATAATGTATATTAGATTATACATGCATATAATCTATTATAGAAATTTTATATTTCAACACGCATAACACATGAGTATTTAACCTGGTATATAATAAATAAGTAAATTATGTCATCACGAATTCCAATTCTAGCTCTTTAAGATTAGTTTTTCCGTTTCTTGATTTTTCAATATATGATTTTTTTATCATTTAATTAAAATACAAATTTTATTATATTATGGTTTTATTACTTATTTAAAATTAAGTATTAATTTTTTGATTCTCTTAATTAATAACTATTTATTTTTTTTAATTTAACTTGTGTAATACGCAAATATATTTTAAAACATTAGAATTTTATAAAAAGTCTTGGGCTAGAAAAAAAATTACATGAAAATTATAAGGTTTTGAAGCCATCCTATCCAAGTGAAATTACATTTTTTGCTTTCTTTGTATCAAACATAAGAAAAGTGAATGATGCCATCAATCAAAATCTCCTTTATCCAATATCACTAATCACTGATATATCTTCCTACTCTAATAAAAGGGTAAATTGGATGTCACATGTCAGCACCACAATCATGCTCACCAAAAATTTTCCGTCTTTCTCTCCTATTAAATAATTAACTTAATTACCAATAATATTATTTTGATAATTTTTAATATATACTAATTTAAGAAACAAATCTATTTATTAAGGTTATTTCTAAATATTGATATTTTTAAAAAGTCAATTTTATAAAAACAAAAAATAATCAAAATTGGGAGTTGTAATAAGAATATTTTTAAAAAAATACATTTTTATGTTTGTTTTAGAACAAAATTGTTTATTTTTTAAAAAAAATCAAAAATAAAATTATAAAAAGTTGATATCACTGTTTTATTATTTCAATCATATCATATCTTAGAATATTATTGTATAATTAATAAATTTATTATATTAATATTTTATTTATTCAACTCGTGTAATACATGGGTTTACTGCTAGTATATATATATATATATATATATATATATATATACACACATATATATATATATATACATATATATATATATATACATATATATATATATATATACATATATATATATATATATATATATATATATATAGGGGAAGGTTCCCTTGAAAACCATGTTATAAATGAAAACCATAAAAACCAAGGGTTACATATATGTAAGTACATGTTACAAAGTATACAACTAATAGTTACGTATATGTAGGGATTATGTATATGTACATACGTGTTAACAAGTGTACAACTAAAAGTTACGTACATATAACTCATACAAGTTACGTATACGTAAGTCGTTTCGTCATCATTGTCATTACTTGGAGTTTAAACTAAATAATATATAATGAACTCAAAAAATACAGTTGAATTTTAATCAAATATACTTTAAACAATAAAAAGGTCGAATTAATTATAAATTATGTGATTGGGAAGTGGTGGTTTTCACGGTTTTTATTTATAAACATGGTTTTCATTTGATCTCTCCCCTATATATATATATATATATATATATATATATATATATATATATATATATATATATATATATATATATATATATATATATATATATATATATATATGAAAATGGATAACCATCTATATGATTCTTATGTTGAGTTATTTAAAAAGATTCACGTAAAAAAAGTGACTTTGAGTAGTCAAAAAACCTTTCAGGTTAAATTTCAATTAGTTGAATGATATGATATTAAAATTTTAATTAAAATAATATAACTAATGCTAGAGTTAATGCAAGTAAGTTAACTGTATAGCTATTTTAATAATAATTTATAATACACTAATAAAAGATGATGGAAAAAAGAAATTGGGCTCATATAATTGTGACCAATAAAGCATCAATTTATTTATTTATCAGGTATAAATGTGTGTATACTAAAATGACGTATTTACATTTAGATTCTTTGGATAAGGAGCATACCGTGACCACCATAAGGATGTTGAGTGAGTAGGTTTAAGAGTCACATGAATGTATAGTGCATTGAACCCATATATGTTGAACTCGTACATTGAACCCATTATTTAAAAATAAAATAATGTTATTTAATTTTTTCATGAAACTTTTTGTTAGTAATATAATATGATTATGTAAAATAAACATTGTGCATGTAGTACGTGTAGTCAGTAGTGGTATTATTAACAACAACAATATTGGATTCTTAATAACATGATATCTTCTTTAATTTAAGTTTCGAGGACCGAACCTGACACTATCCTTAGAAACAAGTAAATCCTGATGATAGACATACAAACATTAAAACATGATAACACTAGCTAGTAGAAATCTTTGGATTAGTAATTGTGCTAAATATATCGAGATATAGAATTGATTTTTGATACTATCAATGTGAGGGGTGTAAATAGCAATTTACATTATAACTAAAAATATTAAATTATGTATAATTTGTCCTTTTTACATTATGAACAAAACACGACACCATGAAAAGATGAGTCATGAAAGAAGCAAAGAAATGAGACAAAACTTTACCCATAACCGGCTTTATTTGGCTATTTTGCACGTAACAAATGATTCTCCACCCTTTCTTTAAATCAAAGAGTCCATTACCATTCTTGACAGGTGTTGCTAGTAACATGAAAAAAGTGGCCTTTAATCACTTTAATTTTTATAATAAATAAAATATAAAATAAAAATGAAAGAAATTTTAGTTTGATTTATCAATGCTAGCTTTACATTAATATATAAGAAGTTGATAAACAAGTTAATTTTGATTATAAATAGAACCCTTTTGATGTAAATGATATATCAATGCTAGCTTTACATTAATATATAAGAAGTTGATAAACAAGTTTCGTTTATAAATTGAACCCTTTTGATGTAAATGATATTCAAGTAATTAGTGAAACATGCATACCTACTATTAATTATTAACGATATTGCTAAACCACACAAATAAACAACTATTTATCTATATATAGTTATTACATACATGAAGCTTTATATAATAAATAAATAGATGAGGTCGTCATTTGTTATAATTTTGTGAACATTAATTTACTTTTTTTGTTTCTTTTTCTTCGCATAATAAATAAATTTGTTTCTCGTTCTCTAATTTTCATAAATCTTTATTACTATCGTTTATATCCTGCTTCCTTCTTACATAATAAGTAAGTTTGTTTCACATTATCTTTCTCAATTCCAAAATCTTTATTACCAACTTGAAAACCTAGGTTTGGAGGTCGGGATTCAAGTTTTACAAGAGTAAACAATCACCGATCTAAAAAAACTATTTATTATATATTTAATATTTTTTCTGTTTATTTAACCCGTGTAACACATGCATTTGTAGCATAATATTTTATATAACTAGTACGTGCATCGAACCAACGTGTATTGGAATCGGTAGTACCATAAATTATAAACCAACCTGTGCGTGGAAATTAATATTTAAACACTGTTTTCTTTATAAGTGGTTATATGTTTGAATCCAACCGGAATAACAATGACAAGTATGTGAGTTTATGATTTTTAAAAACCTCTTATTTTAAAGTATATATAAAGTGTCTCGTGATAATGATAGAGCCTTAGTTGTTATAAAAGAAGTGTTAATAAAACTATTAGCTTTGAGTTCTACTAACACCTTTTATGCATATAACATAAAAGGATCAAAAGCCTATTCTCAGTTTCTTACACTCATTTTATATCTATATACAGTATTCATTAGGACATCTCTTCACCTATGTCTTTATATATATAAAATAAAACAACTAGACACCTCTAAAATCGTCTTTTAACATTTTAATGATAATGCCTAATGTCTAATGTCACTTAACAACAATTTTCTTGTATCATACGCACATGTTCTCTCTCTTGAATTTGTAACAAGTAATTACTATATACATTTATGTTTAAACAACTACATATTAAATATAAAAAAGTTTCGTATCTTATTAGATCATCATATAATAAATAAATCTTTATATCACTGTGAGAATAAGATACATATGAATGTATCCATATAAGTTCCAAAACAATTTTTACTACGTATATTTAGAAGTTACAATACCACTATGAAGATATGTCATATTCACGTATATACGAGAATTAGAGCACTATTCACTGGCCGAGTTTGAGCCGAGACAAGACCAACCCAAACAAAACTTATTCAAGCTTTATAAAGTAATTCTAATCGAGATACAAATTATAGTAGCTTAAGGCTCAACTCTTAAGCAATAAATAACCCCACCAATAACACTTACATTTTCATGAACAACCTTCATAGCCTATAAATGCCTTCAAGTAAAATGTTCATCCACTTCTCATCATAAAACACCGTTTTCGTCTTAACTAACCAGTTATTGGTTAGTTATTTAACATCTACAAGTAGATTATAATGTTTCCTGTTTAACAAAAATACTTTTTACCATATACATCACATCCTTCTTTTAATATTATATCCAAAAAAACTGTTAAAAAATAAAACATCTTGTGACATAAGATGACAAGGTTCACACTTGCATGTCGGAATGATAACAGTATAACACTATGTGTCTATAATATTAAAAAGTTAAATCAATAATTATTATATTTTTTGTAACATCTTGTTACATATTTTTTTTAAAACAACCTCTAACCCTAATCTACACTTAATTTCATCTAACATGTCTATCGTATGATTTAACTTCTCAACATTTAAATAAAAATTGAAACATCTATTACTAGAGATGAACGAGTAATATAAAAAGTTAGTTTGAAGCATGTTATACTATACCTTGAAAGTAAAGGTTAATGAAAACTGACTTTTGTTTTATTTAAATATTTAGCTTTCAAATATTACAACATAGGAGCTTTTGTTTGGAGTGGTAAGTTATTAGTCTTCTAACTAGGCTTATGTGGGTTTGAATCCCACTAAAAGCAATTGTTTTTTTTCCTTTACTTCTTTTACCTTATATATATATATATGCTCTTTTTTAATTTCTTAAGTTCATATTTTTGTTTACGTATTGGTATAAATTCGAGTCCGTTTACGTTTGAATGTAATAGAAATAACTCGGGTAAAATATAATTTGTTTCCATGCCTATTTTTATATACATTTTATAATTGTCTAACTTTTGACATGCGTCTCTGTTTTGATGTAATTTTCTTCATAAATAATTTCAGTCAAATATAAAACGTTTCATGCTTAATTTTTGTACACTGTGAATTGATATTCGTTTCTACGTAAGTTTTGTTTGGAAATCGTCGAGTCAAATATAATGTATATTCTTTACTCTCCGTTTTGACGTAAACTTTGTCCGGAAACAAATCGGAGCAATTGTAAGTCTATGTTTTGACATAAATTTTGTTTGCAACAGAATCGGGTCAAATATAATACGTTTTCATTCAACGGTATACATTCAAGTCGCTCTGCGTATTGACGTAAATATAGTACGGCAGCGGGTCGGGTCGATTGTAGTCAATACTTTATCACGCCGTTTATGATGTCACGACAACGCGCGAAGGGTAAAAAACTAGTTGTTTCTTAATAAACGAAGAAGTATACTAAACATATAATTTAAAGGAGCACGTGGTGTAATAAAGATGCTTATATATGAGGAGATCCGATATAACATGGGCGCACGTGATGAAGAGTTGCCCACTCCATGAGACTATATATTATTCTTTCACGATTTCCATTCGCTCGGTTTTATCTTGCCACGTCACTTTAGAACGTGGGACTCCACGAAGTTACAAGATTCTCATGTTTGTGAACCGTATTTTCACATCTTGAAATAGGGATAACAGTAGTACGAGTTTGGGACAATTTATAATTAGCAACCTCGATATCATATATGATTATTCAATCGTGTACTATACATGTTCAATGTCCGTTTGGTGTTGAGCTATTATTCGTCAAGTATACGAGCCATACCTGAGTGTTTGGATAAAAGATGTTATTTTTAGAAAGTTTAAGGTTAAAGTCTCACAGTGTATAAAATATGTAGATTTAGAGATAGATTTAGTATGTGGGTGAGTTAGTCGTTCTAATATACGAAGGTTATTTGTGGTTGTTAGATATATTAGTTAGTTTGTTGAGAATACTTAGTTGGGATTTATAGGTATTTATATTCTTTATATAATTTTAAGTTGTTTTAACAACTATAATAAAAAGATGATACATTACATATATATCATCATCACATATGTTGTTTGAAATATCTAAAATGTTTAATCTTATAATGATATGAATCCCAAAAGACAATATTATAATTTATAAAATATAAATTTAAATAACATCGTTAAATTTATATCACAAAATCAAGTTCATATTATATGGAATGAAGCTAACAAGATAAATCATTACGTGACAATGTTAAAGGAAAAATAAAAAAATTGAATTTAAGTTTTTTAGGTATATGGTTTAGGTAAACATGTATATAATTTCCAGCAATCATGTCGGGAATCATATAATACCATACCCGCACCTAAATCCATGAAGTGTTCTTTTATCAACCTCATATCAATCTCATATTTGTCCCATTACCCCATCCCTGATGTATTGAGTTTTGGGAGTGTCGACAGGGTTTAGGTTATCTAGTTATCTGTATCTCGTAAGTTGTAAACTTAGTTGTCAATATGTATATGTGTATGCATGTATATGTCTATGTATAAAAGCTCAAGTTTAATTTCTTTTTTTTATATTATATATGTTAATTGATTAATATTTATTCTAATAACTATTTAAAATGTTTCTTTAAACTGGTCGATATATTTAATTTAAAAACCTTATACAGCAAATAGTTTATATGACCATGTAGAGTGTAAAAATTACATGCATTTGAAAAAGTTAAGTTCTTTCTAATACTAGTTAGTATATTAATAACTTTATTACCTTATAAATATATGACCTCATTTAGTAGTTTTTAGTTCTTTAAATATATAACCTCATTTAGAGTTGAAGAAGAAGCAAGCAGGCAACATGATACGCTAGTTTGTGGTTTTTTTATTACTCCAGAAGAAAGTGTTAAAGTATATTGGTCCATATTATTAATTAATCTTACTGTTTATTGTAGATTGAAAACACAACAACAACTTGACATTTAGCATGACAATGGTTTTTGTCTTTAAATTTGAGACTTCCACAACCTGCAAATAGAATTTATAAAGTTAACACATAAAAAAGAGTAATTAACACTAATACATAACACATGCTGCAATAAGATAATTTGCTTTCATCTTCCCATTTAAACAGAATATTGTGTTTAGTCAAGTTTAGCCACTGACTCATGGTGACTATGATCAAACTTTCTCTTAGATTAAATAACGGAACAAATGTACGATGATGATGATCAATCTATATTTATTCCCGCATGCCAACCTAAAACCGAAAATCACCACAAATTAGACCATAACATTTGATTACAAATGAACATATTTGCGAATAATAAATAAACTTAAAAAGTTAACTATGTTTTCTCTAGACATAACATCATGAAATTGTAGGTCTGAAACTATAATTCAAACAATTTCACGGTAAAAACTAAAGTTAGACTAACAAACTGCTGTGAAAAAAACTGTGAGATAACTAACAATCAACCTTTTTCAGACAATCACCTATTTCTTGAAAACACAGTTCTTATTTCATGAAAATCAAAAATCCAAACACCCATTGATTATGAGCAAACATTATTACACTTATGATTCATAACAACAATAATAAAGACTAAATACTCAAATCACAAGACCGCCATAAATAATAATAATCATCAAACAAATCAGGTTCATAAGACTGTGCAAAAAGATATCAATTACAGAAATACATAACAGTAATTCTAAAAAATTGTTATCAAATAAAAAAGGACCGGATAAACTAACCAAAAGAAGCTATAGTCTAATCAATCTCACGAAGAGGTGCATCGACAAGAACATCATCAACAATTAACTTCCCCTTTGATTTATCTGAAGCACAACCCTTCGCCTGGCGATCACATTAATGCACCATGAAATTCTACTATATAAACGGTACGAAAAATGGAAGATAGAATATAGCAAAAAAGGGCGGGTTGAAGTTGCCAAGTTGAAACCAAACACAATAAGCTCAAATCGCTTGATTCCTGTCAGACTCTGATGGATCTCATCATCGATGAGTTCATCCGAGAGAAAGAGAAGGGTATTTGGGTTTTGGAAAGGAAAAATCAAGGTTTTCTAGGGTTGTAACACCGGGGGGGGGGGGGGGGGGGAGAATCGAAATCCTCGGAGGATAGGAAAGAGAGTGAAACCGCCGGTAACATCTATTTCTAAAGTTTTTTTTTACTTATACGGTTCAAATTAGAAGTTGGAGATTTTAAATGATTTGGATGAGATATATTAGAAATCACATATGATGTGCTCAATACATTTTTAAGTTACTTTTCTGCTCAAAATTTGCTGATTTTTACTAATTACTATGTTGTTTTTAATTAGTATGGGCTCAACACTGTTACGGTGTCCAAATACATCATTCTTCAATTTCTGAGAATAATTCTAGCCCAAAAACATATAATGGAAGCTTTAAGCCCACCAGTATTCGGCCTTAGGCTCAAATATAAAATCAGCCCACAAAATGAAGTCAGACCAATATTTAGTCTGGTCCAAACCATTCTCCATTAGTCCATCCGGCTCGATAGGACCAAGTCAGACCGAGTTACTTCGGTCCAGTCTTCGGTCTCAAAATCCATGGCTTCCTTTTCAGGTCCGGTCGGTCATGTCCGATCTTGCCCTTTACACATCTCGGCTCAATATTCCAAGAAGGGGAGAGCTAAGAGATCAAGTATTGCTAGAAGCACCAATGGATAGTTTGCTCGATAGTACTAAAGTGTTGTGGTGTTTTCTTTAAAATGGTGAAGGTTCAAGCTCTATCGATGGCGTTTAACAGTATATTATATGGGTTCGTTGTTCAAAAGTAATGCTAACAACACACAATACATGATACTATATACATAGGGAAACAAACATATATCTTAAGTATTAATAGTGACTTGTTGGTGACGAACATTGAAAAATATGTGGTAAATTGAGGCGGAAAATATCTAAAAGTGCCAATAAGTTAACGCACTCAGGACGTCAAAAACCAAATATAAAATTCCAGCTAATTGAATCCAGAATGTTAATATGAAAGCATTTAAATGTAAATTCTGAAACAAATGTTAAAAGGGACATGATAATATATGTACGTTTTAAATGACGTTTTCTTTCACCAACTTCAGTTTATGTCCCATAATTTTTTTTCAGTTTTATTATTTTTAAAACCCGATAATTTTCACACTCTTTGATAATACTATTAAATCAACATCTTTATTTACTATAAGACTTAAACTTTAAAGCACATAATAAATAAACTACTCTTCTACGCATCAAGGGACCTGCAAATAACACGCTAGCGACTAACAACAGTTAACCAACAAACCGTGGGAAAGTTTTGACAAGATTCAATCAAATCAGCACAAAGATTTCATACGATCCACAAGTTCATCTGCATTTACTTTCTATAAAATGAATGGTTCAGAGACATTAGGTAATTAAACAGTCATATTGGACTACTTATTATATGATTAGGCTTGAAAAGTCCTTAATTTCAAGCTTGCTTTAGGCTTTCCACTAGTGTATTGCAGAACATATCAAGAACGGTCATATAAAGGATCCTTGTTATGCCTCTTTGGAGCGAATCTATTTTAATCTAATATCCAAAAATCTGGATATCCAAATTTTAACGCCACTAAATGCATTCACAACAACATCTCATGTCAATTTTTATAAGTTAACTAAATATCATATTTCTCTAAATTTTATCTCTAGACTTGTTTAATCTCACACATCATTCTCATTCTCCATCTTTATATCATCTCTAGAAACATTTATTTTAATATTTTTTCTCTCTCTTAGACACACAAAATTTATATAAATTAATGATTAATGGATCTCTATATTTAAAGAATCATTATTCATATACTATTAAATATAAATATGGATGATGGAGTTAAAGATGTTAACAGAGGTGTCAGAAAAATCTCTAAATAATAAGAAATAAAGATGCATATAAAGAATCTGATAACACTAATATTGTTATGAGTTTATCACAATTGGAATCTATAGCCCTTTTTCTAGGGGTGTTCAAAAATATCCGAATCCGAATCCGAAATATCCGAAAATCCGAAATTCGGATATCTGAAATTTCGGATATCCGAAAGTTCGGATATTAGAACTTCGGATATCCGAAATTTCGGATTCGGATTCGGATTTGGATAATGATTTTGAGAATTTTCGGATATTTCGGATATCCGAAATATCCAAAATATTTTTATAAAAATTTAAAAATATTAAATATTAAATAAATATTTCGGATATTTTACTATATATGAAATAAATTTCAATATAATTTATTATATTTTTATAAAATTTCTTAAATAATACAATATTTTTTTGAAATTTGGATATCCGAATCCAAATCAAAATTTCGGATTCGGATACTGAAATCAACTATCCGAAATTTTCGGATATCCGAAAATAAACACCCTTACCTTTTCCTATTTTAAAAATTAGAAAGATTACATGAAAGAACTCAAAACTGAATTTTTATTGAAAACATGACATACACTACTCTTGTGCCAGCTAGCTATTGTCGAATTACAAGTCACTTTCTTCCAAAGTAACACAACTGAAGTAATATTAAAATATTTAACATTATCACATTAAAAAAATGTGGTTATGTTGGACCAAACATGTTTTGTAACTTGTGAGAACACATATCGGAATATTGGGGTTTGAGCTTTGCATTGACTGTATACTTCCATATCGAAAGCGTATATTTCGTACCATTGAAAATGTTTCTTTTGTCTTTCAATGTAAAAGGAGATATTTTATTTCAAAAGTAAAAGAATTTGGTTTTTTTTATGAAATGGAATAATTTATATTTCTTTGGTGCAATTATATATATTTATTGTTGACACTAACCTTAAATAATTCTTTAGTCCCTGGTTTATGTTGTTTTTGTTATTTTAGTACTTATGTTGTATTTTTTGCCGTCTATATCTTTATCGTTGACAAAAAACATTTAACTCATATCTAGATAATGAAATGGTGTCTTTAAGAATGAAAAAATATCGTATATATAGATATACAGGCTAGACTAGATACTCATGTATTATATGAATTGAATAAAAATATTATATAGTTAATAATAAAGATTTAGTAGTTAAGAAAGAGAAGAATGTAACATACTTATTTGGTAAAGAAAGAGAATAAGGAAAAGTAAATGAAAATAATATAGAATTTTAAAAATTAAGAGAAAAAACAGGGAATGTAAATGATATTTTATAAAATTATGACAAGTGACAGATTCATTTACTTATTTATTATATCCGTCTAATTAGATAGATAATGAATAAATAAAACCTCATTATTTCTTTTTTCAATACTCCAATAAAATCAGTTATTTAATCTCACATCTATTAATCGAATCCCTCACCTCAAAATTAGTTTGGTTCGAGTCTAAAGGTCAATCCATATAATACATGAAGTTTAAGCTAGTTTAGCTGCATAAATTATATATATTTATATACTTTCTTCTTGCTTTTTATTTGTAAGCAATATATGGATTTTAGAAAATCTTATAATATAGTTGACTCTCGAGAGGGGAGAGGGATTTAACTAAACAATCAATATGAAGTAGAGAATTATTGCATGTTAATAATACATATTATCCTCTATTTTAAACCTTTTTTTGCTTCACATTTATTTGGATCGACACTTAACGACATTTAATTTGTATTTTATTGTTTTAACAAGTGAAAAAATTGAAATTTAACCATTGACACAGACATGCCCGATCGTACATGACACGACCGTGTGAGCCATTATGCGCCTTGACCACATTTTCAACCAATTGATCGCGTGTGATGGTCCACATGACCGTTTTACACTGGGACAGTCATGTGCGGTGCCACATCTACTTTCAATCTAGTTTTAGCCTCATTTATGATATACGACTTATGGGAGCAAATCTAAATTCTCTTTAGCATCTAAATGGTTTGAAACACTTATCAGAGGAAGAGAAGCCATGACTGAAGATTAAGCACTCAAATTAAGAACTTAACACCATACAACTCACATCTTCTTCTTTTGATTTAATAAATTCTTGATTAATCATGTTTTCATCCATCTCTGTAAGTTTGGTTTGTAGATTTTGTAAGTCTTATGGGTTAAAAACTCTTTATCACTTACATTAGATGAAGATTAAGATGCTTTGATGATTTTAATGTAATTTTAGTGATGATTATGTATTGCAAAGCTATTGATTATGTTTGCTTGTTTAACTTGATGAAATATTAAACCTTGTGGATGTTATAATAATGTTTTATTAGGAACTGTATGTGCTAAAACTATATATATGTTATGTATGGTTTATGACATTTAACTATGAATGATAGTTGAGGGTTTAATATTTTGAGAATCTAGATAAGTGCTAAAACATGGTATCTTTTATGAATTTCTTTCATTGTTGTGTATGTGTAAGTATACATATTGCACAAATTAATAGTTCATGTATTCATGGTAGGATATTCATAAGTCAAGAAACTTGCGTAGCTATTAACGAACTTTAGAGAAAGATTACTTTGTGAAGGTGCTAACTTACCCGAATAACGTTTCGAAAAATTATTTTGTGGAGGAGCCCACTAACCCGGCAGAGACGTTTTGACTTTGGTTTCGAATGACCCGACAATTATGTCTATGAGATAAAGACGATTTGGTGAGAGAGGTTCCATGGTTTTGACACCGGTTGATGAGCGAGGGCAGACTGGTTTTATCGGGATGCTCGATAGCCTCAATTGCACGCATTGGGAGTGGCGTAATTGCTTTAATGCACGATGAGGTCAATTTTTGCATGGTGATCATCTTCACCAGTTTGTTATGCTTGAAGTTGTGGTTTCATATGACCTTTGGTTTTGGCACACGTTCTTTGGCATGTGCGGTTCCAACAATGGCATAAATATGCTTGATCAATCGCCTTTATTCAATGATATGATAAATGAAACCGTGCCTGACTCTTCTGTTAAACTAAGAGAGTTATACCATAAACGCACATATTATTTTGGCAATGGTACATATATCCAATATTCTACAATTGTAAAATCTCGTACGTGCTACAAAGGTCCGATGTGTGCAATATATAAGATTGACGCTTTACACTTGAACCACTTGTGGCAACCCCTAATGACAACAACATTGTATTTTATAAGTGGGCATTAAAGATTAAGTTTAATCACCGTGATCTGTTAGTCACTATATAAAACTTGACTTGTTGTTAATGGCTTTCTTCGCACTATGGGCTTTGTTTCGAATGAGACATTTAACTTGTGGTTAAACCCACTACTCCCTACTACTATTTACGCTTTCCTTCCGGTTTTTAAAACTCGACCATCGAAGTTTCTAATAACATAAAGTTTCCTTGCTCTTCTTATTTGACAATAAATTCAACTTCATTAACTTAATAAAAGTCAAACACCACATGTGAAAGATATAAGCCTTTTGGTTTTTCTTAAAAGGGAACAAAGAAAACGTATATACATAAAAAAAACCACACGTAGGGTCATCATTCGTCAAGAAAACATTAAGCTTTTGCTTCCCTCCTTATGTCGGCCATTAAATAGCTCTCAGACAAAAATTTCCACACATTCGTTCCCTTATAAACCAACTAATAATATTTTCTATCTATATAAATAATTCCTACATGCTTTTTTGTTTTCTAATTTTGAAAGCCTCATATCATGGAGAATTATTGATGGTCTGACGATACGATTTGTTATGTATGGGACGTCGTCTTCTCACGTGTGAGTAATCCATCGTAAAGAACTCGTGAGTCGTGTCGGATCCTTCTATCCATTCCTGCCTTGTCCCTTTTGCTGCATGCATCATCACATTTACTTCTTGTTCTTTCTTGTATGATTCACCTGTATACACACACAAATGTCACAATCTGATATTAATTAGCAGTAGAGACAATTCAAGCATGTAACCGCCTTACGAGTTCTGGAATGATGCGAGTGTGCATTGACGTCATAATTAGTAAAATCCTAGTACTAGTGAAATGTGAAGACATATAAATTGTTAGATGCATGCATGATATACCAAACTGTTAAGTTGTGTATGGTGTGTAATTACTGGCGTTTTAGTTGTTAATTTGATCATTTTTCTTTTAGTGTCATTTGAAGACATAAATATAGATGGTTGTGAATCTTAATTACTATAAAAAATAAATGAAAATGCTGAATCTTTAGGGTTTTAGACATTCTTGACAATTTAGTGTGGTGAATTTAATTAGGGTTTCCACAATGCCATATAATGATGAATAGTTGAACAGCTACCTGTAGAAGCTTTATTTTGCCCAATGGAAGACACCAAATCCTTAGCTTCATGGCCTTCAATCTGATTGATTCATATAAAAAACCCACATTCAACCCTAAGAAATTATGAAATTTAAACTCTTTATCATGACTTGTTAATATTCTTGTTAAGCTAGGATTTATAAACCTACCTTAATATTAAACATTAACTTTCTTGGCAGTGCAGGATGATCAAGCTGGTAGCCGTTACCTGCACAAATCATACATACTTAATTACTACTACACACACCACAAACACACACACACACACACACACATATATATATATATATACACATATATAGAGAGCTATGTAAAGATCGATTACCTAACTCATGGGAAGCTTGGAGCTGATGAGTATTGTGAGAAGCAACATTAGTGGTCAAAAGTGAGAGTGTAACACACAACATGGTAAGTATTACCACCATACTCTCCTTCACTTGTTCACCTTACAGATTAGAACTATATATATATTCTGATATATATCCGTACTATATATAGTTTGAAGGAGATCGATATTCTTTCTCAATTCTCCTAGAAATTTATATTAGTAGAGTTGGACAAGATTCTCAGTTATATATGTGCAGACATACACACATTGACACACAGATGTGTGTATATATATATGTTCGTGCGTGCGTCCGCGCGTGTGTGTGTATATATATATGTATAGAGAGAGAGAGAGTACGCAAAGCACAAAGTAGAGAGTTTCAAAACGAAAGTAGTGCATGAAATCCGAATAAATGGAGCCCTTTTTAGGGAGAGGAGGCTTCAATTTACAATGGAGACATTTGCGCTATTTTGTCACCAGTTTGTTGGTAGGACGTACTGCTCACTATTTTTATATCAAATTAAAACACACCCATCTCCATCACATACCAAATTTCCATAATTCTTTAATTACTATTGAGACTAGCTATACCCATGTACACCATCTGAAATTTGATCTCAAACAGACTGCAAACGGTCGTTTACAAATATTTACACTACGACCATTTGCGGATAAAGGGCTGATGTCATCTACTGACAGGTGTAAGCTGCTCGTTTTGAGTATGAAGCGAAATGGCCGTTTAAGGTGGCGTCACGCATGTCCACTTAATTAAACGGTTATTATGTTAAGGTAAACGGCCATTTAGAGCTTTCTTTTTCAAACTTTTACTTGGCTACAACTTTTTTAGTCCTGCTTATACAATGACCTCTCGTATAATTTCTAGGAAACCCCAACAACATTTCCACTTCATCTACTTAAAAAAATGAGTGCTTAATATGGTTGCATATGTTAAAGTGATAAAATTATTGTGGTCTTGAATATACACATGCATTGAATGAAAATCCTTACTTGAGAACTGAAATAGGGCATTGAAGTCTTGATAAATCTCCATACAAATGAAAAAAACACATATTTAGATAGAATGTTTAACGTTGAAGTCCAAATAAACCTCCAAATAGATGACATAACACATATTTCAGTAGCATGTTTAGTGGTCATAACAGAGAAAGTTTTACTTACTAGTTCTATCATCAGCATGTGTCAGAATGTAAACATCTGTAATCGGGCAGTTGTCCATAATGATGATGGAATTGAGCACATGAACCGGCGAAGTCAGTCATTTTTTTTAGAAGTTGCCTCAGGTTGAGGACAACACAGTACAAGTAGACATGTATTGTGAAGCTTGTGTTAAAGAGATCTGTTGTAAAATCGATTGAGAATATGAACGCGGAATAACAATCAATTCAAAGATGATCTTAGAAAGAATAAACGTGAACAAGAAACTTCAAATGATTATTAACGAATGAATGATTTCGGATCCTTTCACCGATTACATGAGGTCCTTATTTATAGCCTTCAACTAAGGGGCTGTTTGGCAGCCTCTTAATCAGCCTCTTAATGGTTCAGATGTCTGAATGGTTCAGCACTTAATGGTTCAGACTGTTTGTTTCGCGAGCACATGTCTGAATGGTTAAGAGATTTACCTCTGAATGGTTAAGTATTATATTGATGCTGAATGGTTAAGAGGTCTAATGCTGAATGGTTAAGACATATTATCTGAATTGGTCAGACATTTGTTTTTGAATAGTTAAATTATATACTAGCTCTTAATGGTTCAGACCTCTTAATGATTCAGCACTTAATTATTCAGACCTCTTATTGGTTCAGCACTTAATCATTCAGATGTTGCCAAACAGCCCCTAACTCTAACTAACTCTCAACTTAAATTGAGAATTTACATAAAGAACCCTACACTATATCTTCCGAACGGAAATAACCCTTCGGAAGATTTCCTACTAATCATATGTATACTTCGGAAGAAATCCAAAGTACACAACAACACCCTTCCGAAGCAAACATAACCTTCGGAAGATATCAACTTAGCTTCGGAAGAATATGTTAAGCTTCGGAAGAAGAAGCCTTAACCTTCGGAAGTTCACTTGTATTGGGTTTTATACTTCACAATCTCCACCATAAAATCCAATACAAGATTTTAACCAACTCCCAATGCATCCAAGCAAAACTTGAACTTTCCACCAGGTAGAGACTTTGTAAACACATCCGCTGGATTCTCCAAAGTAGACACACCTTCCACTTTCACCTGCCCAGCATTCACCACATCCCTTATGAAGTGTAACTTCACATTAATGTGCTTCGTTCTCTCATGAAACATACTATTCTTTGACAACTGAACTGCACCCTGGTTATCACAGAATACCACTGAGCCTGCCACTTTGATTCCCAACTCAGAAACAAAACCCTGCAGCCACATAGCTTCCTTGACTCCCTCAGTCAAAGCTATATACTCAGCCTCTGTTGTAGATAATGCCACCACATGCTGCAACTGAGCTTTCCAACTCACCAAGTTACCCAATACTTGAAATGCATACCCTGTAATAGATCTACCTCTATCCAGATCCTTGGCAAAATCTGAATCCACATAACCAACAATTCTGTCAACCTTCTCATGTTCATGATGCCCAAACACTAAACCATAGTGCTTAGTACCCCTGAGATATCTCAAGATCCATTTTACAGCAACCCAATGAGCTTTCCCCGGATTTGACAAATACCTGCTGACTAAACTCACAGCATACCCAATATCCGGTCTTGTACAAACCATCAAGTACATCAAGCTCCCAACAACATTGGCATAAGGTACTTTCTCCATATAATCAATTTCATCATCTGACTTAGGACAATCAGAACTTGACAGTTTAATATGAGCACCTATAGGAACAGTCACTGGCTTCACATCACCCATCCTATAGTTACTTAGCACCTTCTCCAAGTAAGACTTTTGAGACAGTCTCAACACCCTGTTCTCTCTGTCCCTTGTAATCTCCATGCCCAATATCTTCTTTGCTTCTCCTAGATCTTTCATCTCAAACTCTGACATCAACATTCTCTTAGTAGTTTCAACTTCCTCCAAGTCTGAACAAGCCACCAACATGTCATCAACATACAGCAACAAATACACAAATTTGTTCTTACTGTATTCTTTAAAATACACACAACTATCATAGCTGCTCCTATTAAACCCATTAGTCACCATGTGTTCATCAAATCTTTTATACCACTGTCTAGGGGATTGCTTCAGCCCATACAAAGACTTCTTCAAGAGACATACCTTCTCTTCCTGCCCCTTTACCTCAAACCCCTCTGGCTGCTTCATATAGATAGTCTCATCCAGCTTTCCATGCAAAAATGCAGTCTTTACATCCAGCTGATGAAGCTCCATATTCATAAAAGCAGTCAATGACAGCATAACCCTGATAGATGAATGCTTCACCACAGGTGAGAATATCTCATTATAATCCACACCTGGTTTCTGTGTAAACCCCTTAGCTACTAGTCTAGCCTTGTACCTAGGAGGTTCACCTTCAGAAATCCCATCTTTCAGTTTGAACAGCCATTTACATGAAACAGGCTTGTGACCCTCAGGTTTATCAACCAGCTCCCATGTGTCATTTTTATACAGAGATTCCATCTCTTCCTCCATGGCCTTACACCATTAATCACTTTCCTTCACAGAAATTGCCTCAGAGTATGACAATGGTTCATAGATGCTTTCTTCTTCAGCAGCAACAAAGGCTAATGCAGACAAATCCATCCCCTCTCTAAACCTGAGTGGAGGCACCACTTGTCTCCTCTGTCTATCCCTAGCCAACTGGTAATCATCCAAACCATCCCCTTGGCTAGTAGAGGTACCTTGATCTATACCTTGATCACTCACACCCTGCTGCTCCACCTCAATCTGAACCCCACTCTGATCTTCAACCTTTGACTTCCCTTTTTCTAGAATGTCTTTGTACATAACATTCTCTTGAAAAACAACATCCCTGCTCACTATCACCTTAGGCCTGTCCCCTTCTAGCCTCCATAATCTATACCCTTTAACACCCTCAGGGTATCCTAGAAAGACACATTTACAAGCTCTAGGTTCCAACTTCCCTTGACTAACATGAGCATAAGCCAAAGATCCAAACACCTTAAGTCCCCCATAGTCATTCTTTCTTCCTTACCATGTCTCCATAGGTGTCTTCATGTCTAATGCTGCTGATGGAGACCTATTGACCAAGTATGCTGCAGTGGAAACAGCTTCAGCCCAGAACATCTTGGGTAAACCAGAACTAGCCAGCATACACCTTACCTTTTCAAGTAAAGTTTTATTCATCCTCTCAGCCAACCCATTCTGCTGAGGAGTACCTGGCACAGTTCTATGTCTAGCAATACCATGAGTTTTACAAAACTGATTTAACTCATGACTGCAGAACTCCAACCCATTATCAGTTCTTAACTTCTTGACCTTCCTCTCAGTCTGAGTTTCCACAAGGACTTTCCATTCCTTGAATTTGCTGAAAGCATCACTCTTATTCTTCAGTACAACAACCCAAACCCTCCTAGAGAAATCATCAATCAAGGTCATAAAGTATCTTGCACCACCCAAAGAATCAACCTTAGCAGGACCCCATAAATCAGAATGAATGTAGTCTAATATCCCACTTGTGATATGCCTGGCTTGTGAAAACTTTACTCTCTTGTGTTTACCAAGAATACAAGTTTCACAAAAACCAAAATCACAACTGCTCAACTCAGTCATTAGTTGCTGTTTATGCAACTCCACCAGTCCCTGATGACTGATGTGACCAAGTCTCCTATGCCACAACATAGCCTTAGAACTACTATCACCTGAGACAGATGCTACCTGAGATTCTACTACACCAGCACTATCTAACAAGTAGATATTATTCTCCCTTCTACTCGCAGACAATACTACCATTGATCCTTTCATCACCTTAGCCTTACTATCTCTAAGACTAACATGGTAACCAGAACTCTCCAACAGCCCTAAAGACAACAAACTTCTTTTAAGACTAGGAATATACCTTACATCATGAAGATCTACTTTCATACCACTCTTCAATTTCAGAGTCACAGTTCCATGACCCACAATCTTGCAAGGTCTATCATCCCCTAGCTTCACTGATCCAAGATCTTCAATCTTCAGTTCTTTAAAGAACTCCTTCACAGGTGTCATATGATATGAGCACCCTGAATCCATAATCCACTCACCCTCCTTACCACTGCTTGTAACAGCCAACACATCTGCACTTTCATATCCATCAGAAGAATCATCATGTGCATTGTGTCCGGAATGAGTCTTTGATCCACTTGATTCACCCTTCTTTCTTTTCAAGTCAGGACAATCTTTCTTGAAATGCTTTTCAGATCCACACACATAACACCTCCTCTTGTACTTGGACCTGGACTTTGAGACACTTCTCTGCTTGAAGTTTCTTTGATCAGATCTTCCCCTGACTACCAAGCCCTCTCCACCATCTTCTTTATAATCAGTTCTCTTCTTCAATTCCTTTGAATTGAGAGCTGCCAGCACTTCTTCCATGGTAAGTGTATCCCTACCATACATCAAAGTATCCACAAAGTGCTCATAAGATGGTGGCAGAGATGTCAAGAATATGATTGCTCGGTCTTCATCCTCCAACACAACTTCGATGTTCTCAAGATCTAACACCAATTTGTTGAATTCATCAGTATGATCTTCAATTGACTTCCCAGGAGCCATTTGGAATGTGTACAACCGTTTCTTGAGATACAATCTGTTCGCAAGAGACTTAGTCATGTACAGGCTTTCCAATTTTGACCAGACCCCTGCAGCAGACTTCTCCTTTGAGACCTCTCTGAGTACTCGATCCCCCAAGTTCAAGATGATTGAACTGTGTGCCTGTTCTAGCATCTCCTTCTTCTCCTTGTCTGACAACGTGTCCGGCAACTTGGATTCTCCGGCCAAGGCATCTACCACTCGTTGGTGAACGAGCAATGCCCTCATCTTCAACCGCCATAACCCAAAGTCGTTCTTCCCGTCGAACTTCTCAACTTCGAACTTTGTTGACACCATCGTTGCCGCCGATCGATCTTTAATTGAATCTTGATTCTCAATTGAGCCACTAACCAGGCTCTGATACCAATTGTTGTAAAATCGATTGAGAATATGAACGCGGAATAACAATCAATTCAAAGATGATCTTAGAAAGAATAAACGTGAACAAGAAACTTCAAATGATTATTAACGAATGAATGATTTCGGATCCTTTCACCGATTACATGAGGTCCTTATTTATAGCCTTCAACTAACTCTAACTAACTCTCAACTTAAATTGAGAATTTACATAAAGAACCCTACACTATATCTTCCGAACGGAAATAACCCTTCGGAAGATTTCCTACTAATCATATGTATACTTCGGAAGAAATCCAAAGTACACAACAACACCCTTCCGAAGCAAACATAACCTTCGGAAGATATCAACTTAGCTTCGGAAGAATATGTTAAGCTTCGGAAGAAGAAGCCTTAACCTTCGGAAGTTCACTTGTATTGGGTTTTATACTTCACAAGATCTAATAAGCTTAAACTTTATTATAATAACATGAATGAATACAATAAACCTGATATCTATAATATCTAATTAAAGGTTCCTAATTAGGCTCACTCTAACAAAAATATAAACAAAAAAGCACCAAAGTTTGTTTAAATGATTCAACAATCAACATGTGAGAAAATGTATACATCGATCTGTAATCGAAGATGTTAGAATTGCTTGAGAGTATATATTCTAATCAGAATATACATCTTCCATCTTCCTAGTGGTTACACTTTTTCGTACCCTATGGTCAGGGCCGGCCCCAAGAATCGTCGAAATATTTTGGGCTCTGTACGAGTTGAGAAAAACGGGCCCCAACTCATATATAAAATTTTGACCCTGTGCGAGTAGAAAAAGCGAGACTATAGTTCGATTAATTGATCGCTCTGACCTCTTGCGTCACTACAACAAATTAGTCTTTTTGCGACTAATTTTTTTTTCACTTTTAGCGACGAAATATAGTCTCTAAAACCTATTGCGACGAAATTTAGTCTCCACTATGTCGTCGCTATTTCTCCGTCGTATTAGACCAATATTTTCGTCGCTATAAGTTTCGTCGCAATAGTTGGAGCTTTAGCGACGTATTGTCGTGGTAATAGTGTTGTCGTTAAATATGTTATTCGAAATAAAAAATAATCTTTAAATAAAGAAAATATTACCTATTGCGACTAAATATGGTCGCTATGTGTGCCAGCTATAGCGACGGAATTTAGAGACGAAGTCATTTTGTCGCAAAAAGTCTCGTCGCTAAAAGTCTATTTTCTTGTAGTGCGTTCCGATCGTTCTTTTACATTTCACTATAGATCGTAAGTTATATTGTTTGAGTCTAAAAATAGGTTTACAGATCTAGTAATAGGTAAAATGATAGTGGGCTAAAATAATTAAAGTATTAATGGACTCTAGAGTTTGTTAGGATTAAAATAATTAAAATTCTAATAAGTTTAAGTGTTTAACAAAATACATAGGAGCATTTTCTTAAATACATATATAATATAATTTTTTTTTATAATTCAGGCTCCTGAGGAGATCGGACCCTGAGCCGTCGCCCATTCCGCCCCCTCAGGGTCGGCACTGCCTATGGTAATAGGTGGGTGGGAAGGAGGTTTGGAGACAATAGTAAGTTAATATTGATCAACAACAATTTGTTCATCAGTGCTTCAATTACTAACATTACTAACAACTTGGTCCTTGGTGGTAACTAACATCAATGGAAACTATGCATCAACAATAACCAATCTGATGTAACTTGTCATTGTGTTGGATGAAAAACAAGTTAATTTGAAAAACTTAGTTATTTATAACTAGTACATGTAAGTAATATCGTCTCCATATAAAATTGATAGAAAATATAAGTTTCTAAACTAATTAGCTATGTATGGAAACAAGTACCAATTATGAGTTGATTTTGAGAAAGTGTTTGCAAATCAAAGAACTTAATTAAGATTTGGTTAATTATTAAGAAATTTTTTTTACCGGGTCAGGTTTAAAGATTCATAAAAACTCGTTAACATACCTTGTAGAACATATAGACATGAACTTGTAACCATTTAATTAGAATGATAATCAATGATAAGTTTAATACTAACTCGTGAGCTCAATTACCCAATCTTAGATGCCAAACATCTCGTAATTACTAAACCATTCATGACGCAAAAAAACCAAAACCAAATGATTATAGACAGATACTTGATACACAAACAATACGCTTAAATTAACCAAACCACAATTGAATTCGTACTATTACTACAAAACAATCCAATAAACCTATGTTAAACAAATAAATATGGCGAGAACCCATCACCCGGAGATGATCACAAAGAAGATTAACCGCTCTTCGGCATGATTGAATCTTCAAGGGTTGATTGAATGTTGTTGATGCTTAATTTGGGTGAAATCGTGATGAAATAAGCACTCAGATTCGCCTTGAAATATCCAAAACTTGTAGGAAAAGGGTTAGTTTTGAAACCCTAAGATTACACTTAAATAAGGTTTGAAGTTTCAAAAAATTTAGAGTTGATAGGTGCAACACACACTGTATTGGTGTCAGAGCACTATACGTTGACACCATGCGCTGGTGTCAAAGCACTAAACGCTGGCTCTTCTGCAAATGTAGATTTTCCTTTGCAATACATTGGTTGATTCGCTAGTGACAGAGCAAAACACAATTTAATGATTATATTAATTCAAAAATCTATTCAGGGATTATATCAATTTCAAAACCTACTTTATGTCACGTGAAAATTTCTCTCAATTCACAAGTCTTAAACCATTTTTTTAGTTTAATCTCTAATAACAAAAACATGTTCAAGGGTTTAGGAAACTTGATCACAAAATCTATGGTAATGTGACTAATTTCCATTTTGAACTCCTAAAGATTGAGTTTGGAAACTTGTTACATACTTATAGTAGCATGTGTCTTGACTATTTAAATTAGTTGTCGAAAAAATCTGAGAAAAATAAAACCAAAAAATTTAAAATTGTAGGGCATAGGGTGACGTACATGTCGCCACCCGCCGGTATAAGATTTTTATCCTCGGTACCTATATATGGTATGTGACAACATGTCGTCAGTATAGGTCTAGAAATATTTAAATATATTTTTTCTAATGTGGGAAATGTACTTGACGGTGAGCCTCTAGTGATGACATTTGAACCTATACCGAGGACTTTTTTCCTCACCATAACTTCAATCTCTTGTAGTGTTTATCCAAGGTTATAATGTATTTATACAAATAGAAGATAAAAAATTGGACCTTATATGTCAAAGTACTAATTATTATGTAACTAGAATTATTAAAAAATGAGAATCAAGAAAAGAACATGAACACATATCCTTAACTAAAAGATCTCCAATATCAATATGCTTTACATAAAAGATGAAACTTATGGCATATAAATAGTCATCAAATCACATATGAATATGTCAAAAATATGTCACATCCAGAAACACGACCATGGACAGAAACTGAAACAAAAACCATTTAATTTCCAAGTCTAGATGAAGCTGAAAACAAGAGAAAAACAAGCACCTCGTTTTCACTTCGATTTTGATCCCCGAATCAAACTCACAAGGGGGTAGAGTTGCCTCAAATACGCGCGCATTTACCAGATTTGAATCTCTCACTCTGTGCATTATGACTTCAAAATTTACAGCAGAGAAGGCCCTTCCTCCATCCTCTGTGCTTTTGTAATCTTTTCCTCCCTACTTTTCCCATTCTTACAGGGCTGCTCGTATATTCGGTTTCTAGTCTGCAGGAAAAAAACATGTTCAAAGAGACAGTAAGGAGAGTGTCTGCAAGCCATAAATCCAGAGGAAAACATTCAAACAATATGCAATTGTTTACTAGCAATTGATAAACTGGTATGCATGTTACTAGAGTTTCATTTTTACTTGTTTATTTTAATATGAATCAATTTTAGCTGTGTTATATATCAAATAGAGAAAATTACTAAAATAGTGACCATTTTTTTAATGGATATCATTTTTCGCCTATAAGTCTTCTAGGCATATACAGAAACAGCCAATCATAAAGTTTTGTTTCGGACTTGTCGGCTAAGCAGGCTAAAGGCTTAGCCGACGGCTCAGCTAGCAGGCTTTTAGCCTGCCGACGGCTCAGCTAGCAGGCTAATAAGTCCACTGGACATACAGGCCAAATCGGCTTATATGTCCATTTTGGAAAAAAAAACTTGGTTAATCAAAGGGCTTTCGAACTTGCCACCTAAGCAGGCTAAAGGCTTAACCGCGGGCCTAGCTTGCAGGCTAATTTAGCCGGTAAGTCCACTGGATATAGATCTAAGCCGATAAGCACACTGTACATACAGGCTTAAACCGGTTTGTATGTCTGCTTTAGAAAAAAAATTGTCAAAACCTGTCCATTTTAGTAATTATCCCTATCAAATACACCATAAAAAGGGTCAAATAGGTATACAAAGGGCTTAAAAGTGGTTTATAGTAATACATTTTTAATGCATACAACCTTCTCTGTCGTTGATTGTTATTCTAATAAATAATCTTTTATTATGATAACTCACACATTACTGATTTTTTTTTTGAAAATAATGAATTGGACTAAAAATTGTTAGCAGGTCAACTCAAACTGAGTTAGCCTGTTTTGACATGTACTAATAATTCGCCATTTTAACCCGAACTTGTTACCCACCCACCCATCTTGCCACCTCTACATATTATTATCTGGGTTAAGTGTTATTACGTGGGGAACGCGAATGATCTGTTGCTAGTCGCACTGCCATCTGATCGAGTAGAGATGCCACCCGCAAATGGCATAGGCCTCGAGCATGAGATGAGTTCTGAAATGACACCTGCCATTGAGAAACTTGCCTCTCCATCAACATATCTTGTTTCATGATCTTTCACTGCCACTTTATAACCAGAAGCCACATCTTTTTTATCAACAACACCTGCTGTGTCAAAATGAAAAGTGAGACTTTCTTCTTTCTTGCTTTCATTACATGTATTCTTCAATTCACAATCTTTATCTTCTTTTTCAGCCACAGTTCCAATAATAGCTCTTTCGCCTAACTCGTCTTTAGAACCCTGTAATTCGAACAATTATAATAGTTTATCATTGACCATACTCGATTACTCATAGTACATGTATATAAGAATATTTCAATTGGATTATGCTGTTAGTTCTAACGGGTCAAATGTGTAAAATCAAAAGCAGTAATGACCAATAAATGGGTCAAATGTGTTAAATGGGTCGAAAGCCAGTAAGTCACCCATAGTTGATGCTTTCTATATCAGTTATTACCGAAATAGTATAATCACTTTAACAGTATCAGATAAACTGATTATTTAGAAAAGATTTAGGAAAAAATATATATTTTTTAACATAGTTTACATGTTACCAATGACATCCATTTTTCCACCTTTAAAGTCTAATCTGAACTATGCAACTATTTGGTAGTACGCACCTGCAGAGGATGTCGATTGATATCATCATCGTAAATGTTAGATGACACAGGAAATTTAAAGGGTGTTCGTGACCAATCTTGTTGATCAGGAGAGACATCATCTTGTAAATTGGTTGCATTTTGGACAGATGAACTTAACTCAACATCCATAGAACAGCATGCCATGGTTGAACCTCTTAACCATTCATGCTTAAGAAACTCGTTATCAAGACTCGCGTCAATCATGTCATCATCATCATCTCCATTCGCAGGAACAGAATTGGGTAAAACTTCATGATTATTATCCCTATGAATTGAAATAGTTTCATGATCATGTATTCCTTCATCAATGCACATATCCTTAACATGAAAATCACTCTCTTTATAGCATACTACCAATTCGGGCAATTCATATTCCACTGAATGCTTATCAACGTGAAACCTAGTGCCATTTGCTAACAAATGTGGATGAACGTCGCGTGCTGATGGAGACTTTCTAAACGCGATATGATCATCATGATTATTACTATCTTGATCATGTTCTGGCCCATTGTTCCAGAAGTTGACTTGGTTATCATTTTCATTAGACAAAAAGGGATTTGTACACCTAAAGCTTTTATTCATGCTTGAATTTAGCTCATCTGTGTTGAAAGCACTGTTGAATTCAAATAAAATGTTAATTAGAACCGCAACATACAATACAAATTCTTCGATAAAGATATGCAAAGAACATCAATGCTAGTCTAACTTGAGATAAAGAACAATATCAGAGACACATAACACATTCAGAGTAATATGCAACAAAAATGTTAGCTTATTGGGAAGGAAACCATAATAAGATTTACCAGTTTTCATCGTCATCACATGCCGGAAGGGTTTGGAGAATCCGCAAGAGCTGAGAGGCAGACATGATTCGCAATCTTATAATCGGAGATGCTACAAGAACAAAGGAAGTGTATAAT
Source organism: Flaveria ramosissima (assembly GCA_025215565.1). NCBI lineage: Eukaryota > Viridiplantae > Streptophyta > Magnoliopsida > Asterales > Asteraceae > Flaveria > Flaveria ramosissima. Next base: position 74,908,748 of record CM046035.1, read on the forward strand.
TTTGTAGCTAGGCGAGTTCCTTAAAAGAGATCTTGTACATTACTTAACACCCCTAGAATAACGAGTATCACTGACAAGGATATCATTTACACAAGTTTTTTGTGTTTATGCGTGAATATATTTAGTTTATAAATGTTTGTATTGAATAAGAAAAAGAGGCTGGGATGTTTAACTTTACCAACACATGAAAGGTCAACTCTTTCAAACCTTGTCATTTCAAATCATCAAATGTATATGATGTGCATGCTTTTATTTAATATGTACAAATGCACGACGTGTATATAATATATGAAGAGCTCCACCACTAAGTAACAATATTAAAAATAAGCATGAGCAGAGAAGTACAAGACTACAACTTAGGAACAAAATAAAAAAAATACAAAATTAATAGTACTCTATGACAAACGAGTTGTCAAAGTTGCGACCGTTCCATTTCAATAGAAGAACACTAGAAAGAAATAGAAAATATAATTAACTAAAATGAATTATAAAAAAATATAAAATAAGACTTAATATGTTGTTGGAAAGTTGTTGAAAATTGAACATATAAAAAGAAATAAGTTGTCCGAATATTGTCAAAAATAAAAAAAGTAAAAAATCAAAATAAAATGTTTTTTTAAAAGGTTGGATTAAACAAACACTCATTTATGTTATTAATACACTCTATTGTCTCTATCTCTCCTCATGTATCTATATGTATGTCTAGAAAAAATAAAGATAATGAAAATAATTTGAACGTACTAATAACATACCCTTTAGAAAGTTGTTGGAAATTTATCAGAACTCAAACACCATCACCGATGAACGCATTACCTTCAAGATAATTCTATTTCATGCATGTACATGCAAACAACAAAGAGCCGGAGAGGTGACACGAAGATTGGAAATCAGGCAATAAATTCGCCGGAGATGAGAGACAAAAGCTGCCGGAAACCGAGAAAGAAGAAGGTGAATCCGGTGAAGGAGAATATAAATGCGAGCAACAACTCCTCATGCACCATTTAGCTGTCTCTTTAGCTTTGTCGACATGGGGATATGTTTGTATATATTATCAGAGAATTTAGAATTTTTTTATTCGATTTATAATCTAACAACTAATAAGGACGTTTTATTAAGTGATCAAACTTCAAAACGCAATTTAGTATGTTAAGTTAATATATATATTACTAATATCTTTAAAGGATCAACGGGGTAGTGCTCGGTACATGGTTAAACAGAATTATTGGATTGTCTCTTGAATATTTATTTATTTTTATTAATCACAAAACTTCAAGGAAATATAGAAAAGAATTTAGTTATTTACAAATATGGTTGCCAGGGAATTGTTCATATTGCATCTATGGTTTCAAACTTTAAAAAATTAAAATCATACTCTTAATTGTTTCTCAAATCATAATACTTTTGATCTTTGATATAAATGAACGTTAGATTTATTTAAGTGACCATCACCATTGTTACGATTAGACGAATATTAAAATACATAAAGAAATCGAAACTTTTACATGATGGCTCTTTCACCTCATTCTTTTCATTAGCACATCAATGTCACTTTTTTTTTCAATTCTTCCCCTCCATGTACCATAAAAATGTTCATCTCTAACCATAGCTTAACGGTTCTAATAAGTAAATCCTCTTTTATAATAAAGACTATTAAAATTTAAAATAATTGTTAAACTTAATAATAATTTGGTTGCTCATCGATGGGGGGGGTAAGGCAGGGTTGAGACTCGTCACTATGTATCCTTGTCGGAGGCTTGGGATTTATGACAATTAATACTAGTACTACGTGTTTAGTATTTCTAAAACAAACGGTTGCGTTAGCATTTGGGTATACGTTTGTGGCATCAATGAAAATATTTGGTTGTATGGTGTTTGAAAATTAAAATTGAAATGACGAAAGAGGTAATGACATCTAGGTATATATGGTTTGAAAGGAAGAGAATCGAGTTGTTACTTGTATCTTTTTCCATTTCATGGCTTGAACCTTTTTTTATGCACCTTATTATTGAGCTAACACCTAGAACTTTTCTAGAATAATTTTTTCGTCTACAAGTCTAGAATCTATAATCTCTTGATTATAGTACTTAACTTTAACGACTCGGACCCAAACCCCTCTATTTTTTGTATCATGATGGTGGGATGATGACTACTGACATTTTAGATGTACAAACCACAAATAATTTATGAAATGATGTGAAGAATTAATTAGAAATTAATGTGAATATAAATTATATTGTTTTGGTATTTGTAGGTAAAATAATTAAAATAAATTAAGTTAATTCATCAAAATATAGCCGTTATGCAACAGCTATTTCCATCTCCCAATCAACACACCACTGGATCACTCCCCCATCCCACCGCACCGCAGGTGGATGGGGATGTTACCAAGTGGTTTCAGCGTTCCACTTAGGCCTTCCCGCACTGTCACGGCCACTCCCTCCGGCCTAAAGCCCACCGTATTAGATTTTTACTTTATATAGGTTTTATCCAACTCAGCACCAAAGATTTTCTCATATATTGTTATTATTATTAGTTCACTTAAAAAACCATCCAACTATGAAAAAGTTAGTCCACGAAGTCTTAGGGTACGTCATACGTGATGGTTTGCACGAATTCAAAGCATGAGATATAAAAATAGGTCAACTAAAAATTCCAAGACCTCAAAACACACAGAAAAAGTTGCCTCCGATCAATTAAATTAATCATATCGACTCCTTGCATTGCAATGTATATTTGTATTGGCAAAGCAATATTCGTAAAAATATATGCAAAGAACAACAATTACGTAGTCATGCTTTTCCGTCAAGATTTCATTAGTTTTAATGGAAACTCATTGCCGACAATACACCCGCTGGTAATCAGAGCTAACTTGATCATGATAGGATTTCTTAGTAAAAATCTTTTACTTTTTTCGGTCATTTTTCGGTGTGTGGTCCATTTACGACGTCTTTAAATGAACCATCATTTATATGCAGATGTTATAATTACATTTCAGTGTATATAGTCATGAGACGATAGCTTTTTTTTTCTTTTTTTTTTTATGAGAGCTCTAGGATTTTTGCTCCATAAATCTACTTAAAATGACCTTTCTTCTCACACATAAATGATTATCATAAATTATTAAAAGCATGAAGGTATTTTTGATATTATAAATCATAAACCATAATAATGTTTTGCCTCCTTGATATCATTACTTTATTCTTGGAATAGGCTAGGAAATATGCCACTCTCTTTATACATTTGAGTTACTCGCCAGTAGTGAACTTAGTTTATACAGTTAAATTGTTCTATTCAACCTATATTATGGGATCTCTGATCTATTAGGTTATGTTTTTTTGTTATATTAACTTCTTCCATGGGCTTTAATCTCATTCCACTTGACGACTTATAATTTAACTCTTTGCTTAAGCCTTTCCTAAGGGGATCCTCAATGTTGTCTAAAATATACGGCTGTTAGTGAGAATGACGAAACGTGCAAGTTTGTTTAAACGTAAAGGATGTTTACTGTAATTTTTGTAGTTTAAAGACGAAACATGAAATTTAGTATAAGCATAAAAGATGAAAAATGTAATTTACTCTTTAGAATATTATCTTATTGGACACGCACCATTTTTCACATTAACAAGCTAATTAACTTGGGTCTGATGCAGGCCCATAGAGTATGGGCCACAACATGATTTGTATAATTGTATGTAAAGAATTGATTCTCCAATATAGTGCTCGAGGCAATGAGCTAGAAAACCCAATAATTTTAGTGTCATCAAAACTATTTGTTTTATTGGGTTTTCTTAAAACCAGATACAAGTTAGGTAAAGTGGAGTACATGCTTGTATCAAAATATTCTGATTATGACATGAAGAAACCTCAAGGGCATCACCTGATGGGGTGCAAGGGGGTGCTAGTTTTGGGGTCGTGTTTAACTGATTATCATAACTGAAACCGACAACTACTTAGTCCACTAACAACAATAACTGGGCTGAGGTGACTTGTAGTTAGTTGCAACTTAGCTATCAATAGCAACTTCTAAGCACCAATAGCTTAGTGTGTCAACACCTACAAAGTTACTGTAGTAGCTCCTACTAATGGGTGTTTATCTTAATGTAATTGTGTCAGTGTCGACATTTATATCCACCTACTCAACTGAGATGTTGTGATGGTTCGTTCCTTGCAAAACAACGACCTCTAGTATGTTTTTCATATGCAAATTCTGGTACAATTTCACTGCATAGTTTCATACTCGTTCTTACTTTGATAGTGATTCGTACAAGATCTAAAGGCTTTACGTCGAAACTCCAAACATATAAAAATCTATGTTGACCCTAATGCTTTTGAGTACACCGGATTGATTGATTTCATTTGCGTATTCCTCAAATATTGTTGAATGCAAAAGGTACTTGCATCAGATGATTTAAAATTCACCACGGGTCTTGTGGCGGCTTAGATACCAAGTAACTTTCACTCCATAATTAAAAAACAAAGGTGTGATACGATTTGCAAGTGTACATTTTTAAATGTGGTTTTGTGAAGAGTAAACTAAAAATAAAATCAAAACCAAATGACGAGTAAAAGTTCAAATAAATAAGAAAAATCAAATCTTGTTATGATTAATTAAAATCTCCAAGAAACTTGCACATGTTGACAAAGGAGACCGTATCTTTATATAGATTTGAAGACGGTGATATTTATATGGATTCCTTTTCAAATTCAAATATTTATATATGATTAACTCAAGATGGATTCCACATGTAAAACGAAAATGACAACTGAACATCCGTAATTTGTACAAGAAAAATTCATTGTACTATGTTTTTCTTTTAAAATGTTTCTTGAATCAATGTATTCTTATAAAAATGTTGACAGTCAACAGAGTCGTTTCTGATAATAGAACATGGTTTTTTGAACTCAAAATAAGCGACTCCGATTAATACACATGTTTAAACCGGGTCGTTCCGACCATGTTCAAATTCGTTGGAAATTGAGCCGACCGTGTTTTGGTTTTCCTGTCACGGTTGGGTTGCCCGTATCTCTATCATGTTGCTCTCATTTCGTACCCATAAATAAATAAAAATCGAATCGAATGAATCTAGGTAATCAAAGTCGACCGAGCACAATACATGGTCAACCGCGCGCAAATAATTTCGAGCGAAATATGTTCGTCCGACACCACAATATATGGTCCACCAAACACAAATAGGTTAGACCGACCACAATATGTTCCTCGGCCGAAGTTTACATCGCGTCAGCCAAACTTTTCATGGAGTCTAAAGTTACTTTTTTTATTTTAATATCATATTATTACTCATATTATGTTTTTTTCCCACTTATAACTTATAAAATTTAACGTTTTCTGAAATTTCTACTATACCGTTACAGCCAGTGACAGATCTTGAACTCTTCCGTAGGGGGTGGGGACGAAATTAATTTGTTAAGGGCGGCGAACTCGATATTTATACAAAAATTTACACTACCAGACCAAAAATTTACACTATCGAACTAAAATTTATTACTACCGACGAAAAAAATAGGGGGAGCGGCTGCGCCCCCCCCCTCCCCCCGGCCCCTATGATGCTCCGCAAATGGTTACAGCGTGTTTACTTTTATCTACGTGCCAATGTAAATTTTGTTCAAAACCAAGTCGGGTCAAATTTATATCATAATTAACTTCAGCTTAAATTTTACTCCACCTGGTTTTGAATAAAATTCATGTAGACATGTAGATAAAAATAAGCATGTCACAATAGAATATTTAAAATTTTATAAAACATTATATTTTAAAACTTATTAGAGAAAAACAAGATATAATAAAAAATTAATTAGATTATCAAAATAATAAAAATCAAATCTCAATATCTTAAAAGTTCGGTCGAACTTTTGATACGGGGGAACACCCATATATATTATATAGGTGGACGCTCCTATAATATGAGCGGAACGCCTGTATTGTGACATGTGGTTTTATTTTGACCTTATAAAACAAGTTCAGAATATTGTATTTAAGGTTGTCTTGTCTGTATTTAGTGAGGACATAATGGGGTAAGAATACTTTAAAGGAACATTTTAAGGAACTTTGTAAGCCAAATGGACATTTTAAGAATTTTTCCTATAATAAAACAAATTAAATTTGAATAATTCAAACTATTACAATAAAGTCTTATGGTCTAGTGGTAGCCTCATGATTTTCTAAATAAAAGGTTGTGGGTTCAAGTCACGTTTATTGCAAATATATTTTGGGCTGAGCTAGTGAGTTTTTTCAGTTGTGAATTTTCTTCTGAGGGGGTTAGGGGTGTGGTTCTGGCTGAAAAACGGATTGACGGGTCTAATAAAGATAATGCTTATCCTACAAATGAGAGTTGTGCAATTGTCGTTCAAAAAATTAATACAAACTATTACTAATTAGCCGATAATAATTCATAATATTATTTTGGCCGGTGGCCTTCTCAACTTTCACTTAGCATAATTATCATAGATTTACACTGAGTTTACATTTATTTTCTACTTGATTCCGCTTGTTTGTTTTTTATTTCGTTCACAATTGTTATTTTGAGTGAAATAGAGAAATTAAGGATAAATGTGTGGTTATTATATTTATGAGAATGTTATTGGTAATAAAAGTAATAGTTAGAAGTGTTATCGATCAAATTAATAGTATGAATTATGATCAGACAATACATCATAGTTTGGATTATTAAAATCCGATTTTTCTTACGATAATAATGTGAAGTTTCACTACTAGAAAAGGGGGTCTTTTCCAACTGTAAAATTCTTAAAAAATGCAGAGGAAATGTGCTTAGTGACATTTTTCTAGCAAAACTAATTTTGTACGACATTTGCTGAGGCATTTCTGACAGAGAATTTTTAACGCATAACGACCTTATATTTTCACAGACATTTCCGACCAAACTTATGTGTGGCCGTTTATTGGCGACACTTTTTGACGATAGTGTTTCTGACCACTTTACGATAAATTTTGGTGTTTTCTTTCTGCAAAGTATTGATATAACTTTCTTGTGAGTGCTTAATCATTGAGTTCATATTACCAACTAAAGTGGGCATGACTAGATGAGTTAGTATAAGCGAAAGGAGGCAACGAGTCCTAGATCAACTGGTTAAGGAGAAGACATCTTATGACTTTTCAAAGTGGAGGTCATGGGTTGAAGTCTCACTAGGTGCAATATGCTCCTAGTGGGCCAAAGGTTTTACCACAGTGGGTCTTTAGGTGGTGGGTTTCTCTTGGAATGGTGGGCGAGCCGGATCACCAGCGATGTCTGTGTTCGCGGACGTGGGTGGTCTTTTGTTAATGGGTTTACCCGAATGACCGGGGTTAAAAATTATTCGTTGGTCGTTCAAAAAAAAAGTATAAGCGAAAGGAATAATTTTTAAAATGTCTTTTTTTCACGATTTTTTTTTAAAATGTCATCCTCAAAACGTATTTCTTAAAATGTTATCTCCGAATAAGACGCATACGCTTCTACAGACAAGCGTGAACGTCTGTACATTAGAACCAATCACAAATAGACACGTGTGCCTGATTAAGTAGTCAGACGCCTGTAGTTTGTGAGCGGGCGCCTCTTCCCTGCGGGCGGACGCCTATTCCCTTAAGGAGGCGTCTGCTTAAACACATGTTTTTTCTTTTACTAGTTCTGTTATACAGGCGCCCGCTTGTACAAAACACATTTACTTTGTTTGATCGAGACATTTTGATAAATATCTTTAAGAAAATTTTCCTTAATATAATATGAATCTATCATGTACCACAAACACCTTTTTAATTATAGATTGATTGGTACAAGACACCACTTTATGACCTTGCTTTAATGCTTTTGCTGATTTGATAATGGAGGTTGTTAAAATATACGTCTATATCATGAAGGGACAGCTGAAATGTATAAATAAAACAATTTTTGGAATTACTCCCGTTAATCTTCTATAAATACACGTTTTAGGTTTTAAATCATTGACTTTTTAAATAAAGGAAGAGATTTTATCATCACATTAGGAAAATGAATTCCTTAGCTAATGTGTTGTTTTTTATATAAAATAACAAAAGCAAGGGCGGACCTAGTTATAAGAGGCGAGTGACAACTGCCCTCTGTAATATTGTTAGTGTTATATTTATGTGAAATCATGAGTGTTTCACCTAAAGTATGTAATCGTCCTAGTTTTATCCCCCATAAACATTTTCTTGGGTTCGTCACAGAACAAAAACATGATAATGTTTTGATAATATACAACTTCGTCATTGATCACATGATAATGTTTTGATAATATACAACTTCGTCGTAGAATCAACGTACTTTCTTATCACCACGTCTCTTGTACCCTAATATATATAACAAGACGTTAAGATAGACTAGTGTGAATTGTAAGGACGATAAGTGTAAAGTCATGATACGTCATAAAGTATCGTGTTACTTTTTTGATTTACTAACAAATTAGGGAATTATTCTTATTACTTTTTTGTACTGGCAAATTCTTCTGTAGCGCCTAGCTTTTAAGGTTTTAGATTGAAATCACCATACTAAAAGAATTTGTCGTCAAAAAAGTTAAAAAAAAAGAAATTTAGGAAATATATAGGGAGGGTGTTTTCAACTTCAATATCTTTTCGATCTTTTGTTATTCTATCAGATTCCTTCTTGTATTATTGATGGCTCGTCTAATTTATATGTAAAAGGAACGACGTTCTATTCTAAAACGATGATTTACAAACCATGACGGGTTCTTGTGACCTTCTCACATGTTTGACAGTTTCTGCTATGACATAATCTTGATAATGTCTTCTTGTATTGAGTGAGAACCATCTTGATTTTTATCTGAGTGTTATCATAGATTTGATGAGGGTCAAGTACTGCTACAAAACTTGGTAATTGTGACCAAAAAAATGGTCGCACCTATGTGAGTCTGAAAAAAACAGTCATGAAATTTGCAACCGATTTGTTACCAAAAACAATCATAAATTTTGCGTCGATTTGCAACCAAAATAAAATAATCTCAAATTTTAGCTATCACATTCAGTCTCAAATTTTGGGACTGTTTATTTTGATCTCAAAATTTGCATTTGTTTCATTTAATTCCAAAATTTGTGACACTTTTCATTTTGGTCACAAAGCGTTTAAAAATAAAAAATAAAACTCAATCACAAACCGGTCTGAAATCTATGCTTGCTTCATTCCATTCCCCAACCACTAAAAATAACAAAAAAAAACTCATTAAAAATATAAAATAAAATTTGAAATGGGTTGGCGACCAAAACGAGTCGCAAAATTACGTAGGAAATTTACGACAAATGATAGTCACAAAGAAGGTCTGGTCGCGAATCAAGGTTGTCGCAAACTGATCACTAAATTTGTGACCAAAGCGTTGATCGCTAGCTGTCACATATTAACTAGTCATAAAAGCCGTCGGAAATGGGATGTACCTTTTTTAACGGTACATGAATGACCCTGTTTCAGATAATATATGTTATCTTAATCGGACTCAACTATCCGTTTCCCAACCGGGACCGCACCCCAACTCCCTCAGGAGGAAACCTATAACTAGAAAAACCGCTTGGTTCAAACTGAGTATTTTAGCTCAAAATAAGACTTGAACTCATAAGTTGTACATATTTACATGTTTAGGTACCTTATATTAACCATTTGAGTTAAAAATCATTGGCGGAAATAAGATTACTCAGAGAAGCTTTTTCCACCGGAGTTTCGGTCGCAAGATGGTCGAAGAAGACGTTTTACAACCGCAGTTGCGGTCGTAGATATTTCCCATTTTCCTAACAAAGATGATAAATTGTAATTATGGGGTGAAGGACATTGTTGTTGTGAAATTTAATGCCACAAATGATTTTGGTCCATGGGGATAGCATGAATGGGGCTCATGCAGGGGATAAGAGTGCCTTAGCCACATAATTGAAGAAGAAAAGATTGAAGATCATGAAGAAGGCTCACACCTCAATTATCGCAAGTCAGAGTATCGATATGAATAGACTTATATATTATATCTTTTATTTTTGAAAAATAACAAACTTATATATATATATATATATATATATATATATATATATATATATATATATATATATATATATATATATATATATATATATATATATATATATATATATAGATATCTATATATATATATATATGTATATATATATATATATATATGTATATCTATATAGATCTATATATCTATCTATATATATGTATATATATATATATATATATATATATATATATATATATATATATATATATATATATATGGTCAGGATCTTTTCAGAACTTATAAAGATCGTGAGAACTGCAAGAACTCATCCTAACCGTTGATTAATATAGATTTTATTTTTAATTTAATTTATTTATAAAGGGTATTAGAGTCTTTTTATATTTAGGCATTAATTGTTTTCCTTTTTTCACTCTATTTAATTAGGTAACTAATTGACTTTTAAATATGAACTATAATTGCAAGAAAATAATTTAAGGTTATTATTTATCACATATCCTATCAGCATTGACTTTTAAATTTAAGGTTATTATTTATCACTTCAGTTTATTTTAAAATTTTATATGTTTATAAAAATTATATTTCTACACCTATAAGCATTTACTTATATGTAAATAAACAATTAGTTTGAAGAGTTACGTATATGTAAATTATACATTTACTCATTTGTAAACATTTACCTATATTTAAATAGATGTATTTGAAAATTTACATATATTTAAATAGATTATTAGTTAGAAATAGAAGTTTGGATACGTACAAAGATTGACAATTATGTAAAGATCCACAATGATGTTAGTTTTATGATTCTTTTTTTTGTAATATTAAATTTTACTCTTTAATACCACCTAACATATTTATATAGATGTAACTAATATATTTACATACATGCATGTTTCATATTTAAATATACATATATGTAAATATGTTATATACGTAAATAGGTTATATACGTAAATTTTGGCCAATTTATGAATATGTACCATCAAATGGGTACATATGTGTAGTTTTAATAGTTAATTTTTATGTGTAAAATATTATCAATATATGTTTACGTAAAAGACTTGAAGTTTTATTTCGTTTATTATCTTTGAAAAATATTGTAGTAAACTTATTTTTCAAATATTTGTACTATGTATTAATATACATTTATAAATGTTGTAGATATGAGAGATGAAAGATAAAAGATAATTAATTACTAGTCAACTAATTGGAGAGAGAGATAAGATAATAAATTACCATCATACCCTTTTGTCTAAATTAAACCCATTAAATAATCTATTAATTTCCATTTTTGATATTGTATAATCACAACCATTGATCAAGACAATCAATGGTTAATATTAGTTCTGCGAGTTCTCGTTTAAAATTAAGTTATGAAAAGAACCTAACCTTATATATATATATATATGGATCCATCAAATCAAAACTAGATTTTTTTTTTAAAAAAACTAAAAGAACCACAACCAGCCAATCTGAAATTTCTTTTAAAATATAATTCTTTTTTATTGTAATTACATAAAAGGGCAAAAAGGTAATTTAAAACATTGCAAATTGAATTCATGGGTGCAACTCTTCCCTCCACCGGAAAATACTTTCCACGATCATCTGGTTTCTAAACCTGCCTTTGTTTGGTATGGTTATATATATATATATATATATATATATATATATATATATATATATATATATATATATATATATATATATATATATATATATATATATATATATATATATATATATATATATATATATATATACATATATATATATATATATCGGTTTTAAAACCGAGCTGGAAATGTGGGTTTAAGTTCGGCTCGGTTCGTTTTGGCTTGGTTTAATTCCATAAACACAATTAAAAAAATCAAATGCAAAATAAATTTAAAATAACACAAAACTCATTACCGGTTTATATCAAGTTTCACAAAATATGAATTAGTTTAAAAAACTAAGTTCAACTTCAACAAAATACATATAAATTCTTCATTATTTAAATCAAATGAATAAAACATATAACACCACATACAACTAGTAATATGCTTTTAGTAAATAAATTAAAAGTATGTTTGAATAATTTATTCTAATATATAAAAATATAGAAGTATAACATGAAACGATCCAAAACAAATATTTTAGTTTAATATTTTGGCATCGTACATGATAGAGTATATACTACAATCGGCTCAACTCGTTTCCAAACTAAATTTATGTTGAAATGTAGAGTAATTCGAACTTATACCATTGAATGAAAACGTATTATATTTGACCCGACTTTTTTTCAAACAAAATTATGTCAAAACGTAGACCAACCGAAAACATACATGAAATAAGCACATGCATCGGCGTTGACGTATACAAAGTGATAAAGTATATATTACAATATGCACTCGACTTGTTTTTGAACTAATTTTACATCGAAACGTACTTATAGCGTCGAATGAAATGTATTATATTTGACCCAACACGTTTCTGAACTAAATTTATGACGCAACGTGTATACCGTCGAATGAAACGTATTGTATTTTACCCGGAACGTATATTCAAGTCGAGGCATATTTATACCATTAAACGAACGTTTTATATTTGACTCGACTTGTTGTCCCAAACATTAAACAAAATTTTCCAACCAATATCAGATACAGTAAAAGACAAAAATAACTGCTCATTTAGTTTCTAAATAAATACAAAAATATTAAAAAGTCTTGTGCCAAATGTTGAAGAAACCATGGAACAGGATTAAAACCGGAAATATTAAAAATTGTTGTAGTCAAAATAGTTGAAGAAACCAAACTCCCCTATTTATGTCATTTGGTTTATTAATATTATGTAATGTAATAATTATCATTTGTACTTGTTCCGTAGCGATTTAACTAATATACATAATAAAATTAATTTGAGAATATATTATATATCTATTATTAAGGTATGTCGGTGTCTCCAGTGTGGTTATACTATTTCATGCTTTTGCCACTAAATTAACTCAAATAACAAAATGGTCCTCGGATCACATTCTAATTATAAAGAAGGGCTAGAAGAAAAAGAAAGAGTAATATTGGGTTTGAAGAGAGAGTAAGATTGTAATTATATTTGATGTTTTCTCGGTCGTCATTTTTTTAGGATCGTCGATTGGACGATTTTAAAAATTATGAGGATGAAACACGAATAAAGATGGTGAGTCGGTCGAATGGGGTTAGTCATTATTGATTGCATTTGAATAATTAGGTCGGTGTTCACTGGTCATGATTGGAGATGAGAGGAAAGATCAGAATCTTGAATGAGGAATATAATCACTATGTTACAAAAGAACCTCGCGGCAAGACGCGGGGTTAAAATTCTAGTTCAACTCATTTATCGAATGATTATTTCAGTTTTTACAAATTAATATTTAATTTCATCGGCATTATAACTAAGGGAATCTCAAAGTCTTAACCAAACGAACATCCAAAAACAATCCTATTATGCATACATGGTTGCATAATGCAAGCTCATCGATTCACATAAACAAAGATATTGAATTCTTGGAATCTTGGGTGCCTTATCTAGATTCAAAAAACATATATAATAGCATTCATAATCCATCCTTACGTCACTATCCTTATAATTACACCAAAAAAATATTAGTTTTTCTCTCTCATTTTAATTAAATGATATTATTTATGCATTTATCATTATCTTTTTTTTTCTCATTCACTCGAAATCACTTTCAAAAATATAAAAAAAGTTTATGAGGTTTGTACTTGTGTTTCTCCAAATATGAGAAAACACAGTACAATCCCCATAAATTTTCTCTATTATTCAATCACAACCACTCACAACAATCTCCTATAATATATACAAACACTCGTACAAAAATGAGGAACGGGCTGTGAATGCTCTAACCTTTGTCTAGTTAATAATATTAATAATATTGATATATACTCTTGCAAATGGAAGCATGTGAGTTAGAAAATAGTTTAATTTAAATAAAAATAACTTTTGATCGTTTGTAGATACAAAGCGTGTAAAACATGGACGAGAACCAAATAACCGAACGGATGATGTGAAATATAATATTACACAAACTGCCTAACTCTAGCTCCCAACAATGTTGACTATAACCGCAAATCATGAAATTCATAATCTAATTGATTGCGTTTTAATCGTAAAGAAGTGTGAATTTTGGACTGGGTTAATTTATTTTATCATCTAATTAATTTAATTGTATATTATTAATTATAACTTTCTACAATGCTCTTTATATACAAAGGTTTATGTGTTTATCATCTTATAAAACAAACAAACAAACAAACATACCCAGTAAATCTCACTCAAGAGCAGGGTCTGGGAGGGGAAGTTGGTAGCGAGTCTTTCCTCTATCTTGGAAGATGGAGAGATCGCTTCTGAAGAGAACCCCGACTCAGTAAGGAAAACAATAACAGTAGCAATTATAATATACGACATACAACACACAGGTATAGATCACATAAAAGCTGAGAAAGTGTGTACAACTTTGTGAACATTGTGGAGTCTAATGGCTATATCAACTCACATACTCGATAATGGTTGTGTATTATTTAAAATGTCTTCTTAGTTATATTGTCGCTCTTTTAGATATTCTTTTAACAAATTAGATGAATAGTTGTATACTACGATGTGTAATTCAATTGAAATTTCGGTTTTACAAAAATGAAATAAGAAACTAGCAACCCATGTAATCCAATCAGAATGTCATTACCTAAATGTTTCTTGACAGGAGTAACATGAAGCTTATAATTAAGGATGTATTCAAGATGTTTCCTCTAAAGAGAATTGATTTCTAGTCGAGTGCTTAAATTTTTATGGTTATGCATAGTAAAAAAAAACGTTTTCTTTTGTGGAATTAAATAGTTTATTTAAAAGATATTATGTTGTGCTAAACAAATAGAATATCATGATTACAAAAGTCTATCCATCATGGCATCTAGCTAGGTCATGGTGAAGTTAAGATCTAAACATCAAATTGAATATAAGTCTGTCCCTTTTGTATCTCAAGGTATTCTCTTATTGCTATCCGAGCTTTTTAATTAAATACACTCGTTCAATAAGATCGTTTCTATGATAAAGCCTCAGTAAAACGACATAAAGACTCCCTACTTTTTAGTTATAAACTTTTATTGGTGAAATTTCATTCTATATAATTAGGGTAGTGTTATAGTAAAAAGTATGTTTAATCTAAAAAGTCTAAGAATTATCGTGGGCTTAACATGTATTTTTTTATTATTTTAAAGAGAAGAGTATTTTGGTAATTGTATAAAAAACGTCAACATATTGTGTCATATATTAGTTTATTATATCATATATTTTATATTATTTGTTATATATATTTAAAAAAGTACAATAACTAACAAAAAGACACAATTAACTGACTAAAAACACAATGACGAGATATGAGTTAAAAAATGTTTTTTTTAATTTTTATATAACAATATTGTACTTGTTTTTATGATGTAATTTTTATTAAAAATAATCTCATACATAAAAGTTATGAACGTTATGGGGGAACTTGCGAAAAGTCAACAAAAGTTACTAAAATAACTCTCTATCAAATTTTTTTCTACAATTGATCTTAACAATTGATTAAAAAATTGATGGTTGAAATTACTTATTATACTTTTTAGTTTTAAACCATTTATATTTAAACATTTCCCATATAATTAACCTAAACTAAAAACGAAGCAAGTTCAAGTAAACCAAATTCACTAAAATATTATTCTATAAAGAATAATGATATGAGTAGGATAAATATAAAGATCTTTCTATTTTATATAATAGAAAAGAAAAGAATTATTTTCATGAGATAGTTGAACATACTTATAACATAATAAATCAATGGCTTTCGTTAAAAAATGAACTTTTTTCTAGCATTCTTTAATTTCAAAGATGAAATTATCAACACTGTGAAATGAAATAGATATAAAGTTGATTATCAGATTCAACTAAATAGAGATAAAGTTGATTATCAGATTCAACTGTTTACCATTGCATTACAGATATGATGCTCTCAACTTTCAATTAGGCATGATCACATGACATAAATCAACATAGAATAAAGTTTTATATAACAGAAAATATATTATTTCAAATAAATATTTATATATATATTCTAAAACATAACGATAAATCAAGCTAGCGATATTAAAGTTAGTTAAGCAAAACCAAGTAGTTTGATATTAATTTTAACAAAACGTCATGTTTTAAAGAGTTTCACGTATAAGCTTAGACTCGCGATAGCACCATATTGACTTTCCCCCTCCACACACACATACACACTCATATAATATAAGTTCAAATACAAAGTCTTTGAAAATTAAAAAGTATAAAAATAAATAAAATGTTGACACATGTTTTTTTTTTATCAAAATTAGGTTGAGGGAAAAATTGATAATGTTCACCCTTCACAAGTTTCACCTTTTTAAACGCTCTTAGCTTATACATACGATAATATTTAAAATAAATTATTATAAAAATGAGTATATTTTTATCTTTAAACCGTGTATAGTGTTGATATAAAAAAACACAAAAAAGGTTTTTTCATGTTTTTAGCTCAGTGTGTATTTTCTTCGGCTTATTGTGTAATTTTCTAAATTGACGATGATTACACAATTACCTGATTATGATTACACAATGAACTAGAATCGTAAAAAGTTAACAATTTTTTAGCATTGTGTTATTCGAAAATCATCATATTTGAAAAACACAATGCATAACACAATAGTTAATATTAAACACAATAGATAACACAATTACCAACACTATACTTGATGAGCAACATTAGACATGATGAGCTGCTTAACGAGTATTACATGATTACTTGATCAGCATTACACGAGAAACTAGAAAACTTAAAAAAATTACATTTGAGCATTGTTTTATTTAAGAGTTATTATTAAAAAAACAAAATGATCAGGCTTAGACACAAAAATCTGACGAATATTACACAATGATCTGAAATGCCATGAAATTTTTTTATCAACATTAACGTGTTCTAAAGATAAAAAAAATTGTTTTTTTATGATTTAACTATTTAAAAAATATAATATTATATGTAAAACTTATGAGCATTTAATGAAAAGTGTGAAACTTGAAAATGTGGCTAAAACTAAAAACTCTTTCAAATAAAGTTTTAATTATATGTGTGTGTGCATATATATATAGGAAAAGGTTCAAGCAAAAACCCTCTTTTATTGCAAGAACTTGCGAAAACTCACCAAGATCAATGAATATCATTATTTTTTTGTTTAAATAATATTATTACACATATAGAAGATTATAATCTGATATGTGAATAAATATACATGTTAATAATACATATCTTTTCCCATTTTAAGTGATTTTTGTTTCAAATTAATCTTTATCGATACTTAATTGTGATTAATTTGATTTTTGTAGCTTCAAATGGTTTTTTGATGATTTCAAAAGAAAAAGCCAAGGAATTCATGAAGATTTTGGAAGTTTAGAAGCTGTCATGGCCATGACAAGAGCTGTCAGGGCCATAACAAGTTACAACCCCCCTTTTCTTGCGCATTATGGCCATGACAAATCCTGTCATGGCCATGACACGCATCAGACCCCCTTTTTAAGCTCTTCTTCTTCTTCAATTTGGGGGAGACGAATTTTGGAGTAGAAACCCTAGTTTTTCTCCATTCTTGTGGAAACTTTGAAGAAGTTCTTTCAAGAGTTCAAGCTAGGTTGAAGATCAAGCATTTCAAAGGAAGATTCAACTACACACAACCCACCTATACTCATCTTTGGTTTGAAAATCTCTAGATCTATGATGTTTTCTTCCATTGTTATGAGTTTGGTTGTGGTTTTTGTAAGCCTCATGGGCTAAACACTCTTTATCACTTAGATTATATGAAGCTTAGCATACTTTAACATATGACATGTAACTTTTGGTGATGATTAGGTCAATGT
Source organism: Flaveria ramosissima (assembly GCA_025215565.1). Classification (NCBI taxonomy): domain Eukaryota; kingdom Viridiplantae; phylum Streptophyta; class Magnoliopsida; order Asterales; family Asteraceae; genus Flaveria; species Flaveria ramosissima. The sequence continues at coordinate 74,926,685 of CM046035.1, forward strand.
TTATTACAAAGCTATGAATGTTCTTCAATGATTGTTTATACTTGTTGAAATTGATGAAATGATGAATCTTGTGGGTGTTGTAATCACATATTGTTGAAAAACTTTATGTTTTAGACCATCTATTCATGAAATGCATACATTAGTGTGAGGTTTATGGCATTTGACTAGGAATGGTGAATGACAGTTGATTATTTAGTCAAATTAAACAAGTGTGCATCCAAATACATATGTTTGTAAAAACCATTGAGCTTGTTAAAAATATCCCCTAACATTGTGTATGTGTAACCATATATAATACGCATATTTATGATTCGTGTATTCGTGTTAGGACATTCATAAATTGAAGGATTTACATAGCTATTGTTACATACGCGAATTGAGGTGGTTACCATGTGTTTATCGTGTTAACTTTCCAAATATTTGTGGGTTTGGTATCCTTGACGGGAGTCCTAACCATCTTCAACTTTGGCTAAATAATATCATTGGGTCTTCATGGCATAACTTTAGGTGGCTATTGTGTGTTTATCGTTTTAGCTTTCCAACAAGTTATATAATTAGATAACCTTGACAGGAGTCTAGTTTATATCCATGTTTCATGTGTAGAAAATGATCTCACCATAGGTTCATGCATGTTGTCATTGTTTTGGTAAGTGGATTCGAAGTCTAAGTGATATCTTCCTCTAATTAATTATCTTCGTCTTCGTCTACTTTCTTCATTAGTTTAATTATTAGCTAAATTAGTTAATTATATTATTCACAAATCATCTTTTATTGGCTTGATAATGACAAAGACTTAGTATTAGGAGCTTTCGTGTCCACGGATTGATACTTGGTTCTTACCAAAAGCTATACTACTATCCAATATGTACACTTATCTATTATTTGTGTAGTTAGTCATAAGGTGAAAATCATTTTTATAAATTTAAAGCTTAATTGTGTAAAATCCATTTATTATATATATATATATATATGTATGTATATATATATGTATATATATATGTATATATATGTATATATATATGTGTATATATATATGTATATATATATATATGAATAATTATATATATATATATATATATATATATATATATATATATATCAAACACACTTCATGATCTTTTATGTATATGTGTAAATTCGTAAGTGTAAAAGAGTTTACATTGGTTTAAGTTTTACAAAAAAACACATATATTTAAAGTTGTAAGTAAAACTTACACCAATATAAACTTTTTTACACTTACGAATTCATACATATATATAATATATCATAATCTTGTATATGTGCAATAATGTTATTGCAATAAAAAATTATGATTTCTATTGATCTTGACGGGTTTTCGCAAGTTTTTGCAATAACACATGGTTCTCATTTGAACCTTACCATATATATATATATATATATATAATATATATATATATATATATATATATATATATATATATATAGAGAGAGAGAGAGAGAGAGAGAGAGAGAGATGGAGAGGAGAGATCATTTGTTAATTCTTAATTATTACGATAACTTATCAAAATAAATTAAACTAACTATCTTTCTTATGTTGGAATAATATTATTACATATATACAATATTATTTATTTTATATATATGTATAAATTCACTACTGTAAAAAAATTTAAAAAAATGTAAGTACACCTAATTATACGTGCAAATATATTTTAAGACTATCTCCATTGGTTGGGTTGGGGGTTGGGTTGTGCACTATTAAAAAAAAGAGAAAAATAAAACAACCCGGTCACCATGGCAACTCAAGTTACAACCTCAAAAGATTTCTTTTAATGCCGCTTGTTATTCTTTTCTTTTCCAATTAATATTCATACTAATTAGATTTTGATATAATTTATATTTTCTCTAATAACTTATAATTTTTAAGATTTTAAAAAAATATAAAAACACAATCTTGTTGAAGATTTTTAACGAACATGCTAGTATAAATTTTATTTAACAGAGTTCGTTTTAAAGAATGTATTTTTTGAAATAAAATAAATATTTTTATATTTCTATTGAGTTTAAATAAAAAATCAAAATTTAAAAAAAGGTAGTGAAAATTGAGTTGTTAATAAGAATGAAAATTTATGTTTAGTTAGGTTGTGTAGATTGAAGAGAAAAAAAATTAGTTTTATATTAAAAAGTAGGGTAATTAAATATACATGTATTATACAATATTAAAATTCTCGTTTAACACATTCTTAATTTCTTATGACCCTCTTCTGGGTCTACGCAGCCATGTAAAGAAAACGTAATTTAGAAAAAGTAAAGGATAAAATATAATTTTACAAGATCTCAGGTGACGCCCTAGATCTTCCTAACACATTTGCCCATTATTGGTGTATTAATATACTTATTTTATTAATTTTATTAAAACTCCTCGAAAACGACACTATCATTTTTATTTGTTTCTTCTATTATTATTTTTTAACTTATACAACCTATATCTTATTATCATAATCGTTACTCTTTTATAAGCAACTAGGAGAATCCTCACGCTCTTTCCTCGCAAAACGATAAGATACTAACTAATTGTTACTTAATGCTACAATAGAGTGTTAGAGGTGACTAATTAATTGTTACTTAATCCTACAATAGAGTGTTAGAGGTGACCAATAAGCAGCATGAAAACTATAATTTCTTTTTACAAGTACAATAAAACTTAAACAACGAATAGAAAAAGTAATATTACAACAACTGAAACAATTATAATTACATTAAGATTACAATAAAAAATGTTGTCGCAAAGTTGTAGAAATAATTTCGTACAAGGCTTTTTCCAGCCAAAATGACTTTTTCTTAACGGCCAACGATGAATTTTTAAGCCCGGTCACCCCGGTAAATTCATTGGCGAAAGGCCACCCACGCCGGCGAACACAGACAGCACTGGTGACCCGGCTCGCTCACCATTCCAAGGGAAACCCACCACCCAAAGGCCCATTGTGATAAAACTCTTAGCCCACTTGGAGCAAATTGCACATAGTGAGACTTCAAACCATTAGCTCCACGGATTGGAGTGGGTCTATTAGCACAGGGACAGACCTGTTAGAAGAATCCCTACGGCATCCTTAAGAGGCTCAAAGATCGTGAAAAAATAACGAGTAAGGACGTGTCCAATCTGAACCAAGCTCAAAGCTAAAAAAGAATAAGGAAACACACTCTTTGTCGGAACGAGGAAGAACTGTTGACGTAAAACCCGCTTTTCCGCTCTTTCCCTCTCTTCTTTGCGACAAGCTTCGGAACCTAAGTCAGAGAGATGAGATCTCATTGCTAGTGTTCTTTTTAAAAAGTCATAGAGCTCCTTATCCTAAACCAGTTGATCTAGGACTCATTGGCGTCAGAAATGACTTAATCATCTGACCACATTAGACAAGGATGTTTGTCCGAAATCATGTTATTGTGAAGGGCTTTTTTATATTTTAATATTTTAATTAATTATTACATAATTCTATATTATATATATTACTAATTACCAACTTTAATATGCTCAGAGAGTTGTACATTGTGTTTAATGTGTTGTACCCACCTTTCTCTTTTTCTTAATCCTTAATTTTTTTATATTTTAATTCAATAATTTTATATCTTTTACAATTTAAGCTAACTACTTTTAACTTTTGTTCCTTATACTTTTCATATTATATATATATTCTTTTTGTTTTACATCTCAGTCTAAATTTTACGAGTTTACTCAGCGCAACGTGCGTGTGCGGTTCAACTTTTTCCCCTTTATTTTTTTCGTTTAACGCACTGTCGCAAAACGCACTGGTTCTATATCGACGTAGTTATTGTTTTCTGTGTTTTACGTTTTGCCTTCGTGGTTTAATGTTTTTATGCATTCTTTTCGTTCGGTTTATTTTTCTCGTTTTTATTTATTTTTTTAATACGAGTTTTTTTGTGTAAGTGATCACATACGATTGTGCGTCATTGGTGCTATTTGACAGGGTTTTACGCCCCCAGCGCAACGCGGGGGCTTAGTACTAGTATATTACTAATTACCAACTTTTGTGTGCATCAAAGTTGGTAGTTTAGGCTTAATGGGTTGTACTCACATTTGGAGTTTTTAATTTTTAATCCTAATACTATTACATATTTTACAAATTAACCTCTATATAATTTCACCTTGAACTTTATCTCCTATACTTTTTATATTTTACAAGTTTTTTCGTTTTACGTTTCGGTCTAAATTTTACGAGTTAACACACTGCAACGTGTGTGCGTGATTTTAGATTTACGCTTATTTTTCCCCTTTAACCGCCCGTCACAACGCGCAAGTCCTCGATCAACTAAATTATTTTTTTAATGACATTATTGTTATTTGGTATTATTTTACACCCTCCACCGCAATGCAGGGGGAGGGGAGGCGAGGGAGGGGGAGGGGGAGGGGGCTTAGTTCTAGTTAATTATAATACAAATTATTAAGTTGGAACGGTCGGTCAAACTCACTAGTCAAATATGATATATTGCAAATTTTTTCACAACAATACAATTTTTTTTTAATTTTGAAGATAACGTTGTGACGTGCTTATTTCCATATATGTTTCGATATAAATTTTATTTAAAACTGGCCTGATGCACCGCGTGGACAAAATCTACTAGTTGTATATCTATACAATTATCAACTATGTCAACACTAAAGTACAATATATTTTGTATGTTTTACAAATCATTAATATTTTGCTAAAACTTATATGTGGGTGAGTGAAACTAAGTTTTCAATGGATGGAACTACTTTCACCATATATATTGAAGTTTATATTTATGATTTTAATATTTTAATATTACTCTATTAGTATTTACAACGAGAAATGAATAATTTATTTTAATATTTTAAATTTCAACCACATTAGTTTGAAGTAATTTAATTTTAAACTTAACTTTTGGTTATTTGATTTTGGCTACTAAAGTTTAAGATTTTAAATTTCGGCCATCAAACTATTTTAGTAAAACATTATTTACCAAGTTTGACCACTAGAATTTAGTATTTTATATTTTGGTCGTCGATTTATTTTTTGACTTTGACCACAAAAGTATATGATCTTAGAGTTTGATCTCTAAACTATTTATAGTTAAGTTTATTTTTTCGTTTTTGACTACTAAAATTTAGTAATTTTTAACTTTCGCACCCAAACTTTGTTTTATAGCTTCCGACGAGGCAGACAGATAACGGCCAAAGTAACGTGGCATTGCGTGTGAGAAAATTAACCAGACTCCGCTATGTAACCATGGCTTTGGCTACTAAAGTTAAGAATCTTAGAGGTTGAAAACTAAACTATTTATATAGTGAAGTTTAAAATTTTTTTAGTTTGGTCACTAAAGCTTATTAGCTTTTGAGTGTTGCCACCAAACTTCGATTTTATGGTTTCTGACGAGCTGCACAGGTAATGACTAATTAAGTAAACGCAATGCTGCGTGTGAAAAAATTGACCAAATTCCCGTCGCATAGCACGAGATGAAAAGCTAGTTATTTTACATTATCTACCTTATTGAAAGAAAAAAATTTATTTGTAATATGTATTCTTTATATGTAAATATATTTAGCATTGATTAATCATATTGATAAAAAAGATATTAGTATAGTTAGTACTTCTTAATTATTATATATTTTTATAATATCTAATAATTATATACAAAAAATAAACTAAAATGACGAAATCATTATCAATATAAATCAAATTTTAAATGGTTTAGTTTTGTACACCTGGTACACCACCCGTTTTCCTATTATTCATATATGCCTACACCTTATAAGATTTACATCCTTTAATCTTTTGAATATTAAAAAAACAACTTATCATAAAAGTGTTTCTCAAAGACTTTAAATGGTTATCTAATAAGTTTGTGCCATATATTTGATTTAACAAAAACAATAATGTTATACTGATTTAACTTAAAAATGATTTGGGACAATTGTATCAAATACTTTATCACGTTGCGTACAGTACTGCCGCAACGCGCGAGCATACGTACTAGGTTCTGTTACATGTGCATGTAATTTATGTATATTTTTCTTTATATAAATCATGAAAAGAACATTTAAGTAAAAGTGCTGACAGGAAACTCGAAAATATAGCACGTGGTGGGGTAGAGTAACAAATAAAAAAATCATGCAGGGAAAATTAAACAAAACGAGATCTGTGTCACATAATTTTTCTTTGCATATATATATATATATATATATATATATATATATATATATATATATATATATATATATATATATATATATATATATATATATATATATATATATATGTATATGTACCTTGGTTGAAACCTTGATCCATAAACACTAATCAAACCTTGATCCATAAACACTAATCTCAATGAAGACATCCCACCCTCCGCCTTTGCCACAATATCTCAAAGATGATGAAGTAAGCCATGAATGCATGGCCTTACTTTCCACTCTTCCCACTGAACCAGGATGGGTTTCCACTACGTTATGCAACTATCAAGGCTTTTGGCATAACGCTAGACAACTACAAGGAGTTCTTTCATGTCAAAAACACTTTCAGGCTCATGACACTGATATTCTTCTTGTCACCTCTCCAAAATCAGGCACTACATGGTTGAAGGCCATCTTATTCGGCTTAGTAAACCGCACCCGTTTCCCACAATCCCAAGACGATCACCCATTACTATCAAACAACCCGCATATGCTCGTACCTTTCTTGGAGCTTAAGCTCTACCTCGACAATGATAATCCGGATCTATCATCCTTCGCCTCACCAAGACTCTTTTCCACTCATTTACCATATGTATCTTTACCAAAATCTGTTAGGGAGTCACAGTGCAAGCTTGTTTATCTTTGTAGAAATCCCAAAGATACTTTCATTTCTCTTTGGGCTTTCACAAACAAGTTGAGGCTTCAGAATATGGGGACAAATTCAATTGAAGACGTATTTGAGAAATTCTGTAAAGGAGTAAGCTTGTATGGACCCTTTTGGGATCACATGTTAGGTTATTGGGAAGAAAGCTTAAAGAATCCGGATAAAATTTATTTTTTGACATATGAGGAGATGAAAGAGCAACCTGAGCTTCATTTGAGGAAACTAGCTGACTTTGTAGGGTGTCCATTTTCATTGGATGAAGAGAAAGAAGGTATGGTGGAGGCTATTTTGCAGATTTGTAGCTTTGAGAATCTGAGTAATTTGAAGGTGAACAAAGAAGGGAAGCTTCCATCCGGTGAGAATAACAGCGCATTCTTTCGAAAAGGTGAAGTGGGCGAATGGAAAAGTTATTTGACCGCTGAAATGGTAGAGCGTCTTGAGAAGATATGTGAAGAAAAGTTTGGTGCTTCTGGTCTAAAGTTTTAGGTTCCCTTTTGCATGCAACATTAGTGGCATCTTAGATCATGTCCTTCAACTATATGTGTCATCCGCTTTTGGTGTCATAGCCTATACAGAGACACTTATTGCTTGGGCGTCGATCTTGACAATATCTGTGAAAGAAAAGTTATGTGGTTTGGGTTGAAAGTTTAGTTTCCTTTAGTGTGTTTTTGTTGTTTTTAAATAAATGTTTGTTTGAATACTCCCTTTGTGATGTTGGACGTTAAATTATTGTCGAATTCGCTAAACATTTATGTGTGGAGTATAATGTAACAGTGGAATGATCTTCTGTATTAATCCAAAATAAGATCAGGTTTAATGTTTTCTTTATTTTGGCTAAATTAAAATATAGGGATAAATGAACCACACGACAACTTTCGCTGAAAAGTACATACGAAGTTTTTTAATTGGTAAGAGCGACGAATGGGAAAGGACTTAATAATTGAAATGAATTCTTAATTATCAATATCTTCCACCATTAATGAATCAGGTGACATGTTGAAAATGAAATTACCAACCCACTAATTATATATCTATTTAAAAGTAATGAGGATAAATATTGATTTATAAGGTTTCAATGCATCAGTGTACACATAATTTGTTGCGATAACCGCTAATAGAAGCAGTCAATTATGAACCAGAAGATTATTTGTTATGAATTTAATGAAGTGAAATTAGATTCTGGTTGCGGGTTCGGACTTGCTCTATTTGATAATTAAAGATAAACAAATGTAATTATTTGGTTTGAAGATCAAATTTAGTGGGATCCTTACATTCTTTGAGTCTCATGTACCAAAAGCATATTTTCTTACATGCCGGTTCTTCTTCTTTGGATATATAATTCGTTGATGCTGATTTTCAGCTGTTCTTGATACATTGAATAAAATTATTAAGCTATCATGTATCAACATTGGTGAAAATCATGTTTGAATGACTAATTCATCATACAGAAATAACTTCTTCATCTCCATATTCAACTTTACGAACTAATTTGCGAGGAACATGATTAGGGCTTTTGCAGTGGAACTACCATAACGATTTCAGGTAATTAAGTGTTTGGTTGTGTGGTACATGGTTTCTCTTTCTAAACAACATGGTTTTGATGGAATTTGTGAAGGTTTGATGATGGATGCTATAGTTTGTGAAGGTTAGATTTGATGAACATGCTGCTAAGGTTGCATTTTCTCAAGGAACCATTGTACCCATGAAATCTTTTGATACATTACACCATTATTCTGCATTTAGAGGTTTAACGCTTCCTGTTTCTGTAAGTTAAACAATGTCTGATGCATTAAAAGATTATTGCGCACAGAGGCTTTATTGGAAATTGATCGGTATGTTGTGGTTCATCCTCCTCAATATTCAAACAGAATCATTTTTTATAATATATATTACTGCTTAAAATTTTCTTTAGGTTTCTGGTGTTTTGGAGATGTGTAATTATTGGAACTAGTTATTTCACTGTCGCGCGTTGAGGCGAGGCGAGTGTTATGCTGATTGACGGGTTTAAGATAAGAGTGGTTCACATTTTCTTTTGCAGGCCTACATTAGTTTAAGCCACTCATAGTGTTACCCAGTCGGACCGGCCGGTCTGATCCTGTCCTAACAACAATGATGCAGGCAATATAACAAAGGAAGTTGAATGAAAGCATCTCATCCTCATTCAAATTTCAAAATTCAATAAGCCTACTTCTTACAGCAAGATCATTTTTATATTGGATGAAGAATTATACAACAATGATGTATTACAACAGGTCAAAGTTATTCCAAATTCAAAATAACATATTACATTATTTACACCCACAAAACATAGTAAACTATGAGATGAACAATTATACACCCAGAAAGCAGTGTCATACCAAACATACATCAATAAATGATTACGGGGCATTATATGACTGCTTCATGCGCTTCACATTAAGAAAGTGCTTTTAGTTATTCTTGACGACTCCCACCCTCAGACATAGGCGTGTTTTTGTGTATGTGTATATGCATATATAGCGTTTTCGGACCGCATAAACACCTATACCTATGACGTTTAAATCAAGGTTAACCAAAACAATTGCTTAAATAATCAAAACACAAGTTAAACTTATAAAATAGCTTAACGGGTTCTAAACTTTAATCATAACACAAGTCAAACACAAACGTAAAACTAATCACAAAAAACCTATTACCCGAAGTAGATCACAAGAAGATTAGCGCTCATCGTTCTTGAATGATCTTCAAAATCGTTGGTGATTTGCATAACAGATGATTGTGTGTTGTTAGTGAGAAGTGAGATGGTGAATCAATGACCTAGAAACTCACAGAATTTATCTCAAATCGTCCTAGGTCGAATTGGGGGGTGAAAAATAACTAAAACGCGGTTTTATAGGTGGTCCACAAAGACCCTTGCCTAGCCTACGCCGGGTACTTTTCTATTTAACTGAAGTTGGGAGCTAGCATAACCTACAGTGGCTATAATATGCTACGATGGGAGCCTTTTTGTTACACTTTGAATCTTTGTTTCTTGAGCCATCCAATGCCTTGTTTCACCACGTAAGTTTCCAACTTGATCATTTTACCTACAAAATCACCTCCATGCAACTCCTAGTTAACCTATTCCACACAATCAAAAGCATAAATACAAGTAATCATACTTAATTTTTAACATTTAAATACTTTAAATATCATTCCAACACACTTGCATCACATCCCCACACTTAACCTTTGCTTGCCCTCAAGCAAATCTATTCGAAACACTAAACAACATTATATAAGCCAAGGTCCCTTACCATGTCTTAACTATGGTACAAAGTCATACCCTATTCCAGAATAACAATAATCGTATTTGGTTAGTAAGTAACGGACGTTATATTTCTTTCAAAATAGAATCCGGCTAATTAAACCCAACATGCTTCCAACTTTTATTTTCAAGGAACACACCCCTTATCATTGTTCACTACTCTTGGTTATTTCTAGATTGGTGGAAAATGCACCAATATATCACTCAAAAGGTCCAAGTATGCAACTTTGTTATCATATACTTGAGTAACGATGAAACTTCCACAATAACACATAGACAATGCACTCATCAAAAGGACTTACAGGGTTTGAGCTTAGGTTAGGTAGGAATGTTTGCTTGTGAAAGTGGCTGAAATAAAAATCAAGGTAAATACCAACTATTGACATTCTTATTAACATAACTACTATTCAAACAAAACAAAAACCATAGCCATGTGTTTAACTCATAATCAGCAACTTGCACTTTTCTTTCCTTCCTAATTTTATTTCTTTTTCTTTTTTTTCCATTTCTTTTCCTTTTTTTATTTTATCTATTTCATTACTAACTATTACAAGAAAACAAATACCGATATTACTAGGAATGTCATCAATAGTGGTAACCAGGCCACATTGGGTAAAAAGAATAATTTGTCTATCACTATATTTAGTAAGGGTGAATGGTTGTTTTGGGTTCTAATGATGTGGGTTTAACAAAATAAAAATGTATAAGGCTTAGAGGGGCTACTAGGGGATATTTCTAGAAAAATTAATAAAGCACAAAAATGGTGTTGAATTAAAAAAGAAATCCTAGATTGCCTTTATCATCTATGTATATTTATCAAGTCTATCGTCTTAGCATGCATCAGATTAAACAATTTCTAAAACAAAGAGTCATATAGCCTACACTCAACTAATGAAACAACTTTTTGTGTGACTAACAATCTAGTAGGCTTCAATATCTACCCAAGTTAGGAAAAAGCGTTGTCGATTACGCATGCTTTTATTACACCAATAGCCTTATTAACTTTTTCTAAAAACCTTGCTAAACACCATTTATTTTGTTATCTTGAAAATAAACCATGACTTTAAAAAAACAAAGGACCCTTTTACATCAAATAAGAGCAACAATCTAGTAGGCTTCAATATCTACCCAAGTTAGGAAAAAGCGTTGTCGATTACGCATGCTTTTATTAACCAATAGCCTTATTAACTTTGCAGTCACAAAAGTCACGTCGTATTTAATAAAATTTGTATAAAAAATGATATGATTTAAAAAATGATATGTCATCTTTTCATATCTTCTTTTTTAAAATGCGCGCCTAGCTAAATTTTCAGTTCCCAAACTTCTAGACATATTAACCCTAGCTTTTTAAACACCCCTCTATTCTCCTCAACTTAAACCTCCATCCTCAAACAATATTTTTCTTCTCTAGGGGGATGTCCGCAGAACCACTTTAACGAAGATTGATAACATCATTCAAGTAAGTACAGATTAAGATCGTAAAGGACGCCACCACCCGCCTTGTCGGCGGCACCGAGCACAGCTAGTGCAGAGTCGTCCCCGGCGGCACCGGCGTTAATGTCTCCGCCTTTCTCCTCTAAAAACCGCCCAACCTTCTCCTTCTTCACCCCATCCGATCCCCCAAACCTTAATCTTCGATCTCTGTTTATTGATTAGTTTGTGTTTTTTGCTTTAGTACATGAAGAATTTTGAATAAGGAGGAATGGATTTCTCTCCAAATAGTTTCATGTCTACAGAAGCTAGAGTTGTTCAAATCATTCGCCGCTCGACACTCGCTCGACGATCGTGCGGATTTTACTCGAAAAATGCTCGTTCGAACTTCTGCTCGGTTGAAAACGAGTTGTTCGGCTTAGATCGGTTTGTAAACGATCCAAGCACGAGCAAAGGTCTGCTCGGCTCGGTTCGGCTCGAATTATATTATATATATAAATATAATTTATACATAGCACTCTAGAAGATTTGACCAACTATATTCAAATATAAAATTATATGTGCACATACTAGATCAATCAAACTAATAAAAAATTTAACACTAAGCATAAAAGTGAAATCTTAATTCTCTTAGAGACTTTTTTACCCCGCTCTTACAATTAGTCAATCATCTTCCACTCTCACAATCATCGTTCTTTTCAATATGCTCACCGCCTCATCAGCTACAACCTTAGTCTCATCTTCAAACCACAACTTATTCTTATCTTTGAAAATGTTATGTTATGAAATGTAGCTTCTTTTTTAAGTTATCAAAACTTAAGACCAAACATTGTCACCGTTTCTCATTGTAAGATAAATCAGATCACACACTACATAGTTGGGTTATATAAATTGCTCACAACTTGTTTGCGCGCGCTTGATACTTGCTTGGAAAACTCATGCTCGAAAAATGCTCGTTCGATTTTCCGCTTGGTTGTAATTGTGTCGATCAGCTTGGTTCGGTTTGAAAACAAGCCAAGCATGAGTAAAGATTCCCTTGGTTCGCTTCGCCTCGTGAACAACCCTAATAGAAGCTCACCTAATCATAATCTATAATCTAGGAAAACAAGAAATCAACGCAACCTAATCAATTCGCCAAACAATAATTATATATCCAGAATACGAGAAAGTTAGATATATGCGAGAAACTAGTTATTAGTTAACAAATTAAAAATTCATGTAGTGAGAAAACTAAGAAAACCACATTCAAACAATCAGATTATTTATAACTATTTTTGTTTTGTTTTATTTAAAGGGTATTTTAGTAAAATATTAACTCACTATTTTTGGTATCTTTATAATTTAAATTTCATGATTATCTTTCTCTCTCTATCATTTATCTTCTCGATCATTCATCTAAAAGCCCTAAAGCTAACCTGATTATACAGCCCGCTCACATCCACATATGAAGATGATGAATCAAGATGAAGATGATGAACCAAGATGAAGTGGTGAACCGAGATGAAGATGATAATTCAAGATGAAGTGAACTCGAGATGAAGATAATTACACTCTGGAGATGAAGATGATGGTTTGAGATGAAGATAATTATGAAATCAAGACGAAGATGATTATGAACTTGATGATGAACATAAGGAAATCAGTCCAAAAGAGAAGATCTTCTTCATCCATCTTTGGTTTTACTACAAGAGAACTTCTTCTTCTTTCACCTACTTCCTTTTTTTACTTTTTACAATCATATAGTTATAGTAATTTGAGTTGCATATATGTATAACATCTCCTCTTTATTTTTGTTTAATATAATGACACACATATGTAAGTTCATATACATAACACTTAAATATGATGTCAGCTATTGTTTCACAAAAGCAAATAAACGAGGTGGTGTTTCATATATATTTGATTTTTTATTCATCTTCATCATCGTCGAGTTACATCTACGTAAGCAGGTTTACATATGGCTGTACATCTATTCAGTGTAATTTTTTTAGATTACAGTGTACTTTATAGTGTTGCGTATGTGTAACTTATCAAGTTACACATAACTCGGTATATGTATAAATCAAGTTACATATATCTAATCACGTCAATGTACGGGTCAATTTCTAAGATTAATAAAATGTTTGCACTAGTTATATGTTTTATACTTACATATACAAAAATGAAAATGGTTGTTTATACATAGTAAAAATTATCAATGTGAATTAGTAAGTTAGAAGATTTAAAATTCAATATGATGGTAAATTTAAAGTTTGATTGGGTTACGTATACGTAACATATTGTTGCATATACATAACATAATGATACATACTGAAACTCACTGTTGTTTAATGTGATTATATATACGTAACATGACATCAATAGCTACTAAGGCTACTAACTAATTAGAGAAAGGTTATTTTAGTAATTATGCTAGTAAAGAAAAAAAACAATATAAGATTTCAGTTCTTATAAACTCTCAACTCTAGTTAGACGGTTACAAGGGCATTCAGAATTTAGAAAATCTTCAACAAATCTTTACTGATAATAGAGAATGAGAAGAATGATACCAAGTGATAGTGATATTAGAAGATCTTCGTAATTGTGGGTTAGGGTTAAGTATACCGTAAAGTCCTCATCACGATCAACTCCACATATGTTACGCTTGATAATCAAATTAAGATGGATGTATGTGTGTGATATCAAAGAACTTTAAACAAACTCAATCGAATATTATTAATCAAACAATTACAATACCAAAGGAGTTTACATTGTTGCAGCCTGATCCACCCGAGGTGAGCTTCCCTTGACGACGTATCACACAACCTTCTACTCTCTCACCCTTAGATCACTTTTACAAAATGAAAGAGACATAATGAAATAAAAGGTAGATTCATCTATTTATACTATCTAGATGTTCTCTTGCGACAACATGAGATTGTCGCATGACAACTCCAAGTTCTCGCACGATAACATTTTCATCAACATCTTGGAGTTCTCACATCCTTGTAGTTCTTGCATGATTTGAGTTTTTGATTTTCACTTGATATTGTAATCCATAAAAACTAGGTCCTTACATATACAATATGGTGTGCTGCAATTAAAAAGACTCGTATTTGTAGAAGCAAAGAAGAAATCAGTAGAAATAAAAGGCTCCGGTGACGATGAGAAGATCGACCGTTAGAAGTTGTAAGAGTTATATATGTGTTGTCTTGTGTTTGGTGTTTTGATTTCTATGGTGTTATTAATCAATCAATTGGTTGACAATGTGTGTGAATTGCGGTCGTGATCAATGTATTAGCTTGTATCCCTTTTACTTAAAATTACGAATGATTAGGGTTTTAAAGCCCGAATGCGGTGCATTTTCAAATGTAGTTTAAACAAAATAAAGTTATTAGTGTTATGTGTGTGCTATTTTGTGTATGTAATACATCTATAACATGTTATTTTAACCGACTAGTATGTTATTAAATGACAATATTAAAGGAAGTCTTAGGTTTTGTGGTTGAACTAGTTGTGGGAATGTCAGAGGTTTCTTGTTAATATGGATTAGCGAAGTTTGTTTCTTTGATATATATATGTGCCTTGTTTTTTTATTATGGGTATATAGACAATAGATAGTTGCTGATTGTGTTCATTGGTAAGATGCTATTATAGAGATTGAAAAGTAAATTTTGACTGTAACATGATGCTAAACTTTTAATTTTAAAAGTATAACATGTATGTAAGTCATTTGGATGTTATTATGAATGGTATAAGGTGAATTGTGCAATTATGGTTTAGTATGTTATTAAGGTTGTTAAAGGGGGTGTAATTGGGGTGGTTGATGTTATGGTTAATTTCAAATTTAATAATGTTAAATCCATGTGCTCTTATTTAGGTATTAGATGTATAACAAAATAAAAGTTTCTTGATACTAAATTAGAAAGGTGCTTCTTTATATTTCAACAAAAAATATTTATTACATCATGATCAGAAATGATAAAATGTATGCTCAATTCAATGTACTATTATTAGATTAATGTTAACGGGGTGATTTTGTGTTTTATAGCAACTCAAAGGAGTGAACGAGTGGCATTAAAGACATATTTCACCCGGTTTACAAATGACGAGTAGTGAAGGCGAAGAAGTACAAAGTAAGTGCTATTTAGCTATAAAACACAAGTGATTTTACGTACTGGATCAAAAGCAGTAACATTCGTTCGAATTAGGTAGCCAAAAACATCGACGGAACTTTCTTTTTGTGTTCTTTCACTTAAAACAGAATTAGTTTTTATGAATAAATTATGTTTGTCTATTTTCTTTGTATAGGTGCTTTTTAAAAGCAGTACGGTCTACTATATTGCATAATATATTTCATATGCTATGTTTGTCAAAAGTCAAGGCGTTTTCAAGAAACTATGTCATGAAGAGATGGACTACACATGATGTCCCTCATTCAGTTTGCTTTAACCAGAAGAGCGTTGTTGACCATACTTTCAACATTGTCCGTACTTTCAGATGATAACATAAGGAGGGATGTGGTGATAGAGGAGGTACGTGAGTATGTTCAACCGGAGAATGCGGAAAAAACAAGACATGGCAAAGGGTATAATGGAAAGAGTAAGGGATAATGTTAAGACATTATGTGTTTGTTTGTTAAGACATTATGTGTCATGTGTATGGAGGTATTTTGTGTACTATTGGTTTTAAAATTGTGGTTTCTTGTTTGGATAATGTTAACTCTATGATTGATAATAATTCTAAAGTTGGTTGTATTGGTGTTTATGGTACATGTATTAATTTAATCATATTCAGTAAGATGTATAGTAAAGATTAAAATCACCTGATGTTACCACAACATGAATAAAACTATATGTTATAAATGAAGAAGAAAAAAAGTTTACTTATTTTCATGATGGTTAAGGAATAGAGCATAACAACACTAGCTTGCTGAAATCTAACACAATCAAAGCAATAAACACACAAATGTTACACGGCATATAGAAATTTACTTATTCAAGCAAAATAAATTAATGTTTTCTATCATATGTGATATTATCATTCCTATGTTCTTAAGTTTGTGTTATTTTATAATAGGTTGAACAAATTAAACATGCTAATTAATTATGAGTTGGAACAAAACATGATCATAAATATATTAGCATTCCCTAATAACAACATATGCAAAATGATTATTTGTTGTGTGTTTTACAAAACAAACAAAGTGTTGATGATAGAATATGTATGAAGTATGATTATGAAAATAGCACATATATTAATGATAATTTATTACGAGCTGGACAAAATACACATTTGGTAAAGATAGCACATACTTAAGAATCTAGGAATGATAATAGCACATATGATAGAAAATTATTTTGCTGGCACTGAAAACTACAAGAGTCGATGAAAACTACAAGAATATGGGAATTAAAAAATAAAAAAAAACATATAAGAGAAGTACTAAAACAAAATAAAACATTGATGAGGTACGAGATTTTATGTATGTCACATGTGAACGGGAGAGTCGTTAGTCGTTCTCATCATTATTATGCCTAGAATAGGTACGTAACTTTTATTTTCAGTGACACAACATCATTCTCGATTTTCTTTGTGTTCTTCCTTGTTGAAACCCACAAATCCTAGCATAATCCTCATAGAAATAAGCATCATCAACAGATTTGAATGTCATACCCAAACTTGGCCTTCTTGATATAGGGACCTCGGTGTGTAGAATTTCCTTCCGGTACATGGGGATGTTTGCACAACGCCAGCACCATACTATTTATCGTCAACGACAATTGTAGTGTTATCTGAACAATAAAACAAAATCAAAATAGTACATTTACATCTACAGTGAGATATTTACATCTACAGTGAGATGGAATAACAAGAAAGCATACCAGGAAACTGATTTTAAATAATGTTAGGATGCTCCTCATGGATAATAAATTCTATCTCATGAGATTTCAAAAAAATTATAAAACATCATATTATATAAGCAAATTTTAAAGACTATATTTAACCAATGAAGATAGCAAGCTATTACAAAATAAATTAGAAAAAATCACACGGTAATCCTAGCACATATTACAAATATATATAAAAAAATAAATATAGCACATTATAAATAAACTCATTATTATAATAAAATTATAAATATATATAAACGGTGTAAATTACAAAATTTGTCCTTTATAATAGATCAGATTATGAAATGGGTTTTTTTATTTTAAAAAAATAGACTATTTATCCTTTACAATAAAAAACTCTTGCGGATTTCACACTTTGTAATAACAAACGTTAACTTTTTCAACTTTTTAAGTTAACTCACCTCAAGTCCAATACACATGAGGGTATTTTAGTTAGTTCACCCTTAAAGGACAATTCTTCTTCTTCTTTTATTATTATTATTATTATTGTTATTGTTATTGTCGTTATCGTCGTCGTCGTCGTCGTCGTCCTCCTCCTCGTCCTCGTCCTCGTCCTCGTCCTCCTCGTCCTCGTCCTCGTCGTCCTCGTCCTCGTCCTCATCGTCGTCGTCGTCGTCGTCGTTGTCGTTGTCGTTGTCGTTGTCGTTGTCGTTGTCGTTGTCGTTGTCGTTGTCGTTGTCGTTGTCGTTGTCGTTGTCGTTGTCGTTGTCGTTGTCGTTGTCGTGGTCGTGGTCGTGGTTGTTGTTGTTGTTGTGGTTGTTGTTGTTGCTGTTGCTGTTGTTGTTGTTGTTGCTGCCGTTGCTGCCGTTGCTGCCGTAGTTGTTGTAGTTGTTGTAGTTGTTGTAGTTGTCGTTGTCGTCGTTGTCGTCGTTGTCGTCGTTGCCGTCGTTGCCGTCGTTGCCGTCGTTGCCGTCGTTGCCGTCGTTGCCGTCGTTGCCGTCGTTGCCGTCGTTGCCGTCGTTGCCGTCGTTGCCGTCGTTGCCGTCGTTGCCGTCGTTGCCGTCGTTGCCGTCGTTGCCGTCGTTGCCGTCGTTGCCGTCGTTGCCGTCGTTGCCGTCGTTGCCGTTGTTGTCGCTGTTGTTGTTGTCGTCGTTGTTGTCGTTGTCGTCGTTGTCGTCGTCGTCGTTGTCGTCGTTGTTGTCGTCGTCGTTGTCGTTGTCGTGTTCGTGTTACGGTTATTGTTATTGTTACGGTTATTGTTATTGTTACGGTTATTGTTATTGTTACGGTTATTGTTACGGTTACTGTTTTTGTTATTGTTATTGTTATTGTTATTGTTATTGTTATTGTTATTGTTATTGTTATTGTTATTGTTATTGTTATTGTTATTGTTATTGTTATTGTTATTGTTATTGTTATTGTTATTGTTATTGTTATTGTTATTGTTATTGTTATTGTTATTGTTATTGTTATTGTTATTGTTATTGTTATTGTTATTGTTATTGTTATTGTTATTGTTATTGTTATTGTTATTGTTATTGTTATTGTTATTGTTATTGTTATTGTTATTGTTATTGTTATTGTTATTGTTATTGTTGTTGTTGTTCTTGTTCTTGTTCTTGTTCTTGTTCTTGTTCTTGTAAGTGTTCTTTACATTGGAGGTGTAGTACAATGTAAGTGTTCTTTACATTTGAGTTAACTTGTTAACACAATAAACAAAGGTTAACAAATGAACCTTACCCTATATATCTATATAAAAGATTTTAAGAGTTAATGAATGTGTATTAATCTACTAACTTATTAAACTTTCTACTTGTGTCTTTATGTGCTTGGTTTTTACTTGTGATTTTTACAATCGAATAGTCGGTAGAATATGATTGTGATGGCTTATTATAAAGAAGATAAAATAAAAATGATAGGGGTGTTTTCAAGGAGTTTTATTAAAGTTAGAAAAAGAAGTATATTAATAATTGATTATGGACAAGATCTTGTGCGTCCCCTGAGATCTAGTAAATTAGTATTATATCCCTTTTTTTCTAAATTACCAACTCCTAACAACTGGAACAAATTAAGATGTTCCTTATTCATTATTGTTTTACATGACTTGAGCAAAGGACTGTCGGTCCTAAGAGATTATGAAACAATCATTCAATAAAGAATCAAACTAAGGAGAACAAGATGGTATTAACCCTAGAACACCAATTTAATCGATCGATACTCTCTTATCCATGCTTACAACGATTGGTTATATACCGATACACAAGACCGGTTGAATGAACCAACACAACCCTATGCACAAACAGTTTCTATATTACAATCTTTATACATGCACCCTTAGACTAAACATAATTACATACTTAACTCTAAAACTTAGACTTTTCCATAAATACACTATTTTTACCCATAACTTTCAATCAAACTTGATCACACAATTAAGGCCAATAAGAGGATAAAAATGTGTTAGCGATCTTTTGGAATGAGCATCCTAGTGTCTCTTCTTTATTTTAGAGTTGAAGGGTTTAAATACTATGAAATACAAACACAAGTAGTAGGTAAGAAGTGAATTAGGAGCCTTTCTAAGGAAAACATAAAAGCTAAAGTTTGAAACAAAAGGCTTACGGTTTAACATTTTGTGTAATATAGGTGTTTTGGTTTAAGTGGTGTTGGAAACAGGGGCAAACCTGAGGCAATGGGTTGGGTATGAACCGACACCAATGAAAAAAAATTTACTTGCAATATATGTAATCGGAGCACAAGCGACCCCAAGTTTTTTTTAACACCGATCATGAAAATTTTTTGTTACTAATGACCAAAAAAGGTAATTGTAAGTTATACTCATAATATATAATCGGCTATGGCTTTATGAAAGGATTGTTGAAAAGTAGTGATTATTGAATAATGAAGATGAATAGAAGAAAAGTGGGTTAATTCATATAGCTGAGGAATCAAAAAACAGAAATGCATTTGTCTTTCTTTGTTCTTATTTTTGGTTTAGGGTCTACTCTGAGTTTTCCTTTCTCTGGGTGAGTAGATAAATAATAATAATAATAATAATAATAATAATAATAATAATAATAATAATAATAATAATAATAATAATAATAATAATAATAATAATAATAATAATAATAATAGGGAATAAATGATATTAATTAAGATGGAGACTATGGGGCAATTTGTTTCAGAGGTAAAATGCCTGTAGTGTGAGGATCACATCTGTAGATATCTGTAAAAAAAATAGATGGACCAAACCTCTATAATTTATAAAAAGAAAACGGTTTGGTTTTTAACTTCTGTAAGAGACTGATTACAACCTATTCAAAGTCAAAAACTGGTTACGTGCTGAAAATGAATCTACGTGGTGGCGGTGGTGGTAGAGCAAATGAAACACAGGCGATAGGGGTGATGGTCTGCAGGAGGTGGTGGTCTACGTCGGAGGTGAGGGCTGACGGGTTTGCCGGAGGTAAGAGCCGACGAATCTGTCGGAGGCGTGGTCTACGTGGTGCAGACAAAGGAGGTCAGAAATACTTTTTTTGAAAAAACAAACACCACCTATGTGTAAGGTCTTATAATTATTTTTTTCTTGAGAAGCATAATATATTAAATGTTACATCATGTCACTATTTGTCACTTTTTATGATACTATATATATGTGTGACCAATTCAAATAAGTTGTAAGATTTAATTAAAATCATATATGTGAAGTTTTTATAAAAGTCGATGTTTATTATGTTGTTGTTAAGTGTTAGATTGTTAGTTAATTTTAGACAATATGAAAAAGATTTAACATGAATTTATATGCCATACAAAAACATGAGAAGTTAGGAACCAAATCAACTAAAAACTCGAAAAATTTTGTGACAAGTATAAATTTGGCCGTAACTTCAATGACCCGAATAAATCCGACAAAAAATATCAATGACCCGACCTGATAGCAAATCCCTTTTTCTAGATATACGAAAACCAAAAAATTAACCCCAGGAAATAATTTCCTAGGTACGCCACCGATTCGAAAAAGGTTGTTTAGTATTAACTCAGTCTATGTGTGTACACACATATGTCATTAACTCAATGTGTGTGTCTCTATATACTCACATATGTTGAAGCCTTCATATATAGAATACACAATAATTACTCTATGCAGACTTCAGGCCCTCCTCTACCATATTTATGAAAGAAGACGAGCTAAGTGAGGAATGTAGAACCCTACTTACTACTCTTCCCACTGAAAGAGGATGGGGCCCAATGACAATAATGTACAATTATCAAGGTTTTGGCATCATGCTAGCGAATTGCAAGGAGTCCTTGCATGTCAGAAACACTTTCAAGCCCAAGATAGTGATATTCTTCTTGTTTCTATCCCTAAATCAGGCACTACATGGTTAAAGGCCATCTTGTTTAGCCTACTAAACCGCACCCGCTTCTCACACACCAAAGCAGATCACCCACTACTATCAAACAACCCACATATGCTCGTTCCTTCTTTAGTGTTTTAGCTCTACATCAAGGACGAGAACCCGGATCTGTCTAATTTGACATCTTCTAGACTCTTTCGACTCATTTACCATACATCAAGGACGAGAACCCGGATCTGTCTATCTTTGTAGAAATCCTAAAGATACTTTCATTTCTCTTTGGGCTTTTGCAAATGAAATAAGGCCACAAGAAATGGGGGAAAATTCACTTGAGAAGATGTATTTGATAAGTTTTGTAAAGGAGCAAGCTGGTATGGACCTTTTTGGGATCACATGTTAGGTTATTGGGAGGAAAGCCTAAAAAATCCAGATAAAATTTATTTTCTTACATACGAGGGCTTGAAAGAGCAACCGCAACTTCATTTGAGGAAGCTTGCTAACTTTTTAGGTTGCCCATTTTCGTTGGATGAAGAAAAAGAAAATATGGTGGAGGGTATTTTGAAAATGTGTAGCTTTGATAATTTGAGTAATCTGAAGGTGAACAAAGAAGGGAAGCTTCCAAACGGTGGGAAGAATAGTGCATTTTTTCGAAAAGGTGAAGTTGGTGATTGGAAAAATCATCTCCCAGCGGAAATGGTAGAGCGTCTTGAGAAGATTTGTGAAGAAAAGCTTAATTGCTCGGGTCTAAAATTTTAATTTCTCTTTTGTGTGCTCTTGCATTATTTGTTTAAATAATTTAATGTGTGATATTGGACGCTATATTAGTATCCAACTTGTTAAATATTGATATGTACCAAGTATAATGTAAAAGTGGAAGTATATTTGTCAGATAAAACCATATGATGATGATTTATAACTTATCTATACTATTATATAATACAAAACTCATGGGTAGATTGGTAATTTTCTATTTATGTAAGATACCTACAACAATTATTTAAGCATATAATACAAGTGTTTTATGCAAGTATTCCTAAATTGTCTTTAATAAACTTATTCTAATTAATACATGAGTTAGTGCATATGATTAAATTCACTTTAATAAGTATTATTTTATTTATAATAATTTAAATTGACATTATATTTATATTTTTCTTTTATATTATTACTATTTAAATTAAGTATTATATTATTAACTGAATACTATTTACCAAATATTTACATAGTTATAATAATAATAATAATAATAATAATAATAATAATAATAATTATTATTATTATTATTATTATTATTATTATTATTATTATTATTATTATTATTATTATTATTATTATTATTATTATTATTATTATTATAGAATCCGTATTCAAGGCTGGTCAAAAAATAGACTTAGTAGCACCCGCGCATCACGTGAGCCAATTCATTATACATAACATATAGAAAGCAATAATGAATATCTATATTATCTATACTATTTATAAAGCATTTTAAGATGTCAAAATAATAATTTTATCTTAACTTTAAGACACCAATAGGGTTAGTATGGTAATATTATGGTGGATTTTAATTTAAATTTTTAATCCACATAAATTCATTGAATTTAATAACAACAACAAAACAACAAAAATAATAATAATAATAATAATAATAATAATAATAATATAATAATAATAATAATAATAATAATAATAATAATAATAATAATAATAATAATAATAGTTTTTAAAGTAGTTATAATAGTTATTTATATGCTAAAAATAATTTTAGTAATAAGTAATAATGTGTAATAATATACAAGTAATGAAACTAAAAATATACAAGCTCTCAAAACCATTTCAAGGTTCTAAATCTTATATTGTTTTTCTCTTGTAATCATAAAAATATGTTGGTTTATAAATCTAAATATGTCATTATTATGTGCTAAATTATATCAATGTTTCGACATGACTTTTTTAAACAGATTTGTCTATATAATTTTTAATCATATCTACGGATTGAATACTAATGTACAAGTAATCGAAATCAGGTGTTATAAATTTTAACGACCCACGGCAAAGCACGGATGCACACACAAGTATATTGAAATTGGTATTTAATTTATGAATATTTAAAATTATTAATTGTTTTATAGAGTCGAACATGTATGAATATAACACGTGTAGCTCTGTGCCAGTATATTGTAGTAACGAAAAAGAATCTTGTGCAATCTTACCCGCTAAAGGAGATTCGCGTTGTGCATTCTCACTCGATAAAGGAGATTCGCCTTGTGCAATCTCACCCGCTAAAGGATTTTTACCTAGTGTATGCTCACTCACTAAAAGAGCTTAATACTTGTACTAGCTCAAAGTTAAAGTGAAAAGATAAAGATAAAGTAAATGAAAGAGTACCGCATTAAAGCTTGAAAGCCTATGGTGAAGTATAAATGATGATAAATATATTAAGTTTATAATGCATTGATGGTTTAATATTGATTAAAATTAAAGGCTTTTAAATGTCTAAAATGCCAATGAGTTTCTTTAAATTTTTAAAACTTGAACTCACACAGCGTTGGCTTTTGTATGCATATTATCTTGACAGCTAAATAAAAGTTTCATGTCGGAAATCTATTTTTAAAAAGTTTCTATTTTTGAAAAATATGACATCATTACACATATACAATCCATAAATAGCTTAGCACGTATGTAAAGTTACCTGGCTGTAATCAAGACTAACATTCTTATAGATCAAATGTTATGAATGAACGTAACAAATTTAGACAATTATTAAGTATTGACAGTTTTATTTTCGTTGCTATGTTAATGAATGTTTTAAGTTTAAGAATTATATGTTTCTGATGTTCAAAACTCCAACTATGAGGTTGTCTGAAAACAGGGCCTTACAAGCATTTAATTAAACATTATTAAATGCATAAATTTATGATCAGAAAATAATGTTTCTACTAGTCTGAAAATAACCTGAAAATACCGGATGTCATATTGTCATTAAAATAACTTCACCTAAGCACAATAACAAATAAATTCATTATATGAGCAACTAAGAAGTTAAGGACAAGTAGTCAATTCAATACCTAACATTAATTATAAAGTTACAATTTTATAATGAGAGAAACTAATAGATATCAAATAAAACAAAAATATTATATAATATATATTATAATAATTAGTTGTGAATTTAATTGTGGGTATATTAAATTTGAAATAGAAAGCAATTAGGCTTTTTCATATTCTCTGGGATGTACCGGCCCTACCGATATCGCCGTCTAAAGATCAGACCCGGTATAAAATTCTTATGGGTGGTGACTACAACCTTTGGCTCCATTTCAGTTCAGTACCAAATAACTCGGTTTGTTATAAAGAAAAAATTTGTTTTTAATAGTATCGAGCTATGATACCACCCTCTCATAACCATTAATAACTTTTGTTTAGTTTGTTAGATGATTACGAATATGTTTTTGTTATCTTGTTAAGAAGTCATGCTATTCAAGTATACTTCTGCTTTTGGTGTCCTTGAAAACTATTAACAAGAAACTCACAAGACATGTTAATACATCTCTCACAGCTAAAGTAAGTAAAATGGTAAATCATAGCTAGGTATGACATAAACCGAACACGAAATTCGTGGGTTTTTGCTTAGTGCATAAGGGTTCGTGTCAGTTTCACGTGGAACCCACGAACCTCTCAAGGTAGAGGGTCTTGTTCGGCTTAACCCGACGTGTTTATGGTTGATGTATAGTAGAGATCAAATGAAAACTAATGTTTTAATAAAAACCAAAAAAAACCAATTCTAACCAATCATATAATTTAGTATTTATTTATTATTTTTTAATCATAAAGGACTATTTAGTATATCTAATTTATTCAAAATCCTTATTTGTCTCCCTATAACACATTTTTTATTTTGAACCATTTTAAATTTCCCATCTTCCATTCTATTTACAATAAGTAGATTTCTTTCGATCATCTGTTCTATTTACAATCAATAATAGGTTTTTCTCTACAAATGAGTATGTAAGGATTGAACCTAGAGACATGAAAAATCAAAATCAAGCTTTTGAAGACTTAAAGATTCCACATGAGAACTAGTTGCAATGCAAAAAGATGTTCTCGCGTGAGAACCCTGTTTTGTGTAAATAGGTGTTTGGTCTTTGTTTTAAGTAACACTTTGCATATTTTCCCAGTTTGTACTTTAATTCTATCATAAATACAAGTGCAAGTTTATTTACATATGTTTTCATCTTGATCTCTTTCTTGTTCAATCACAGAGTAAAATATTCATCCTGGTTTTATTGGACGAGATCGATCTAATTATGAAATCTTGAACTTTACATCAAGTCCAATATACGCATTATTTTTTTCCACCCGCATTAAGTAATAAACTTATAGACTGCATTTACTTTGGCTTCTCTCTCCACTGGTTCGAGTGTGAATTCATTATCAGGTGGTGTAGTGCTTTCAGTCTTGGCATGAACAGATTCTTTAGTTTCAGGTTGCGGCCTTTGTTTGTCTTCACCGGGTTCCCATTGGTGTGCCTTCAAACCCACCACGGCCAGCGACTCTACCACCACGCATGCCACCTGTAACTCCCCCTCGTGCCATTTGATTGTGTACCTAGGATAAGGTTTGGACATTAACCATGTCAATCAAGGAAATAATAAAGAACAATTTAAGTAATGTATACTGCAATCACAATGGCCCTTTTGCAACTAACCGTATACATTACCTTTTTGTAACAAACAATGGGGGACTAAACTTGCACCAATCTTACAAATGTGTGGGTTATGTTTGTAATTTTAAAAAGTTGGCAGGGACCAAACTCGTAATATGATCAAACCACAAGGACCATATGTGAAATTTTATCAAGTAATAACAAATACGATGAAATAAGAATGATTGTGGCGTTTTCAAGGAGTTTTAATAATATTGGAATAATAAAGTATATTAATATATTGTTTACGGACAAATGTCTTAAAAAAATCTTGTGGTTCACCTAATATCTAGTAAATTAATATTATATCCCTTACTTTTTCTAAATTGCCAACTCCTAACAATCAAAACAAATTAGGTTTCCTTTCTTTATTATTTCTATTACATGATTGTGGTAGACCAAGAAGATGAGCATAAAAATGTGTTAGTGGACATCCTCCTGTTGATCGAGTGATAATAATTCAAGGTTTAAATGATCTAATTATGTGATTTTACATCATCATTAGTATGGAACGAAGTTACTTTGAGTTTGTTTCGATGTGCAGGGAAGTGGAGCTTAAGTAAGCTTATTCTAAGGTGAATAAGCACAGGATGAAACTACGAGGACCAAATGCGCAATTACCAAAAGATGCAAAACGGGAAACCGGAACTAAGTTTGGTGAAACCTGAAGAGTATGGAAGAAGCGGGATGGAAATCGGAGCCCGAGAAGTGAAGAAACAGAAAAACCGAAGATTCAAGACCATGGTAACTTAAAATGGGCATAACTTGGGCTAGGAAAAGACTTACGGGGCCCACGACCTGTCAACGGAAAGCTCGTGAAAAGTTACATGTGAACATAAAAATTTTACAGGGTCTTGGCGTATGATACGCCGAGCCCTGGGCGTATTATACGCCCATATGGGTGTATGATACGTTGGTCCCCCAACTAGCTTTTAGAATTTTGTGGTTGTCACACCCCAACCTTGACGGCGGAAACGTCGAGGTGTGAGGGTTAAGATTGTTCACAGCCACATAACGCTATATTTAAATTCAAATATAATAAACATAAGTCTTTAAATGTAATACAACCATAAGTCACCATAAAGAAATAAGTTCAACATACACAAACATAACATAATGTTTTATTTAATTAACTAGGTCCAAGTCCTAGTTTTATTGCAAGCTTCAAATGTCCACCTTAAACTTGGGGATTTCCTGAAACATGATGAAAATAAAGAGTCAACTAAAAATAGTTGGTGAGTTTCCAAGTTTTCATACATAATAAGATTACAAGTAGCAATTCATGTCATGGATTATAAGCTAGTAAGGTTATAGAACACATATCGTTACAACCAAACCTCGACTTGATTACAAGTATATAAGATTGGCTAAGTGTATTTGGTTCCCTAGTGCACAAGCGTACGGCCCCTAGGAGTCGGCAATACCTCGACTTTAGCACCAAATAGGCTTGTCAGGCCCAAAGATCTAAGACGTCGCCAGGCTAGCAATAGTTAATGATTGTAAACAAACTATGTATCTCATATAAACACTTACAAAAACACAAATAACCATGACCAAAAATAAGTAGAATTGCATGTGCATCATAAGTCTCAAATGTTTAAACGTGTATATGATAAAAGCATCATGTTTCACCCCAAATAAGTGTGAAATAATAAAAAGGGGACAAGGAAAACTCACTTGTCAAACAAGTGCAAGAATGATGATAAATAAGAAATATAATAAGCGTCGTTCCAAGATAACACGTCACAAGGCACCTAAATATATAAATATTACAAGATTTAAGTTACAATATGATTAACGAGTCAACGTGAACTAGGGTATTAGAATTTGGGGATTTAAATTAAATAACATTTGTGAACTCTTTAGTAAAATATTATTTATAAATTTTTTTAAAGGAATTGAATCCTTTATAAAATTTTGTGAAATTAAAAGATATGTATGTAAACATTTAGTCCTATAATTATCATGATTAATCCATCGTTATAAAACATATAGTGACTAAATAATAAATAAGTAATTTAAACTATTATTTAAAATCTATTTTTTTTTATAAAAATAAACTAAGTACCAATATATGTTTGATAATATAAAAAAAAATAAGAATGATGATAAAATATTTATAATAATAAATTACAGAAAATAATGGTATTTAAAATGTTGAACTTTTATAAAATGGCTTTGTATAATTTTTAAAAATATTTAAATTTAGAGTTAAAGGCCAAAAACCTTTAAAAAAATAAACATGAGGTGCCCCGGATTCGAACCGGGGACCTCCTGTTTAGGAGATGTGATGTTTACCAGTGAACCAAGGCTTCCAGCCGCGATATGATTCTGCTTTTAATTATTAAATACAAAACCTAAACAAAACCCCCAAATCCTTAAGAACCCTAGATCGATTGAACCACAAATTGAAGACCAGATCGATTGTGTTAACGAAATCAAACATGGGGCTTTGATTCCCCTTGTAAATACGCACAAAATGGTGTATCTAATTACCCGTATTGTGTATAAATCGATGAAGAACAAGTTCAAGAACAGTGCGCGGCTATGTCGATCGATGATTCGAATTGAAACAAGGTTGATACCCAAATCCGTCTTGCAGAAAGCTTCAGGTGACCAAGATGATGATAAGCCCTCAATAAATTACGGTTCTTGAACTCCCTAGTGTGGTGTTCGATTATGTAGTAGGTGCGTCGAATATGGATAACCAAATGGGATGTTCGTGTGGATTCCAGGTGAAATTGAGGATTGTGTTTGATTAGGAATAGGTATATGATCGTTCGTGTTCGATTAATTAGGTTATTATTGAGGTTTAATTGTCAAACGGTTGTGAGCTTTATGGCCGACGGTTTACATCGCTCGGACGACTCATATAATCGCCTTTAAACTCAAATTAAAGGGGTAATTAAGATTCGAATCGCGTTCTAGAACGGTTGGAATGGTTTCGGGAACAAGAAACGACCGAAAATTGGGGTTTTATTAGGTGGCCGGAGCCGCCGGAGGTTGGCCGGAAGCGGCGCCGGAAAGACGGGGTAAGGGCGGTGGGTTGGGTTTTGTTTTTGATTAATTACAGAAATGGTCCCCCAAGTTTATTATTTATCATTTTATGCATAAAACACCTATTTAAAGTTTGTAAAATGACACAAAGACCCCCTAAACTTTAATATAACTTGGTAAGTGTTAATTGTTCAAGAATCCTTATTATTGTTTTTATTATTATATTATTATTATTATTATTATTATTATTATTATTATTATTATTATTATTATTATTATTATTAATATTATTATTATTATTGTTATTATTATTATTATTATGGTTGATAATATTATTATTATCATTATTATTTTTATGATTATTAATACGATTAACATTGTTAATATTATTATTGTTATAATCATTATTATTTCATTAACTTATAAACTTAAAATTAAACAAGAAGTCATAAAAAGTCCACCACGTTTCATAATAACCATATAAGAATTAACACAGTTAACTTTTCATTAACAGAAAAATATGAGATGTTACAGTGGTTTTCAAGTTTATTTAACCCAAATCAACCCTAATTCGATCTAGAACTTCTTGGAGACGAAAGGTGACGAACTTGAGGTGATTTTTGGTGTTCTAAGGCTCCCCAAATCATCAACAAACATTCTCCAAGTCAAGATTAGGACTGAACAAAGATGATGCATGGCTAGGTTCTCTTGATTGCTTTCGGGAGTATAATTCTTGTAAAGTGAGACGATTGGTATGATTGATTAGGTTTTTATATTAAACATTGATCTATTGAATGCAAAATTATGTTTTGGTTGATTTAAACAAGTTACTTATAAATAAAGTTGTTTGCTTAATTATCAGTTTTTCGGTTTCCTTGCATCATGAACTCATTAATAAAAGTAGGCAATGTGATATAAGTGATTGGTAACATTGTGAATGAACAAGTCTTAAAAGATTGTTCATTTGTTGTCACTTTAATCAAAAGCCAAGATCTTGAAGTATTGTTTCTTACAAACCCTAATTTAAAAGTACCAATTGTTGATCTTGCAGAATTGGAAACCCGAAAGTGATTGTTTCTTAATATTTAATCAAATTCGTTTTAAAGTTATTGCTTTATGCACTTTTGCTCATTAATCCAGTTAAAGTTTCAATTTTAATTATAAAGTTTGAGTCTTGTAGTTAATCGAGTCACGTTAATTAAAGAGTTTCCACATATTCCATGAGGAGACGATCTTACTTACCCTTGCACAATAAAGGTAGCTAAGATTGATAAATTACATTGTTTTCGATCGAGTCTCGACAACCGAATCAAAATGGTCACGTTAAATAAACACTTTCCATATATTCCCTGAGGAGACGACCTTACTTACCCTTGCACAATAAAGGTAGCTAAGACCGATAAATTAAATTGTTTTTGATCGAGTCTCGACAACCAGATCACATGTCTCTTTATATCCTAAAGTTGAAAGGTATGTTAAGTTTTAAATGCTGTAAAATACACTTATAGTAAGTAGATAAAAGTATATCAGGAGTTATTCTAAAGAAAACATAATACTAAAGTTTTAAAATATAATCTAATAATATATTGGGCATAATATAGGTGTTATAGTTTAACTGGTGTTAAAAAGGTTGGTTTAATATTAACCTGTAAAGTGTATGCACATATTTCATTAACTCATATAGTGATATAACTGTGTGGGTCTCTCTATATATACACACACATGTTGAAGCCTTGATATAAAGCATACACAAAAATTAATTTCCATGCAGACATCAATCCCTCGTATTGGAAAATTTATGAATGAAGATGAAGTAAGTGAGGAATGCAGGACCCTAATTTCTCAACTTCCTAGAGAAAAGGGATGGGTTGCTATGAACATGTACAATTATCAAGGTTTTTGGCATTATGCTTGGCAACTACAGGGAACCCTTGCATGTCAAAAACACTTTCAGGCTCAAGATAGTGATATTCTTCTTGTTACTATCCCCAAGTCAGGAACTACATGGTTAAAGGCTATCTTGTTCAGCCTACTAAATCGCACCCGCTTCGCGCATACCCAAGAAGATCACCCATTACTATCAAACATCCCACATATGCTTGTTCCTTCTTTGGAGCTTGAGCTCTACATCAAGGATGAGAACCCAGATCTATCTTACATGACATCTCCTAGACTCCTTTCGACTCATTTGCCATACATATCTTTACCAAAATCTATCCACGATTCGAAATGCAAGCTTGTTTATCTTTGTAGAAATCCTAAAGATACTTTCATTTCTCTTTGGGCTTTCACAAACAAGTCAAGGCTTCAAGAAACTGGGACAAATTCACTTGAAGAAGTATTTGAGAAGTTTTGTGAAGGAGCAAGCTGGTATGGACCTTTCTGGGATCACATGTTAGGTTACTGGGAGGAAAGCCTAAAAAATCCAGATAGAATTTACTTTCTTACATATGAGGGGATGAAAGAGCAACCGGAACTTCATTTGAGAAAGCTTGCTGACTTTTTAGGGTGCCCATTTTCATTGGATGAAGAAAAGGAAAGTACGGTGGAGGGTATTGTGAAACTGTGTAGCTTTGATAATTTAAGTAATCTGAAGGTGAACAAAGAAGGGAAGTTTCCAACCGGCCGGATGAATAGCGATTTTTTCCGAAAAGGTGAAGTTGGTGATTGGAAAAATTATCTGACAGTGGAAATGGTTGAGCGTCTTGAGAAGTTTTGTGAAGAAAAGCTACATGGTTCGGGTCTAAAGTTTTAGTTTCCCTTTTGTTTGTTCTTGAATGTTTGTTTAAATATTATCATGTGTGATCTTGGATGCTATATTTGTATCCAACATGTTATATATTGATATGTGCCGAGAATAATGTAAAATTAAATAGAAGTACCGTTTATCTTGTTAATCTATATAAGATCATGTTAATGTTCTCTAAGACTGAAATGAAATATGATACCAATAACTATCTAAGGCTTCGTATTTAACGCTTCCTAATATTTGGAACCAATATAACAAATATATCTATATAAATATAAAATTACAAGCTAAGAGGGCTAGGGATCATAAGAATTAAAAAGTCATCCATTGAACATATGGGATGAGAAAGACAGGTTCATAAATGGCCGAATTAGGAAAAGGAAGGCGGCCCCACCTTGAAACAAAGATGTAAGTATATATATATAAGTAAAGAGACGTGTTATGGACTTGATATATATATATACATATATATATATATGTATATATATATATATATATATATATATATATATATATATATGTATATATATATATATATATATATATGTATATATACATACATATATATATATATATATATATATGTATATATATACATATATATATATACATATATACATATATATATACATATATATATATATACATATATATATATACATATATATATATACATATATATATAGATATATACTATAATAAAATGAGGCTAATGCAATCCTCTTAAAATGTTACTTTAGTTCCTGAAAATGTTGCATTACGTCTAAAGATGCATTAGATGCAGTTGTATTAGACATGAGAAAATCTTTTTGTTAGATAATATAATATTTTAAAAGAGTTGTTTGTATTATTTAAATGCAACAATTATTAGGATGCAACCTTTTTAACATGAAAATGCAACTTTTTATATGCTTAAACGCCACATTATTATGTTTTTATTATAAAAGAATGCAACCTTAATGCAATAGTTTTTTTTTTAATTTCAATTACGATAAGTGCAACTTTGTTTGTACCTAAATGCGACCTTAAGCATCATTGTTTCAAGCAATATAATAGAATGTTAATTATGTCATAACAACATTAAAATAGATATCGTAGTCTTATGGTATACTTTAACATATATGTCCAAACATAAAATAACAAAGTAGTCAACACAAAGTTAACAATTATATTTATAAAACATAACTTAAACCTCCTGCTCATGCTAAATATTTTCAAACCCCAAGAGGTAGTCGTTTCATAAGCTTCTGCTCCATAGCTTCAAAGTTTTCTCATTGGTTGTCGATATCTTTCCGTGTAGCTTCTAATATGTAACACCTCGATTGATATGAAAAGGTCTCAGTTAAATAATGAAAGGGGGTCGTTTCATGTTTAAAAAGAAGATAGGGGCGTAAGGTGGACAAACAAGAGTTGTACACCCTAAAGCTCTCTATAAACCGGAACAGAACAGCCCCATGAATGCTTTTTGCAAGCATTGGGACCTATTGGGAGAAAGCTACATTCTATAGAAAAAAAGTCGAAGATTTCAAGAACATGTATCAAATTTTGCGTGTGATATGATAGGTTTAGGCTAGATCTATGTTTATTGAGTATTTATACACCAATTTGACAGATAGAGTTGACATCTTTACATGTATATGTGTAGATCTCGGTTGTTCCTTCTTGGGTATGGGTTTCATCGAGTCTACATGATAAAAGTTGAGTTCTAGATCCTCACTTTTACTTGTTTTATGTATTTTGGGGCTAGTATAAAAACCACACATGAATGATGTGTTAAAGGTTAAAGTATCTATAGTATGAAAGTTATTATTTGTATATGTTTAAAAAAAGTTGATATGATGACCAGTGTTATTGCATAAACCTTAATTTAGGGAATATGATGGTATGCATGATTATGATAAAGTGTATGGACTAATGTGAATGACTCGTCAACACTCGCATTAGCAGAAAGATCACCCACATCAACACATGAATTATCAAGTGTACTGTATGCGGATGAGTAAAGTCATTCATGGTAACTACTAATGCGGATGAGTTATTTTTACCCGCATTAATGATGATAGTCATATTGCCTCAGAAAAGTTTTTTAAGTATAGTGAATAATTAGTTGATACTATTGTCCGCAATAGCTTCCTAATACGGATAAAACACTATTGTCTACATTGATAAATCACCCGCATTGACATTTAGAGGCTAAGTGTGACTGAATATGGATGAACATATAGTTCATCCGCATTGCCTTGTACCGTTATCAACATTGGGTTAAATTTTTTTTGCATTGCTCCAATTGTTACTATTATCCTCCCTTAATTTTTAACCAGCATTGACTCTAGTCACCCACATTACTCTTGTTAATTATTGTACCCATATTGACTTGGTCATCCACATTCACTTAGGTAACCGCGCTTGCCTTGTGCCATCTGTATTGACTTAGCTTATGTATCGACCTATACTTGGTATAGAATGATGATAGACGTTAAAGTGATGTAAAGTTTGTAGTTATGAACTACACTTACTATATGGAACAACAGATACATAATATTGTCTTTTATTTAACCCTTTTTTTTTATTTTCAACTTTGGTCTCATATTCTTTCATATTTTATATTTTTTTCAATTTACGTTTCGGTCTAAATTTTTGTCAGTTTTCATGCCGCAACGTCCATGTATGGTTCAACGTTTTTACACTTATTTTTTCTTCATTTAATGGCCCCGTTGCAGCGCGTTGGTTATAGATCGGCTTACTTATTTTTTTATATGCTTTACGTTTCGCCTACGTGGTAAAACGTTTTCACGTATACTTTTCGTTCGGTTTAATTTTTTTGTTTTTTATGTCTTTTTAATACGAGTTTTCTAGGTGTTGTGATCATTGACAATAGTGTGTCATTAGTGCTAATTGACAGTTTTACACCCCAGCTGCAACGCGGGGGGCTTAGTCCTAATATATAGATAATTAAGTAATAATTATTTATTTTAGTTTTTGAAAATGACATGACAAAAAAATATCTACACGACAACACATATGTAAAAACTAATATATGTGTGAATAATTGACTCTGTATTACCAACACATATATGTTTTCATAAGATATGTAGATGAATTAAGTAAATAGTTTTTTATTTCTAAATATGATATGGCAACATAAATACTTATATATATATATATATATATATATATATATATATATATATATATATATATATATATATATATATATATATATATATATATATATTAACATGTACAATATGTTTAAATATTTGAGAAACCTTACATATAGAAAATATGTTAATTAAAATGTGTAAAAAAGTAGAATGACATGGATATAAATATTAAAAGGAAAAACTAAAAAAATTAAGTTCATTAATAATTAATTAGGGTCATTTAAGGTCAATTAAGGTCAGTTATGATTCAATTAGATTTATTAGATAAACAAATAACTAGTTAAGTAATGTAAATGATAACTAATTAAAGTCATTGGTGATAATTTTAGGTTGTTGATGGTTTAAAATGACTATTAATACTCAAATAAGCAATGTTTTCAGAATCAGATCGGACGTCGAACCAGTTACTGGTTTGGTGGTTGGACCGGTTGTACCGGATTTAACTATATTTATATATGCAATTAAATATAAATAATTTATATATGATTTATATATGTATTTTATATTTATATATAAAATTTAACTATATTTGTATATCCAACGTACTAATTTATGGTTTAACATCCCGTTTTTACCCATTAAAATAAAAAAAAATAAAAAATCAAAATCCGGTTCGAACCGGTTTGGTTTCCCGGTCCGACCACCGGTTCGACCAGACAAAACCAAACCATAGCAGACCGGACCGGCCACCTGACCGATCTCCGGTCGAACCAGCCGGTCCGATGCGGTCTCAAAAACATTTCAAATAAGGCCAATTATAGTCGTTGATGGTTAATTAGAAAAGTAGGGTAAATTATAGCCATTGATGGTTAATTAGGGTCAATGATGGTCATCAATAATTAATCAAATGTTGATGATTCAATTAGGTCATTCAAATCATGCTGGTTACTATTGCTCTATTAGAGTTAAAAATAATAAATTAGAGTAATTGATAATCAATTAGAGCTTCTAATAGAGGTGTTGCTCTTTACATCATAATCTGGACTCTAGTAACACCCTATACATAGTCATTTGTTATTCTAGTTCATAATCATTTATTATTCTTCAACCATTAATTAACTCATGTATTAAAAACCCACTAACCACTAATTAGACCATGTGTAATGGAGCTATAAGCCCATACATAATATCACATAATGCCTTCATCACCATTATGGTGGGGTATTATGTTTAAAAAAAACATCCCAAGCGTTATTATTATAACGCCACAAATCATCAAATACATAATAATGAAGGGGCATTATAGGGGCATCAACCATTACTTATGTTTTTAACAAAAAAACAACGGTAACTTGGCGCTGATACGACAGAAAATGCCTCTTAATGGGCATTAACCATTACTCATAGTCTTAGGCTAATAACACTAGGTAGAACTATCAATAACTAATTGATTATAACTAACTTTAAATGACTATTAGTAGAGTATTTCTAAATACACTCCGGTCTATTTTCTAATTATACCTAGTCTATACATTTATTATATTTGACTATAAACAAACCAATGAAAGTTGTTATCAAATCTTCTAGAAGTTAATAGTTAATGAAGTAATTGTTACATTAATAATACACGTATATCAAAAACAATTAATCTAATAGAAATGATACCAAGTGTTTTTAAAAGACTTTTTGTGAAAAAGGTATTTATCACATGGGGGTGTTAAAATATTTACCAATGTTGATTAATTTATTTTGTATTTTTAACTAACATATTATAGTTCTTTTTTATTTTTCAATAGTATTCAACTACTATTTATCACATGAGTGTTAGAATATTTACCAAGATTATGTTGATTAATTTATTTTGTATTTTCAACTAACATATTAGAGTTCTTTTTTTATTTTTCTATACATTCTATCCACTATCTATTTTTAAATAAATTAAATACTATTTTGCAACTAAATAAGGAGCTTAAAAAGAGGCAGACTCAACATTTTGTAGAATGAAAACATAAAATGGTTCCAGATAATGTGTACCAATATTAGTGACAAGCATCAAATGCACCAATATTTGGTAAAATTAGTTGGTGGGTTTCAACATGAGAACGTATATATGTTTTCATTAAATTGTTTGCAACTCCTATAGTTAATAAAAACTAAAAAGTATAAATTAATATAAAAAATTTTTGTATCTTTATTAGCCTTGTATTAGCCTAATTAGTTTTTTTTTGAACGGCAAATCAAAATGACTACAAATCAAAATTACACCATTTATGCCACTCCACCTCACTAGATCTGGATTGATGTTTTTTCCACATAAATGAATAATGTTTTATTTCATCACACATCCTGGATATAGATATCTTCTTCCCGTTAAAAATTAGACTGTTCCTTGCATTACATAAAACTCGTAAAGTTGCACCAATAATTAATTGTAGCGCTTGCTTCACTTCCTCCGATCCTTCTCCCAGACGTGGCATAGCCATGATATCCTTCACTTAAGAGTAAGCGTAACATGGAATTTTGCACCATTTTATCACTTCCGACCAAACCATAACAGCCACTGGACACTTCCTTAAAACATGATCAGGAGTTTCCTCAGCCCCAAAACACATAGAACATTCAACAGAATCTTGTAACACACCCCTGTCCAATAACTCCCTTTTTGTCGGTAGTCGATCTAGTCTAGCCTTCCATAGAAAACAATTAACTTTCTGTGGTGCCCCTTGATCCATTCAAACGGGTCTAAATCCCTCGGCTAATAATTTGACTGGATTAACCTTCTCAATGATTTTACTAAAAATGTTTTTGTTACATCACTCCACCCTTCCAATCCCAATTATCTTTCCCTGATTGAAGGCAAAACCCATCTAATAGAGTAATCAACTGTTACAATTGGGCAGATTCAACCGGATTTCTAGGGTGTTTCTTCCAATCCCAAAACCATTCAACCTCGGATCCCATCATTTCACTCTATCCTTTACTTTGCAGGACTTTTCCTTTTCAATTGCATACAGATCAGGGAATACCACTTTTAGTCACTGCTGGCCGATCCAAATATCTTGCCAAAACGATATAGTATCGCCCTCCCCCACATTTGCTTTCATCAGTTGCTGAAAATCAACACCCTCCTTTTGGAGATCCTGTTCAACCGCAACAATTACCTTCCATGGGCCTACTACCGCAGCTCTGGATGGGAACGAGCATGGCTTGCGAGGCTGCGTATGAATAGCTCGGATTTCCGAGGCCCATATTGAATTTGTTTCCGTTTTAAAACGCCATTTCCACTTTGATAACATAGCAAGATTTGCCTCTCTAAGACTGATGACCCTCAATCCGCCCATAGATCTTGGTAATAAGATACATTTCTAACTCACCCAAATAATTTTCTTCTCGCCACCCCATAGGAATTTCCGCCTTTCCCCTTCAAGTTTCTTTATTACCTGCAAAGGGGCTTTTAAAATAGCAAAACTGTAAAGTGGAAGGCCACCTAAAACAGCGTTTACTAAAGTGAGCCTACCCCCACTTTTACAATTTTGCTATTTTTGGGGTCCCGACCATAGCCCACCACAATGTTAGTCACATAGTCTTTAAGAACCTGCAGATCTGTTAGTCATGGATCTTCAACTCACAACTCACATCGATCTCATCTGCAGACCTCGAATCCACAACCCACAACCATGAACTCACCATCACCATCGTCGGCCACATCCCACAACCACGTTAGTGACTTACCTCACCACCACAATTCGAATCGGGTAAGTTTAAACTTTTTGTTATAAATTTCCACAACAATTAGTAGAAGTTTATTTTAAAGACTTATATATTGAAGATCTCATATGGGTGTATGCTATTGAATTAAAATCAGAAGATGTTCCATACCAGCATGTGTTCCTAAACAGGTTTAAACAGATCATTTCGTGTAACCTTTTTTTTGATAGGTCCGTGTTTAAAATAATGACACGATAACTTATCGTGTCGTGTCCAGCATGTCAGATCATCGTGTCTTATCATGTCGTGTCTGTCCTGTTATGTCAGCCTTACTTAAAATATGAGTTGTTAATATAGTGGCTGGAAGAGAGCATATGTGTTGGCAAGGAAAGAGCACCTTAGTTAACATGTGGCTTCATTATTCCATTAATGAAAGCACAACTCTTGATTTCGAAATGAGGATGTAGATTGCAAAAGCAACTATTCACTTGCATAAATCTGTCGAAACGTTGATATAATTTAGCATATCATAACTACAAATTTAGATTTATCAACCTTCATATTATTATAAGAGAAAAACGATATAAAATTCAGAACCTTAAAGTAGTTTTGAGAGTTTGTATATTTTTAGTTTGATGACTTGCATATTATTACATATTATTACTTATTACTAAAATTGTTTTTATTTTGTAAATAACTATTATGATTACTTTAAATACTATTACTATTATTATTATTATTATTATTATTATTATTATTATTATTATTATTATTATTATTATTATTATTATTATTATTATTATTATTATTAAATTCAATGAATTCATATGGATTAATAAAATTATATTAAACCATCATAATATTATCACACTAACTTTATAGGTGTCTTAAGGTCGAGATAAAAATATTATTTTGACATCCTAAAATACTTTATAAATAATATTGATATTCATTATTGCTTTCTATATGTTATGTATAATGAATTGTCTCGCATGCTGCCCGGGTGCTACTGAGTATCTTTTCCGACCAACGTTAAATACCGATTATATTATTGTTGTTGTTGTTGTTGTTGTTATAACTATGTAAATATTTGGTAAATAATTTTAGTTAATAATGTAATACTTAATTAAAATACTAAAAATATAAATGAAAAATATATATATGATGTTAATGTAAATTATTATAAATAAAATAATACTTAATATAGTGAATTTAATCATATGTATTAAATCATGTATTAATTAGAATAAGTTTATTATATGCTTAAATAGTTGTTCTTGGTGTCTTACAAAAATAGAAAATTACTAATCTACCCATGGGTTTTGTATTATATAATAGTAGAGAAGAGATATTTTGGTATAACCCCTATCAAGTATGTGTAATTTGATGTGCTTAATTTAGATACTAATATTAGTATTAATACCAATGTTGATAATTTAATGATTATCATTATTTAAGATAATTATTATCAAACTAATATTAATATTAGACGCGAGACTTTAAATATAATGAATACTGACAAAGTAAATGTAATTTTGTTAAAATACATTATATTTAGTTATTAGTATTAATATCACTATCAAATTCTATATTACTACAATCATTATTAATAATAATATTATTATTACTATTAAAAAATCATGCATTAAGCATTATAATATTTAATATAATATCATCGTCATCTATCATAAACATATAATTATAAGTATTAAAATAATGATTAAAACCTGTTTAGTTATTAATACTACTGCTAATATTGTTACTATAATAATTAATTATTATTATTATTGTTAATAATAATATAATATGTTAGTATAGATAGTACTCTTGGTAATATTACTAACATATAGTGCGCGCACACGCACACGCACACGCGCACGCACACACGCGCACACACACATAGAAATAGTATTTCCAAACTTTCACTTTTGTTATCAATAACAGTATCAGTGACATAAATTTTAAATTTTTACGTTTGAGTTGTATTTATTCTAGGCTCAGTTTAACTTGTATGTTTATTCATTTTGTGTGTTACCGAAAAAATTAATAGGATGAATTATTATAAGTCAATGGATAATAGTTTGGATTATTAATTCCAATTTACCTAATAAAAAACCCATAAATATATAAATTCTATGGCAATATTCAAATCCAGATTTAGCAATATATTATAAAAAAATCTATAAACACACCTAAAGTCCAGTTTGATGGCACATATTTTTAAAAAGAAAGTTAATAAATAAAAACAAACAATATCTTTTTATTTTTTGTGTGATTTGAAAACAATTCGAGAGAAATCGAGAGAATTAAAATCTCTATATATCATTTGAAACACACTTTAAAATTTGAATACTTTTTTATCTCCCATGGATAAGGCTTGTAAATCATAATTTTGAAAATCAAATATAATAAATAATCTAAACAAAGTTGGATTCTTCATGATATTTGACACAAAAAACAATAATGAATAATACAACAAACACGTACATAGAACTATGACTTGCGAACAATTTGTTTTCTAATTAAATAACTATGAATCTCTTTCCCTTTATCTAATGCAGATAAAACCGTAACAGCACATCGAAGAATTGCAGAAGACGAATTAGGGTTTGGTTTTTGATCAGAAGGGATATTTTTAGGTGGATTTGGGCTTGTTTTCTCTCATAAAAATGATTTATTCTCCATTGTAGCCACAATATGTAAAGAAAAATGCACAATATTAGAATTGTACCATTTCATTATGAAATTTAATTTTTAATTTTCATAGCCGTAGATCCAAGTCACAATGTTAATTCTTTTCCAACTTCAAAAGAATATACAGAAATTTATTAGAAGAAACACAAAAACAAGAATATTAATAATATAAAGAAGAAACACACGAGACAAGAATACATGAAATAAGAATAAACAACGAGTGACTAATAAAACAAAAACAACTCAAATGCTCAAGGGTTAGAATTTTATTTTTTCCATACTAACTAGTTGGCATCCGTCCGCGCTTCGTGGCGGGGGTAAAACAGTTACAACAAGGCCCATAAATGATGTGTCGTGGCTGCAAAAGATTGATTGTCGCGTCAAAACGACACACCCAATATGTGTTTTCATGTCATAATTACCCTCACACCGTCAAGATCCATCGTTGTTGGCTCAAAAATAGTTGTTTCTTATGGCTGCAAACATTAGTTTAGCATGCCGAAGCAAACAACATATTTGTTTTCTTATCGTGATTGCCAGGCATAGTAGTGTCAAGTTAAACTGGAATAGCCCAAGTGATTGCAAAACCAAGTAAATTGTCAACCCATTACCAGGGTCGCCAAAATCAGAAAGAACCAAACAACATTCAGCCATTAGATTTGGAAACCGAATATAGACCTTGTTTTTATTGGTCTAAAAAGGCATCAGATGAATCGGGTCTCATCATCACTCATCTAACCCTCACTTTCATCGACTAAAGTAACTCCCATCACCATCATCATTGTCATCATCATAACCCAACAGACAACCCTCACCTTCGTCGAATGAATCAAGCAAAAAGTATCAGATGAGAAAGCTACCAACATTGACCATGAAAATGAGGTCTCAGGTGAGGAAAACCCCAACATTATAGACTAGAGATGAACAAAAAAACAAAGATAATATAGTAATCAAAGGAAAACCAGGAATAGATTCATCCAACAGAGAGAGAATAACACCACAACCTACAAATAGAGTATGAATAGCAGCAAGAATTACCAATCAAAGAAAACCTAAAAACATATTTAAGACTTTAGATGAGCAACACCGGTGCGTCAGATGGGGTAACCTCATCATCATCGACACTATAAGTAACCCAATAGAATGATCATCATCCCTACTTATAAGGGGCAATTAAAGATTGTACATAAAGGCTTAAAAAGTGTGCATGCATCAACATGTTGTACACCATGCTAGACTGATTTACGGGAGGAAGAGGTGATAGCACGGCGGTAGCTCCTCCCTAAGGCGTGTGGCATACGCGGTAGCAAAACCACCACCGAAACCCCCTTCTCGAAAAATCCACCACCGAAACCCCTTGCTTGGAAACACGACCATCGAAACCCTTCCCCCTCTCTAGGATACGACCGGTGTCTGAAGATTCAGGTGGCAGCCGGCCGCCGTCGCCGCCCTAAGGCCACTGGGCCAGCGGTGGAACATGCGGTGGCCTCTGAAATACACACACAAAACCAACAACCACCCATCGACGACATAGACCTCTCGTCGGCGGCAGAAGGCGGAGGCGGCGCAGGGGCGAACAACAACAATGAACCCTCTCCCTCTA
Source organism: Flaveria ramosissima (assembly GCA_025215565.1). Classification (NCBI taxonomy): domain Eukaryota; kingdom Viridiplantae; phylum Streptophyta; class Magnoliopsida; order Asterales; family Asteraceae; genus Flaveria; species Flaveria ramosissima. The sequence goes on from CM046035.1 coordinate 74,969,985, forward strand.
GAATTAAACAAGAGGATTAAATAGGTGACATCCTCTTTTTCTGCCCCTATAAACAAATTCGGGGAAGAGGGGTGATACGCAAAATCTGAAACTTTCATGGTCAAACTATTAAGAAAGGAAAACACACAGTTGCTCAAGTTTGTTTGTTATATATAGGTAAATAAATAATATCAGCCTATATAGCCTCATCCAAGCATCATGGAAGTTTGAAGCCAAAGAAAATAACATCATCAATTAGCATACGTGGCTAAGATTTCAAGTCAAATGTACCACCACGATCAAAAGTTTATGGTGTGAAGCTACTAAATACAAGAAATATCCTTGCTTCCTCATCGATTTGTTCACGAACACTTACCGAATATAAATGGACACAAACAAAAGCAAACGAACACAAACAACTGTTTATGAATACGACGAACACAAAGAAGCTCATGAACACAAACAAATACAAATGACTATAAATTTACTTTGGAATAAAATTTATATTTTATTACAAACATTACATAAAATCAATCAAAAATAAATAAGTACTTCACATAAAGGTCAAAAAATACTTGATATAATAGTCATAAAAATACCTCACACAAAAATTAAGAATATAAACGAACACATTAACGACCATAAACGAACACATTATCGAACGTTCACAAACGGATATTAACAAACTAAAACGAACACATTATCGAACGTGCACGAACATAAATGAACGAACGCAGATTGTGTTCATGTTTGTTCGCTTAACTAAACAAATAATTTTTTCTTGTTCATGTACGTTCATTTACTAAACGAACGAACATAAATGAACTTTCCGCCAAACGGTTCACGAACTGTTCGCTTAACATTTAGTTCTTTTGCAGCCCTAAATCACTTAGTGAAAGTGTGAACAAATCTTTAGTTCTTTTTATGGATGTACAGTTGTTCCAACTGTAAGACAGTGAATTTAGTAGCTTTTTGTTTACATCAATATTTTCCAAAGAAGTTCTGGCACTCTTCATTTTAGTCACCAACTTCACAAATCGAGATATTTGAGTTTCCAAAGTTTCACCAACGATATGATTAAACATGTTGAACTCCTGATTAAGAATATATTTCTTACTCTATTTCATGTATTTATTCCCCATGATTTGAATTTCCATAGTGTCCTATAAAAATTTAGCACCCCTAAAATATTTAAACTTGTGAGAGATTTTAGTGGTTAAAGCCATGATAATAGCAGCTAAAGAATTAAGAGAATTCAGGTGCTATTTTCTATATTATTAAAGAGAGCCTTTAAGATTATTTATAGAGATACATGGAAGGTTTTAGAAGCATGTAACCAACACAACTAACTTAAACTTTCTCAAACTAGCTCAACTAACTCTAATTGAGCACATGTCAAATATCTCAAGCTAACTCCTCAGTATACCCCCTCAAGCTGAACAGGGAGAAGTCACGTGAAGCTTGGATCGGAGAAACTCAAACCGTGAAGATGATAACCCTTTGGTTAACAAATAAACTGGTTGAGAGGTTGTAGGAACATATCGAACACACAACAACCGTGTTAAAACCATATCCCGAATATAATGCACGTCAATCTCAATATCTTTGTACGATGATGAAACACTAGATTAACAGCCAAATAGGTGGCACCAATATTATCACACCACAAAGTAGGAGGATGTAACTGAGGAATAAGTCATTCCTTTAACAAAGACATAATCCAACGAAGCTCAGTAGCAGCATGAGCAAGAGCCCGATACTCAACCTCAATACTCGAATGGGAAACTGTATGTTGTTTCTTGGAACTCCAACTAATGAGATTAGGACCAAGAAATACAAAAAATCATGTAGTAGATCAACTATCAACTGGGCGCCCGACCCAATCAGCATCAGAATAACCATGAATATCAAAACCATCAGAACGATGAATAGTCGAACCATGAGACGTAAAATCACGGAGAAACCGTTATATAAACTTGACTGCAACCCAGTGACAATCGGAGATACGAAAAACCAATATGAGAGATAGACAGGGATGTACCATCACCAACCAGGACATGTTCAGAACCAGTGTACGAAACAATGCCGAAAACAATAGTAGGATAAGATGTCATGTGAGCAGTAGCACCGGATTTAGGAGACCAAGACTCGACAGTCTGACATGTGTCCGAAAGATCAGAGTGGAGCCCAAAATATGGTGAGGCAGTAGTGGAGGCCCACGACTGCAAATGACTAGGCCTAAAATTTGATCCAGTACGAATACTGTAGCTAACAGGCCTATAGCCAAGAGGCGGGAAAGAGGAGGGCAGTGGAACAAGCCCATTAGCAGGGGAACAAGCCTATCAGCAGGGCCCAAAATACCCGAACCAGGTCGAGCAGAAGTGGCCAACCCAAAAGAACAAGATGAGGAGTCACCAGCCCCAAAGTAATGACCTAATGTACTTCCATCGGAATGAATATCTGCCACATGCGCCATGAACTGACTATGCCACTGCATACCACCGCGAGAGCCATCGCGGCCACGGCTGCCACCGTAACAACCACCACTACCTCTCGAACGATTACCATGCCAAGGCGTTCCTCCAAATCTACCACCAGCAACGTGAATTGGTGAAGAATCGACAGAGGAGTAGCGAAAATAGCAATTTGATGCTTTGTGACCAGGTTTAGTACAAATTTGACATGTAATTGACTTTGAAGGATCATCATGAGGTGGATTTAGATTAGAAGCAGTCATCACTGCAAGAAGAGGTTAAACAGTAAATTAGCGCTGCTTCAATCGAGCTTCATATGTAAGTAATTTGGATGAATGTAGAGTTTACTCTAAATTCTCAATATTCATAACGAAGTGTTCATAATAAGCATTCAAACATTGAAGAATCTGCAGTACCAATTGATCATCAGATATTGGATCACCGATTGCATTAAAGGAATCAACAATTTATTTGGCTTCATTGAGAATACAATGATAGATTTGGTATTCTGTTTGAGAAGATGTAACTGATTTCGTAGTTGTGGTTGCTTAGCAAAGACAGTTTGAACAAACGTTCTTCAATCGCTTTCTATAAGGCTGGTGCAAACGAGGAATTACAAGCTAAATTTGATGAAGATAAAGTTGCTATTATTAAGGTCTGGACGTGACCATCGCTCATATCCCACGCTTCTTTGTCTGCAGAATCGACGGAAGGAACAACGTCATCGGGTTTCAAGAACTTCAACAAACCCAAAGTTTTCAATACGATAACAATCTGATTCTTCCAATTAAGGTAATTTGTATTATTAAGCTTGATTGACAAGAAATTTGTAATATTTGGTAAAGAAGTGAGTGGACTTCTGGTAGTATTGGTGTTTTGGTTGAGGTTTAAGAGGTAGAAGACGTCATAATGAAGGTTCGTTGAACAAAGAAGCTACTGGAGATTGCAGTCGAGAGGAGCTACCAGAAAAGTCACCAGAGCCTTCAAAGCAAGCTCTAATATCATAGATACTTGAGAGAATTCAGGTGTTATATTCTATATTATTGAAGAGAGAGTTTGAGATTATTTATAGGAATACATGGAAAGTTCTAGAAGCATGTAACCAACACAACTAACTCAAACTAACTCAACTAACACTAATTGAGCACATGTAAAATATCTCAAGCTAACTCCTCAATAGCAGCATAGGCTAACTTATGAGAGATTTCAATGGTTAAAGCCATGGTAATAACAGCATAGGCTTTATCATTTGGTTCAAACTTCTTCATGTCATTCTCATCCCACAGATGTTCAGGTTTTTGAACAATTTCCCCTTTTCATTCTTATACAAAGGTATGTAAGGTCAATATATGATTGACCTCCACATCTTTAGCTTAGTGTAAATGACATGATTCTCAAAACTATACACCTAGTTAGCATAATCATCCTCACTCAATAATTTAGGAGGCTTTGTGCTAGTTCCAATATTCATATCAATACTTAACGAAGCTCTATGATTCTTGGGATTTAGGTTGACAACCATTTCAAAAACTTCAAACTTCAAAAACCTAACTTTTTCAGAACTTCTCGTCCAAGAACCTATTAATTCACGTGACAACTTTCACTTAATCACGTAGAAGTTTGTTGTAATAGTTTTTGTGACAACTTGTACTTCTCGCACGAACAAGATCAGTTCAATAACCGTCAAAGGCAAGAACTAAACTATCTTCATGCATGAAAACTTGAATTTCGCATAAATCCTCTCAAACAATTTGGAATCCTTTTTCATGAATTTAGTCACTTAATTTGTCACACCCGACCGACAACGGAATCATCGGGGCGGACGAATGTGAATCGATTGCTCATAGCTTATGGTAGTAAATACATTGAAATATTATTAAGTGCCATTTTCATTGAATAAGTCAAATCAAATATTTCATTACAGTGCAATATAACATGATTATTAATCTAGGTCCAAGTCCTATATAAGCATGAAGAAGTCCTCTAAACTGCATCGTGAAACATATTTAAAAAAAGGTCAACATATGATATTGGTGAGTTCCCATGAATATGCACATATATATATATATATATATATATATATATATATATATATATATATATATATATATATATATATATATATATATATATGTATATATATATATATATATATGTATATAAATAACTGTTAAGAGGCAATTCAAGTCATAAGTTAAGAAATAATACAATAATATATAGATAGCATAATAATGCAATCAAACATTGACAAAAGTATGGCCACAATAACATATACGATTAGCTAGGTGTACTTGGTTCCCATGATGAACAAGAATACATCATCAAAAGCCGGCAATAACCTCGGCTTTAGCACCAAATAGGCTTGTCAAGCCCATAGATCTATGACGTCGCTAGGCTAGCAATAGTTAATAATTGTTTTTACAAGATGACTATCATATAATGCTCACCATTATCTCAAATAACCATGACAAAATTTATAAGATGAATTGCACGTGCATTACAAGTATTAAGATATTTTACAAGTGTGCATTTATACGGTTAACATGCTTCACCCCAAAAGATGTGAAATAAATATAAAAACGGGGTATGGAAAACTAACTTGGTAATTGTGATCGATTTGAAAATGATAGAACGCTAGACTTGACACCAAAAGTTACTCATGATTCAACCTAAAGTTTGGTGTTTTTGTTAGAATAATAGTGATTTAAAGACTAAGGATCAATTAGGGTTTTAATTGGAATTTGGGGTTTTGATAATTAGTTTAAATAAAATAATGTAACCAATTATATTTTGATTCCATAAAGATGGAATAAATAGATTAAATAATTAAGATTGAAAACAATAATGAATCATTTGTGAAATTGAATAATAAATATTACTTAAATGTTAATAATAATTGATTAAGTAATAGTTGAGTATATAATGTGAACATAAATAATTAATTATTAACACTTGATCAAAATAATTTATTGAATATTTAATTATTTATATGACCTATAAAATAATTTGTTTGTTTTAAAACTATTTTATAAAGTTTTAAAATTAAACCTTCAAACACTCTTGTAATGGTTTTATAATATTAAACCATTGAATTATATGGTTTAAAACTTAAGAAATTAAATAGAGATTTCTAGAATGAATATTATTGACATAATAGTTTCTATACAATTTTTAAGACTTGTAGTAAATTTAATAATGGTTCTTATAACATTTTATTCTATAAAAGATAATTAAATATAAAAATTATATCTTTTAGGATTTTAAAATTTAATTAATAATTTTTGAAATGGTTTTAGTTAACAAATAATTCTTATTTTAATTTAATAATATATTAAAATTTTCTTGAATTTAAAATGATTGAAAGATAATAGTTTAAAAAGGGTTTGAGGGTGCCCCGGGTCGAACCCGGGTCCCTTGTTTGAAAGCATGTGTGTTACAGCTAGGCCAAAGGCCATGACCTGATTTATATTGGTTTTTAATTAATAAAAGCACCAGTTTAAACAATTTCCCAAATCACATAAATCCTAAGATCAATTTCGATCAAATTGAACCCCAAATGGTTAATGTTAATGAACAAAACGTTAGGGCTTTTATTAATCGAATGTAAAAGAGTGTGACTACATAATCAATTTACCTGTTTTGGATCGAATTGATGATGGACTGAAAGAAGAACGGTCGTGACGGTTGTAGGAATTGATTCAAGTAGGTGATGATGATTATAATCGAATTTATATTATGAGAAGCTTCTAGTAGTTTAGATGATCGAAAGCCCTTAAATAATTGATGTTTAGAGTGACCGTGAGGATGATTTCGATTAGGGTGCATGTCCGAATGATGATGATGATCGACGATGATGTGGGTGTGTGTTTCAGATGTAATTGGGAGTTCTAATAGTTTGAAGGGACCGAATGGAGTGTTTTTATTTGCTTAAATAGATCCAATTTGTTCCGTTTCTAATCGATCGCGTCAAAGGTTTTGATTTGGGGTTTTGGTTTTGATTCACGAGTATTAACACCTTTTAAGAACAATAATGGGTAGTTTTGATTTCATAATGATTTCAGGGATGCTAACGCTCGTTTGATTTGGTTAATTCTATTTAAATCAAGCTGAAACAATTTGGGTTGAATGTGGTTTCGGTTTTGATTCGAATATTTCATAACAACCATTAACATCGAACTAAAACATGGTTATGGGTTCGAAACAGTCTCACGAAGCCAATTCATTAATTTAGTGGGGTTAAAATCGGTGTTTGGAATGGTTTTGGTGCCGCCGGAGCTTTGGCCGGAAAAACAAGGGTCGATGGTGGGGGGTTGGGTTTTAAAATTATATTTACACTTTTGAACCCTCAAATTTGGAATTGTTATTATTTTATGTCTAAACCTTTAAATAAGGTTTTAAAAATTACATTTTGAACCCTAAACTTACAACATCCAAGTTTAAAATAATTTAAATTATTTATTTATAAACTCCACTAAAATAATTTAAATTATTAATTTATAAAAATTTTATAGACTTTATATTTATCTGTAAGAATAATAAACTTTGTATATTAATTATTTATTTTACTTTAATAATTAAAACTCATTAATGAAAAATAAAACTTCATAAATTTATAAAACTTTATTTTACTTAAAATTGTTTAAATGATTTAATAAATAAAAATTGAATAAAACAATTTTTAATATTGGTTAAACTATACATTTAATGCATGTGATTCACTTTAATAATGAATTTTCCATCGTATGAAAGTTCAAAATGGGTTCGGGTTTGGTTTTATATTTTGAAAATGAGCGGATGTTACATAATTGTCCAGAAATGATAATCAAGCTTCGTTTAAGTCAATTAAGTCCAAATTTAAGCCTAATTGTTGCTAAATGGATTCAATTTTAATCAATTTAATCATTCAATTCATTCAAAATCGAATCAACCTTCTTCCAAAAGGTCTTTAATCTCTCAAATCACTATTCAAACTAGGAATGATCAATCAATGGTCTTCTCCATCTTGAAGTTGAACTTGTAGCTTGAATGTTCTTCAAATAAATCTTGAATCTAATTAGAAAATATCTAGAGTTCCATAGCTCTCATACCAATTATAAAGTCCAAGATTTCACAATTAGCTCGATTTTGATTTCCTGAGCCCATATGTTCAATCCCTACACATTCATTTGTAAAGAAAACCCTATTACTGATTGTAAATAGAATGGTGATAGAAATCTAATGATTGTAATTAGAATGGAAGATGGAACTTTTAAATGGTTCAAAATAAAAAAAAAGGGTTATAGGGAGACAATAAGGATTTTGAATACATAAGATAGTTACCAAAAATATTTGAGGTGTAGTTTTATTAAATAACCCTTTATAATTAACAAATAATAAATAAGTACTAAATTATATGATTGGTTAGAATTGATTTTCTTGATTTTCTATTAAAACATTGATTGAGTGATCTAAGGGTTAATATCAGTTCTTGTAGTTCTCAAGTTATTTACAAGTTCTAAAATAATCCTATCCCTACACACACAACACAACAAACTCACAATTAATTACAATAATAAAATATCATATAGTATTTTTAAACTAATGAAACCGACTAGCTATCATTAATTTCTCAGTTTCTCATCTTGTGAATTTGTGATTGTACTTAGGTGAACAATTGTTTTTAACAGCAATTCATATTATCACAAAATAAACATCAATCTTACCGCGTTCATTTTCAGTAGAAAAACGTTATGGCAATGTAGCATGGTTATAACTACTCGTTATATTTTAGTTACAAAATCTTATGACATAAGACAAATGTAAAAAAGATAAATAATAAATGGGTTAAATGGGTCAACCATGAACACATCGGGCTAAGCCAAACAAGACTCTTCCTTAAGAGGTTCATGGGTTCCACCTGGAACTGACACAACGCTTTATGCACTAAACAAAAATCCATGAATTTCGTGTTAGGTTTATGTCACACCTAGTTATGATTTAACTGGTTTCGTTGTGAGAGAGATATTAACACGTCTTGTGAGTTTCTTGGTAACAGTTTCTCAAGGACACAAAGAGCAAAAGTATACTTGAATAGCTTGACTTCTTCACAAGATAACAAAAAACAAATTCCTAATCACCTAACAAATAAAACGGAAGTTATTAATGGTTATGAGAGGCTGGTATCTTAGCTTGATACTAATAAAAATCAATCTGTTTTCTTTATAACAAACCAAGTTATTTGGTACTGAACTGAAAATGCAGCCGAAGGTTGTAGTCACCACCCATAAGTATTTAATCCTGGGTCGTTCTTTAGACAACGATATCGGTAGGGCCGGTACTTCCTAAAGCATATGAAAAAGCCTAATTGCTTTCTATTTACCCCAACTAAATTCACAACTAATTATTATAATACTATATTATATAATATTTTGGTTTTGTTTGATATCTATTAGTTTCTCACATTGTGAAATTGTAACTTTATAATTATTGATAGTATGAATTGACTACTTGTCCTTAATTTCTCAGTTGCTCGTATAATGAATTTATTTATTATTGTGCGTAGGTGAACTTTTTAAAGAACAATATGACACCCGACATTTTTAGGTAATTTTGAAACTAGCACGAACATTATTTTTTATCATACATTCATGCATTTAATAATGTTTAATATAAATGCGTATAAGACCTTGTTTGCAGGCAACCTCACAGTTGGATTTCTGAACATAATAAACACATAATTGTTAAACTTTAAACATTCATTAACATAGCAGCGAAACTTAAACTATCAATACTTAATCATTGTCTAAAACTAACATTCATTCATAACATTTGATCTATCAGAATGCTAGTCTTGATTACAGCCAGATAACTTCACATCCGTGCTAAGCTATTTTATTTACCTATCAAGATAAAAACATTTAAAAACATTTAATTTTAATCAATATTAAATCATCAATGCATTATACACATAATATTTTTATCATCATTTGTACTTCACATAGGTTTACTAAGCTTTAACACTTTACTATTTCATTTCTTTTATCTTTATCTTTTCACTATAACTTTGAGCTAGTACAAGTACTAAGCTCCCTTAGCCGGTGAGCATACACTAGGTATATATCCTTTAGCGGGTGAGATTGCACAAGGCAAATCGCCTTTAACGGGTGAGAATGCACAAGGTGAATCTCCTTTAGCGGGTGAGATTACCAAGGCAAATCTCCTTTAGCGGGCGAGAATGTAGTGAATGCAAACTTCTAGTGGTGCTTGCAAGACTTTCTATGCATTAGGCCCATTTCTTTCATTAATTACTGTTATTTTCTTTCTTTATTACCTTATCATAATAATACTTATTCATTAATACTTTATTATAAACATGGTCATACTTATTCATTAAAAAAATAGTGGGATAAATTACAAAAGTCAAAAGGTAAAAATAAAAGACAAAAAAGTTGTGTACAACCAACTAAAACATATAGTACAACTTGTAATGCCAATGCATACTAAAGTTGGTAATTATTATATATATAATATATGATTTAAACTATGTATTAGTAAAGACTATAATTAATAAAACAATGATATCAACTTTTTAAAATTTTTGTTTTTTTAACTTTTTTTGTTTTTTCCAAAAAATAAATTAACATTTCATTTTAAAACAATACACTTAAAACAATTTGTCTTTTAGAAAAATGTATAATGTTTTAGAAAAATTTCTTTTTAAAAATATTTCTTTCTATGAAAATTTATTTATCTAGAAATAAACATAAATAAAAAAGATTTATTTCTTAATTTTTCTAAAAATAACTTTTAATAAAAAAGAATTTAAAATTATAATTAGCAATTAATGTAGTTATTTAATATGAGAAAGAAACGGGAAAATTTTATTAAAAATGAATGTGGTGTTGTCATGTGGCATCCATAGTTACCTTTTTATTAGAATAAGAAGATAAGAAGATATGATTTAAACTATGTATTAGTAAAGACTATAATTAATAAAATAATAATATCAACTTTTTAATTTTTTTCTTTTTTAAATTTTTTTTCCCAAAAAATAAATTAACATTTCATTTCGAAACAATACATTTAAAAAATTTTGTCTTATAGAAAAAAGTAATGTTTTTGAAAATTTTCTTTTTAAAATATTTCTTTTTATAAAAATTTATTTCTCTAGAAATAAATATAAATAAAAAAATATGTATTTCTTAGTTTTTTTAAAAATAAGTTTTAATAAAAAAGAATTAAAGAATATAATTAGCAATTAATGTAATTATTTAATATGAGAGAGAAGCGGAAAACTTTTGTTAAGAATGAATGTGGTGTTGCCATGTGGCATCCCTAGTTTCTATTTTTATTAAAATAAGAATATTTCTTTTTAAATATATTTCTTTCTGTGAAAATTTATTTCTCTAGAAATAAACATAAATAAAAAAAGATTTTATTTCTTAATTTTTTTAAAAATAAATTTTAATAAAAAAGAATTAAAAAATATAATTAGCAATTAATGTAGTTATTTAATATGAGAGAGAAACGTGAAAATTTTATTAAGAATTAATGTGGTGTTGTCATGTGGCATCCATAGTTAACCTTTTATTAGAATAAGAAGATAAGAAGATATGATTTAAACTATAGTTAATAAAACAATAATTTTAACTTTTTAAAATTTTTCTTTTTAAAACTTTTTTGTTTTTCCCAAAAGATAAATTAACATTTCATTTCAAAACAATACATTTAAAAAATTTTGTCTTTTAGAAAAAAGTATAATGTTTTAAAAAATTTCTTTTTAAAAATATTTCTTTCTATAAAAAATTATTTCTCTAGAAATAAACATAAATAAAAAAAGATTTATTTCTTAATTTTTTTAAAATAAGTTTTAATAAAAAATAATTAAAGAATATAATTAGCAATTAATTTAATTATTTAATACGAGAGAGAAGCGGAAAAATTTTGTTAAGAATGAATGTGATGTTGGCACGTGGCATCCCTAGTTACCCTTTTATTAGAATAAGAAGATTTATTTATAAATATTATATGTTGATAAAACATAATCAATTACCAACACATATATTAGTTTTTCACATATGTGTAGATCTTTACTTTACATGTCATTTTCAAAAAATAAAATAAAATTTTATTACTTAATTTATCTATATATTCATTTACAAAGATTATGTGTTGGTAAAACAAAGTCAATTACCCACACATATTGTAGCATCTAGCATATGTGTAGATATTTTTTTGCCATGTCATTTTCATAAAATAAAAGAAAAATTATTACTTAATTTATCTATATTTTTTTATTTACAAATATTATGTTGGTAAAACATATTCAATTGACCACACATGACATTATATATTTTTTCATACATACAGATTACTTTACCTACACATATAAAAAATTAGTCACATGTGTGGGTAAATAACATTCAATTGATACTGAATGAACTCGGAAACATAACGCAAAAAAGAATTTTCATCATCTTCAACATTCACATGCTTCATCTTTTAACTCAAGCGAACATTCAAGATCAATGTCATATATGTTTGACATTGTGTTCGAAAACATTGAACATATGTATGATGTGTTTATGCAAAAGGAGTTTACCCCTTAAATATGATTCTATAGATCCTGAAAGACAATAATAAGAACAACAATAGATGCATAATTTAAAATAAAAAAAAGATACCTTAATAAGAACAACTTTGTATTGTATGTCTGACCTTGAATCGTCTTTCGAAAAACGTCACTGAGCAATAGTCCCACTGATTATTGTAATCCTACGTCGCTGTTATTACCATGGAAAACTTGATACAAATTTTGAATTAATAAGGTCTTAGTTGTTTGCCTCCATTCCATTCCAAAACATTGGTCGCCATCCGAAAAATTAGTTCAAGTACGTTCTGTTGTACAAATGTTGGTGACGGGTCAAAAGTTTTGATTGACACCTTACTAGCAAGCGAGTGTCGGTCGGAGTCCAAGTTCCACAAATGGCGGATAGTGAAGCGACGGAGGTTGTTGTAGTTGACGACTTTAGACGTTTGGGATTCAATATCCAACGGTGGAGATTGATCTTCACACGGTTACACTAACCGGGAGTAATATATTATATAAGTAGGTTATCAACTCGTGTGATACATGGAGATGAATAATGAAGGATCTAATAAATTTTAAGAACATATTACAATATTGTTATTTCAGTAGGCATAAAACACAAGATAAAAAGCAATAATATTATACATACATATTTCAGTAGGCATCAAACTCATTACTAAAAAGTCACACCAACAACCGATATCCAAATCAAGATCAACACCCACATTCAAAAATCAAAACCCCTATGAATATGCGTACCAACTACCGAATGGTGGCATAAACTTACTTTAGGATTCATATCAATTTTGTGTTAGAAAAGTAATCGGTTTGCATTAGAGGTGGGCAAAACAGGTCGTACCCGAAACCGGGTACAAACCGGGTTCGGCCCAACGGGGTTTTTTTGTACCCGGTTTTGAGGCGAAACCGGGTATGAACCCCGGTCGGGTTCACCTACTAGAAAACCCTACCTGCTATACCCAGGTAGGGTGGGGGTCGGGTTCAAAACCGGATCCAATATCGGGTTTAGTTTTTTTTTCTTCTTTTCTTTTCTTGTGTGCGTGTGTCCAATACCAGGTCCACTATGGGTTCAACTCGGGTTCAACCAGGCTAGGTTCGGGTCGGATTCTCTAAAAAAACTCAAAAATTAAAAATGGTTCCAACCCTACGGGTTTTTACGGGTCAGGTCCAGGTACACCTCCCATCAGGTACTACCCGTACCCAGGTCCAGGTCAGGTCCACCGGGTCGGGTCCGAACCCGGTTTTTATGCCCACCTCTTGTTTGCATCAGAGAACAAATAAGAAACCTTGTTGTAACCGAATATCTTATTTTTAAAGGATATGTTTGATGAAAATCTATGGCTATATAATGATATTCATTGAAAGATTGAAAGGGCATATCATAGGCGAAAAAGAAAAGGAACAGAATTTTAGTTTGTAAATTGGGCACCAAATCAAATGTTTTATTACAGTTTAATTAGAGTAGAATAGTACCATTTAAGCATTAAGCTCTTTTTTGAGCTCCTCTGGCACAAGTCAATGAGAACGGCCCATCAGATAAATTTAAGGAATTTAATATTGGGCTAGAATATTTGGACCATCTATTTTCTTCTGAA